>OZ038480.1:8505202-8522702 GCA_964036315.1 Acanthosepion esculentum
CACTATCCCGATAAAGAAAGAACCAGTAAGTTTCGTGCTAATTCCTTCCGTCTAAAGGAGATAGTTCTGGAATTACACTTTTCATTGCACAGGTCATAATATATCTTTCAAATAGGAAAATATTCGCTACTTGTTTTAGAAAAACAGTATAGATATTTTTTCATCGTATTTTCTCATCGCATATCAAAACCACTAACTCCTGCAAATTATATCCAAACATTTGATTTGGAAATCTTGAAGCTATTGATATTTCCTCTGTGCCAAGTAATATCCTTATGTGGTCATTATCAACCTCTAATGGTATACAGAAGAAATTTCGTTAGACACAGTTGTCTATTCAGATTATGAAAAATGTCATCCCCCCCATGATGTAGTTTATCGCGGATGTTTCTTTAATATCTGTGAATTTCCATTAACTTCTGGGAGAGATAGTGGAGTGGTTTTTCCGTTTACTTCCCCACGGTTTTGCGATGACAGATTTCCTTCTCTTAGACTGATTGCCACCCCAGGTAAAAAAAAAACCTACCGTGCTACTTAAATCCTAGCAGTGAAGAGATGGATTTATGCCTTTCTTAAGGGATTTAGTGAGAAAGTGAATGCAACTGACAAAGCCGGAATTTGAACACGGCTTACTGATCCAACTCTCCGTGCTGATAATCATCACACCACCCGCCTCTCCACATTCAGATTACCTTCCCCTATAACTGATTTTCTATATTCTATATTAGAGTGAAGAAATAAAAATATGCCAATTTTGAAAGTTTTTGGAATAGAATCACGCTAAGACTGATAGTCTTAACAGTAGAATAAAAAACGATCTCTTTAAATGAATTGCGTTTAGACTAAATGTTCCTAAATACATATAATGACAAAGACAAGACGAATTGTTAGCGTGTGCAGTCGTATTTACCATCGGTACCAGAAGTCTGTGTTCACAAGCATGTAAGAATCTTGGTTTTGATTGCTGAGTTTTATATGTCGGTAGGTTCAGCCCGTCAGAAAAACAGATTCGATTTTGTAGTGTACAAAGGAAAGCTTAATAAATCTCCAGATATTTGTCTACGCATCTACTAGAAAGAATATATGTACATCGTAGAAAGAAGTCTATGGCGAAGAAGACATAGCAAACAACGGAACAACGATGGAAAAAGAAGAAAATCGTATGGCAAAGAGAACAAGAAAAATGGAAGAATGATTGAATGACAAGGTATCAAGTGGAGATCCTTCAAAGAAAGATTTTTTCTCTACTACAACGAAATTGGTTTTCCTGATGACATATCGATTGATCCCTAACATTAGTTCGTCACAAGGTTAAAAAGCCATAAAATTGGAAATAGAAGATTGTTTTGCGCCAAACTATGAAAATGAGTTTTCAAATTTTTGGGTTTGAATGCCGACCACGAGGACTGGTAGATAAAATAACAGTGCTCAAACATCCCCAGACACATTCATTAAACTAATTCCTTACCGTAATTTAAGTTAGACATAAGAAGTGAGATTGGCCAGCCATTCTTCCAAGTCTATGAAGCATTCCAACTTTTCTTGAGAATCAGCATTCAAAACACACACACACACACACACACACACACACACACACACACACACACACACACACACACACACACACATAATATTGTTTTTTCGATTGTTTCTGGATAAATTTAAAATTCATTTATTGATGTAAAATTTGTTGGCCTGATGAGACGAGATCAATTATTTTGGTCTCGCGAAATAAAATATTACCATGGATTTCTAAAGTATCCACTTTCATCATTATACATACATACATATGTATGTATATATATATATATATATATATATATATATATATATATATATATATAATATTACTGGTCAATATATGTGTGCGTGTGTGTGTGTGTGTGCGCGCGGGCGTTTTCCACTACGACGTGGTGTAATAGTGTAAGTTTGTCTTTCTATATCAATTACGACTGAGTAGTGAGTTAGATCCTGACTGGGCGCTCCAAACTTTCGGCCTGGTGCCCCATCTATGCTACTCTTACAGAATCCATTAGCCGCAATTGTTTCAGTTGAAGCAATAAATGTGTCTGTGTTTGTGTGTGTGTGTGTTTGTGTACATAATAATTAGAAATAATATTGGATTAAAAAATCATGAATTGCTTAAAAATTTAAAAGAAATCATGAATCGCTAAAAAGTGTATTGGATATAGACTTCAAAAGATCACAACGAACTGTACATTTTTGAAATAATTAAGTGAAACTTGTTTTATTATCGTTGCTCACCCGTGGCTAAATTTGTAAGATACACCGGGCTTGAAAATGGTTTCTCCGATGGTAAAGAGAATACAGTTATTTCCTGTCGTAGAGACGCATCTTCATTAGAGCGTCTTGATCTCGAAGCCGGTTGAAATTAATTTTACTGGTTAAAATAAAAGTGATAACTATACAAACATATTTACCCTCTAAATAACGTATATATATATATATATATATATATATATATATATATATAGTCATCCACAGGCAGACTGTTTCGCTGTATCACAGCTCATCAGTGTGGCTAGACGTCCGGTTGCCTCTAGCTAGGATCGAAACCCGACTGAATTGGAATCATTTGGGGATTCTACAACTAAGCCGTTGGCAAACGGCAGGGAGGAAGGTGAATTTAAGCGTATTTATTTTTAAACACACAGTGACTGAGAGAACTCGATTCGATTTACCGAAGGATCTTGCCATAACAGTCACTGTTTACAAACCCACACTTCCTCCCCAGAGAGCTTAACCGAAATAAATTTTTCTTGAGCATATATATTGTCATCCACAGACAGACTGTTTCGCTGTTTCACAGCTCATCAGTATATATATATATATATATATATATATATATATATATATATATATATATATATATATATATGCACATTTCATTGAATACGACAGGCAAGGTGCTTTTATTTAGTTTTTATACAATTTATCCTGTGATCTAATAATTATTTCTTTTCGGATGATAAATTATATAAAAACTGTCCGAATGTTCTTTTTATCCGAGTACTTTCGGCTATACATTTAGCCATTTTCAAGTATTAAATATTTTAACTGTTAAATAAGAAATAGTTTGTTGTCTGTATGTTTTATAAAATGTTTTCATTTTTCAAAGCACGGTCAAGATATTGCGTCCATATTAAAAGTTAATATTATTAAGTTTTTTTTTTTTGTTTTTATTAATAAGGCTTCCATTATTTTTTTTAGATGATGCTATTATATTAGTATTGTCGACAAGTATGTTCCGAATAATGTCCGGTAGGTCTCAATGAATATTTAAATGAGATCTAATTGAGCTATTGTCATAAAGGTGTAGAGTGAGTCTACGTGTCAAACATGTTGTAGTGTGGCCTATATAATTATTTACTAAATAAAAACAACTTGTCTGTCGTATTCAATGAAATGTGCATGAAAGAAGGATTACTGCCTAAATACACACACGCATATATATATATATATATATATATATATATATATATATATATATATATATATATATATATATATGAAGTGATTAATAAGTGACGTCTGTTTCGTGTGCATTTTTTAACAGTGGAGACAGATGGTTGAACATGCATATTCTGTTCAAACAAGGTCACTGTCTGACAGCCTTGGCGAATAACGTACGGCAATCGTGATTAATCTGCCGAGATACACACTTGTATATAAACAACGATTCACGATAGAAATGTTAATCCAATGAAGTTGTGCGCCAATCGCAATTTCGCAGAGTCATGAAAGTTATTTTTGGAAATGTTTGCATGAACAACACATGTAAAGAAACCTTAAGTGCCCATGCCAACAACTCCATGTCGGATTCCACTTGAGAGACCAGAAAGTTGTTTATATTGCACAGCTTTCGTAAAGCTCTGATTTCATATCATAAGATATTTGATTATCTCTGAAATTGAAAATGGCGCTGAAAGAGCAACAGATGTTTTGCTGATTTTAAATTTGAAACTAGAATCTTTCTTTCTTTGACGGAATGAAAAAGTGGATAGAAGTTTTGGAAATAAATTGCATTAAATCGTGATTATATCGTGAATAAACTTGTAATTATTTTTTAAGACTAGTGACGTTATTTAATCAATTAAACCTCTTATATATATATATATATATATATATAGCGGGTCTCTTCTGGGGTGTGCTCCTTCGAAGATAGCTTTCGTCCTCAGGTGAACTGTCATCTGGAGTTTCACTGATCGCGTCGACATCCGCTGGTAGACTGCTGATTTTGGAGCCATCATTTGGTGGATCCGAACCCAAATAAATAAACCGCTCACACTTTTCTGTGTCGCTTTCGTCGCTCGACGACGGATATAACATTGAAAATGGCTGCAGGTTTTTAACATGGTGAGGTGTCCCATCAATCCGAACCGACTGCGGGCTGACAACTTCTCCCGGTTCAGAACTTAGCTGTGCATTTGCTGCACGGTGTCTTAACCCAGATGACGTCTCCTTCATATCCCTCTCCAGTCATCTGTGGTTCAGGTGGGGGGTTTGCTTCAATGACTCTTACCCGGACGTGGTACTTAAGCAGCGCATCACCCAATGCTGTGGAAATTCAGATATAATCTTTTGGCGTGACGTTATAACAATCAATAGCCTCTAACACGGAACACTTTTATTCTGGCCGTGATGGTCTTAATACTTCTGTCGTTGCGCTCCACAATTCCATTTCCGGCCGGTGAATGTGCGCACCGAAACCTCAAACGCACGCCCCAGCTGCTTGAAAACTCCTTGAAGTTCCTGCAAGTGAAAGCAGTGTCGTTGTCAATTAATATTTCTATTGGCGGGCCTCGTTTAAAGATCGTCTCCAACTGGTGAATGACATTAGTTGCATCTTGCCAACACAATGGCCGCCACATTGCAAATCTGGAGGGGCCGCAATCAATGAGCGTTAGAAAATGCCTGTCATTTTGGTTATATCCATTGATAATCTTCTCTTGTTGTTCTCCATACCCAGTTTTCCTTTTTTCCAATGAACCGGTACTGGATCTATGGACTGGCAGGCCTCGCTGGCTTTGACAACCGATCTTACGATTTTCTTTTGACACCAGCGAGTCGATAGATCTAGTAAAATATAATGTCCGTTTCACGCCCGGATGTCCACTTTGGTGGTGGATGTCGACCACCTGACTCTCATTCAGTTGGCTCTCCATTGTGGCGCAACTCTCCAGCACCGCTTCCCCTCCCATTTGTGTAGATCCAACTACCTTTGTGGCACTCTGGTGAGACAATCTGCGCGGTTTTGACGGGATTTAACTAGTCAATCCATACTCTTCTGCCAACGCCCGCAGTGTTCCCAAACCCCGTCTCACCATTAGCTGGCTGCAAATGACGGAAAAAGTCGACACGCTACCCATGATCGTTGGACGCAAAAAACGCAATGACCCAAAACGAACTACTGCTCACGGCAATATCGCCCACGACCAAACGGCTCTTCGCGCCCACAAGGTCTACCCTCGTATCCACGGAAACCTTGACTAACAAGTCAACACCTCTGACCTGCCGATCCACATATGCTGAATAGACGACAAAGTCGTTAGACAGCACACTAGCATCGACGTCGCAAACAATGTGTGTCTTCTGGATCGCGGCCACATCCACACCAAACGACAAGAGATCACGAAGCAGACGGGCTGTCTTCCTCCGCTCTCTCAAGCCGTTCACATTCAAGCTAGCTAGCTTAATAGACATATTGGAGTCCCTTAAACACAGACTGGACGAAAATCTGGGGGCCATGACCCCGAAGGAGTGTCCCAGACTACCAGTACATACTTCGGACGTAATTCGTCCTTCTGTGACAATACCGCCGACGTCTGTGGGAATTTAACAGCCCTATATAGAGAGGGGTGCAGGAGAACCGGGACCCTCACTGCGCAATATTGCGAAAGTTTCTTTAGTTCCGGTGACTATTTCTGGACAATGCGGTGTTTCGGGAATGCGTTTTTGGCTTCTGACACATAATTCCAGATTTTAAGTTTTCCCCCGGTGTTCCTAATCAGTATAATAACACCGGGGGTGCCTGGAAAGTTTCTTGGATCCTACGTTGACGGTAAGACCACAGAGGTACATTTGAAGAGAGGGCTCATGTGGGCCTTCGACTGGGAGGAAAGGTCCCTCTCGAGGAACTCCCTGTCGACGACACAGATTTTGTCCCCTTTGTGCAGTTGCCTCTTCTTCTTTCCTTGGCATTCGTTGGGGGAGAGTGACGGGGAAGACGAGGCCTTAGTAGGGGAGGTGTGGTGGCTCCTTGTCTTACCTTGTCACTTCTTGCTGGCGAAGTAGACGCGGATTGGGCTTTCTCCGTCCTATTCCGACTAGCTCTCCTTTCCTTTTAGGTGTTGGTAACCTCCTCATCTTCCCCCGCCTCTTCGCCCCCTCCTCTCTTGATGAGGGTCGAGACGGAGGCATTTCCTCCACCTCCATATAGAGGTCCAGTTGAGGTAGCTCTTCGACAACCTGCTGTTGTTCCGGCTGCTGTTCGACCTCTTTTTCCTGCTGCGGCTGTACAGGCTGCTGCTTTTGTTGCTGCTTCTGCTGCAGCTGCTCTTGCTGCTCTCGCTGCTGTTCCCGTTGCTGATTCTGACGTTGCTGCCACTGCTGCTGTGTCTGCTACTGATGTCGCTGATCTAGCTCCTTTGGCGGAGACATCCTGCTTCTGCTGCTGTCTGGCAGCACCGTTGCCATTGGTCATCCTGCTGTGTAGATGGATTTGACACATTCGCTCCTTCCCTCACCATCTGTCCACTCTCCACTTTCACTCTCACCTTCTTTGTTGCTTCCTCCCTGGGGTGCTCCGGTTGTAGTTTTGGTTGTGTCTGTGGTGTCGGCTTCTTGGTGGGGCATAACTTGCCCAGGTGTCCGGCCGCACCACAAAACCAACAGGAGGGGCGATGACCCTCAACGACCACATAAATTTTTGGTCGTTACATTGGACGGATGAATGTCACCATAACTTTGTAGTCACTGGTGGCAATATCTGCCTTGCTTTTGATAGAGGTTACCCTATTCACAGAGGCATAGTCGTAGAAAAAGGCCTCCACATTGTCCTCAGAGATGTACATGGGCACCCCATTTAGCGTAATCCGGGTCTTCTGGATGCCCATGTACTCTGTTTGTAATCTCAGGGTCTTTGTGAGTGAGGGCACTGCCAGCTAACGCTTTTGCAGCCCTCTCTGTTGCTAGCAGGATGTCCCACATGGCATTTGACCTACAGGCTAATACTTTGGCCCCAATGTTCAGGACCTTGAGTGCCTCCTCCATCATCTCCTGCTGAACAATAAACGTCCGCGTTTTGACGTCAGTTGTCAACAGGGAGATGGTCTTCGTTGTAATTGTCTCCCTTACCCTACACCAGCAAAAAGTTCATGGCCTGAGATAAACGAGCCGTATTCTTCTCCCAGGACTTGTAGTAAGTAGGTCCTTTTTTATCTTTCCGCTACACATGCTGATGGCGCTGTCAATGTGGTGGTCAATGGCTCTTTTTCTGCAGCACCTCCGCCACGGCGGGAGGGGACTCCTTTCACAAAAACGCAGAAAAACGATAAACAGTCAATAAGCACAAATACAAGGCACAAAAACAATTACAAAGTCACACTTACTAAAAATGAACACAAAGTGCAAAGAAAAACTTCTAGTCTCCGCGTGCAGACGAAAAATAAATTTGTTGTAACTCAATACATTTTCCTCACCATTCTCAAAGAACAAAACTGTCCCTGAAACAAAAGGTGAGCTCTTTTTATCCTTCCTCAGTCTCGGCCAAGAAACCGAGATCTCTCCCTTGTGTTAGCCTCGTTCTCGCCGATAACGCATGCGCTGTGTCACTTCAACATTGATTTGCCGAAGTTCGCCTCGCAGATCTATAATGTCTGAAAGCACATGTACTGACCATTCGCCTTGTCTTGCTTTGGCGAGGTATGTCTCCATCACATTTGGTTTATTAATCTGCGTGTTGCATCTGTTTAGAAGTTTTCTTCTTATCTTTTAATGTAGTCAATGCTTTTCATGTAGCCATGCAATTTATTCGGTCGTCTAAATTTTCGGTGATTTTTTTGTTTCAATGTTAATATCGTATTCTTTAGCTTTTGTTGATTTTCTATAACTTTTATTTTTCTAGGTTTTAGTTATTTGTGTGTGTGTATGTTTCTGTAATCTATAATTTATATCTAACTCTGGGGTGGGGTGAACAATCGGATTTACTTACGTTTATTTTTTTTTAAATGTCGAGTAGTAAGAGAATGAAAATTCAAACAAAATGAAAATTTTCTATTGATCGAACACGTCACGTAGGATGAAGTACTACAATATAAAATCTGACCTTAAACTCATTAAAACAGTACTGCAAATCACTCTTTTTGTGCTGACATGGAATTTTGGTTCTTGCTCGCTTTATCATCATTTTCTCTGCTTAAATAACTAAACTAGATTACCTGATTAGATGATGTGCTTTGTCTTCATTGAACCACGTGTATCACTGAAATTTCCTTTAATCACCATATAATATAATCTTGCAATGTAAAATGGTGTCATATGAAAACAGATGCATAAAAATAAACAGGATATAATAATGTAAGCAAAACGCGTATATGGAATCGCTTATGTTTTTTATAAATGTTTTGGATTGTTTTGTCACTGAAATACTTGCGTATTTTCCACTGGTAATGTGATAGCGATTCGTCAAAATATAAAACCCGGCTTTCAAAATCAACACTTCAAATGCTAGAAAGACGCAACACAATGTTCGACTTTAAGCTTCCCGAGGTTGGCTTCTTGCCACATGAAGATATGCTAAGTAAATATCCATACAATTATTCTTTATAAATGTACAAGGTAACCAAAAAAGTTCTGTTCGTTTTTTGATTAGTCATTGAATGAAGTTGAAATATATACGAAATGCGTGTAGCAATTGTTTTCATATTCGAACAGCCGGAAGTAGGAACATCAGACGTTATAAAAAACACGCGCACCGTGCATGACCATCAGTTATAAGCTGGACAGCTGTGAGAAGGATGGAAGTGTCTAGAGATCTCGTTCGGGTCTGTTTGCTTTACGACTTCAAAGTGGGCTTATCAGCAGCTGCATCGAGTCGCCGCATATGTCAAGCGTTTGGGGATAGTGCTGTGGATGAACGTACTGCAAGGCGTTGATTTCGAAAATTCAAGTCGGGAGATTTCTCTCTCCATGATGAGCCTCGCAGTGGACGACCACAGGTCTTGAATGACGGAGTCCTGAAGGCGGCCATTGAAGAGGATAGTAGTCTAACATGTGGTGAACTTGCAAGACAGTTCAACGTTTCCGTTGAAACAGTTAGACTTCATCTGCACCGCCTAGGTAAGACGTACAAACTGAGCAAGTGAGTTCCGCAAACGCTGTTGGAGGTCCACAAGGGACAACGAGTGGCAGCCTGGTTATCGCTGCTTTCTCGCCAGCGTACCGCATCCTTATTCAATCGAGTGTTTACCAGTGATGAAAAGTGGGTTCTGTACGAAACTCCCAAGCGTTCCAGACATTGGTTGTGTCCTCAGGATGCTGTCCCTCATACCGCAAGACCGCCTATGCACCCACGCAAGATTATGCTTTGTGTCTGGTGGACAGGTCGTCAAGTGATTCATTATGAACTGCTACTAACGGGCCAAACGGTCACTGGAGACCTATACTCGCAGCAATTGAAACGTGTGCAACATGCATTGAACCAGAAGGAGCCAGCACTGGTGAATCGCAAAAGTGTGCTTTTCCTCCATGACAACGCTAGGCCATATGCCTCGCGAGTGGTCAGGGATATCATACAGCAACTTGGGTGGGAGACTTTGTGCCATCCACCGTATTCACCTGACCTTGCGCCATCCGATTACCACCTCTTCCATTCCCTGGATAATCATCTTCGTGGGAAATCCTTCACCAATGAAGCAGACTTGCACAAAGCCCTCACGGACTTCTTTGCGTCAACCCCCCCCCCCGAGTTCTACCGCAAGGGCATTGAACAGCTAGAGACACGTTGGCAGAAGGTGCTGGATGCCGATGGCGATTACTTCGAAGATTAAATATGAGTTACACATACTGTGAAGCGTTTTCTTTTTTTCCTTTAAAAACGGACATAACTTTTTTGGTTACCTTGTAAAAACGAAATATATCGTCTTTCCCATTCTCTGTAAATGAACATTGCATTCCAAATATCTGATTAAACCGATTCAAGAAACCTCTTAAAATCAAACTGACAAGCAACCAATGTGAAAGATGTAATCGATGTCACAAGGATCACTATAAATATTCAATTCATATATTCTTATTAACAAAATATTTCGTAAAATTTAACAGCTAATCACTACTGATGAATTCCTTTATTTCATAGAGTTGTAAAAACCTTTATTATATAAGAACAATATTTCAAGAGGGATCAACGGCATCTGATTAAAACTAGGGTTATGAATCATTTAGATTTTTTTAAAAATATCTACATGATAACTCTGAATGTGAATATTTCTTCTCTTTTGACATACCAAAACAGTTCCTTTCTTCTGTCATACCAAAATTCTGAAAAATATTGACAAACAAATTAGTATTTTAATTTTTGCGATTTCAAAATATAAAATTCAAAATAAAATGTCGACTTCTTTTCGCCTTCAACTTAATTTTAAATATTCTGTTTATTATTTTTGAAAGCAAAATTAATTCTTTATCGAACAACATTTTCATAAGATTGCCTGAGTGTCTTATTAACATTTATACGAAAATTTACCCTCCCAACATTTTAACAAGATTACATGTTAATATATCTATTTATTCATGAACTAATAGGGATAGAATTTTTTATTTAATGTCAAAAAGGTGTCGACCACAAGCATATCTTTAAAATGCAGATGCATCGATAATTCAAAGTTTTCTTCTGGATTTTACAAAGTATTTTTCCGTCTGAATGTTTCCCATTTCTTCTTTCTAACAGTTAATCATTTATAAAAAAATCAAAGTTTTCTTCAGGTTTGGTTTGTTTTCGTTTACAGCATATCAACTTCAATGTGTTATTTAATGTCAAGACGATTTTTATTGCTGGTAATTTTTTTTCAAAAATATATTGCTGGTAATGGTGAATTCCTGGTAATAATTTTTACAAAGTATTTCTGTTATTAAAACTTATTTTTACACTTTCATAGTGTTTAGACCCCAGTTTGGGGGTTAACTATTTACCCATAGCTGGAACCCTAACAGGTGCTACCACCCCGGGAACCTGGGAACACCAGCAATTAAGAGATGGTTTCAAGCTCCTTAAAACCTCCTGATGAGAGGCCTTGCTGTTGGACGTAGTTTATCAGGACGCGGATGTAGTTTATCGTTATACCCAGGACGGTTTTCTTCTGGATTTTACGAAGTATTTTTCCATCTAAATATTTCTCAATTTTTTCTTTCCAACAGTTGAACATTTACAAATATTTAAATTATGTATGTGCGTTTCAGTGCGTTTTATTTTTCAGGAGTTTTAATCTTGCAATAGATCCGTAAGTGTTCCAACAATATATGCAATTATTTCTTTTAATCATTTCACCCCACCAAACAAGGCAACAAAGCCACTAAGACGCAAGGGATTGCTGAATGTGAGAGTACATGAGAAAAATAAGAATTATTAAGGAGAGCGAAAAAATTAAAAGAGAAGAAATGAAGAAGACAAGATAACGATTGACATTGCATTTAAATATTTGAAGATCAAAGTTGACTGGGAAGTAAGAAGCTGGAAGAGAGTTCCACAAGTGAGAAGTGCGATAGACAAAACTGTTAGCATAGAACTTACAGCTACATCTTGCCAGTTTGTACTGCGAAAGGCACCAAAGAAGAAAGCCCATCAAAACAATTACAATGAAAATATTTCTAAAAAAGGCAAAGGGAAGATCCGATATAGCGGTGGGAAAGCTCTACTCTTGTTCAAATGACCGAGAAGGTGTGAGAAGTGGACGATAGGCGAACCTATCTACGTCATTTGATGGTGGAGAGAATAATAGGAAATCAATAATGAATAAAATATCCGAGTTCAGGCGCAGTCGTTAGGAGTTCAGAGGTGAAACAGTCTTTAGAAGGAACCGGAAAAGAATTCTTAGTCCTCACAATCTCGTTACAAAGATTAATATAGAAAGTGCTCACGACTTAACATTCGTATTTAATGACACATTTGAATTGTCTTACGTGTTCTTTACGTGTACAAATTTCGTTTCTATTTTCGAAGGCAAAAGAAGTGTTTATTCTGGAAAAATCATTATCAAACCAATCCTTCAGTTGCTTCATACATCACAGCAAATTACCTCCCTTTATTTTACTGATTGCTGCCCGAACCAGATACCGTCTCTTATTCTTTCCTCCCTGTTTGTCTGAATTTGCAACTTTGCCGGTGATAACTTGTAGGAAGTGAGGCGAGAACAATTCGTATGTACTAATGTTAGATTGTCCTACCAATTGATGGCGGAAAAGAGTTTTTGTCAGCATTGACCTCGCTGAAATTATGAATAAAACTGAAACCACAGGACTGGTGCTTCCAATTTTAAGCAGTTTCGAAGGCTTTTCTGTTCGATAGTCCCACGGTTGAATTTGGTGTTATCTCTTGTGGAGTTAATCAAACTTTAAAAGAAATATACAGGCCAAATTGGAGGTAAAATAAAGAAAAGATAAAGAAAATCTGACAAAGATTAATTATTATGATTATGAGACGAATTCTTACGGATCGCATCTTAATATATGATTAATACGAAACAAGTTGAAAAACTATTTACATTATTCGGACTATTGTCCTCATCTGTGTCGCCATATTTATTACAACGTGGTTGGAATGTCAAACTGAACCCTTTATTTCGCTCACTGGGGTAGACTGTTCTGTTTAATGGATGTCAGTTAACAGTTATCTCCTGTTAATTCCCCGTTATTAACAGTAGTATAGATTGTTCAACTGTCGAACTTTCTGCCTCGGCAGAGAGGAACTCGGACGAAGCTTTGCCGCAGGGCAGAGTTTCGTCCGGGAAGGTAGACAGTTCCTGAACCCGTTTATACAAGTTCTAAAGGAAATATTTTGGCCGAGCGTACGGGCTCGGAGTACCCACTATAAACCGGCCTTGTTCCACATACACCCTTGTGGGGGGGGAGCTGTTAAATATTAACAGTAGTATAGATTGTTTAACTGTAGAACTCTTTGCCTCGACAGAAAGGAACTCGGACGAAGCTTTGCCGCAGGGCAGAGTTTCGTCCGGGGAAGTACACAGTCCCTGAACCCGTTTAGGCGGGTTCAAAGGGAATATTTTTGGCCGAGCCTACGGGCTCGGAGTACCCACAATAAATCGGCCTTGTGCCACATACACTCTCGTGGGCGGACTGTTAAATATTAACAGTAGTACAGATTGTTCTACCGAGGCTGTGACAGTTCGCAGCTGCTTTCTGAACTTTCTGCCTTTGGGCAGAGAGGAACCCGGACGAGGCTGTGCCGAAGGACAGCGTTTCGTCCGGGTTCCAAAAAAAAAGGAAAAGTTGAGTTAAATATCAAAATTAAATGTAAATTCTTGGACAATACTTTTTTTTGAATGGTAAAAGCAAGCTTTAAGCTAAAGAATTTGTTCTCTCAAGACAAAGTTACTTTACGCTCTACACGTCCACCTTGCCAAAACATTTTCAAATACACCAAATTCATGGAAAGAATCCGGGAATTCTCAGCTATCTTGCCAGCAGAAGACTTGTACTCTATCATTGAAAGCGATGTATACGGGAATGAAAAACAATATTCAAGCCATAGAAACTACTGCAAGTCTTGTTAAAGTTGAGACAATAGAAAAGTTAATGAAATCAGTCGTTTAGATACAAATGATGGTGATAGAAATTCAAAATGTCTTTACAAACATGTAAATTAATAAAGTAATTATTTATTTTGCCCATATGGGAGATTACTTTCATCAAATTTATGTTTCTGTGGATTAGAACTTTTAGTTTTGATAAATAAAGATTTATTTGAACTTTTTTCGCATCATAAAACCTAATACTCACCGAAGAAGTTATTACCAATATTTTAATTATAAGCTGAAACTCGCATGATATATTACTTATATATAGATGTACTGAATACTGAATAGCTTAGCACCATCGTTTGATTAATTTCAACTTGTACAAAGAGTGTTTTGAAAAATAAAATCTACTGTATTGTGTAAATAAAATGTATTTTCTGCATTTATTATATATTTCTCGTTGTAGGAAAGCGACATCCGAGATTATATATATATATATATATATATATATATATATATATATATATATATATATATATATATATATATATATATATATATATATATATATGTATATAATGAATTTACTGGCTGGTTGCAGTTGTACATCTGTGATAGATTATGCGATACAGTAAATAAAATTAAATGTCTTTGTGAATTCCTGTTTTTTGAATAATAATTTTGTCTTTTTATATTGCAACTGAATTTAGAGATCTCTGAACAGTTATCGACATTAACTAATGCCAGCTTAGCTAGGAACAATGGCACAAGTGTGTCTCCAACTTACGACCATAGTCATGGATGGTGAAGTTTTCGTTTGTTTTTTGTTTTACGGCATATCAACACCTCAATGGGTTATTAATACCGACAAAATGTTTATTGCTGCTAATATGTTTTTCTTCAAAAATATATTTCTGGGAATATTTTTTCTTGAAGAAATCTATAGCTGGTCATATGTTTTTTCAAAGAATGTATAACTGTTTGTATTTATGGTATTTTTTTAAAGTATTGCTGATAATAATTTTTCCTTCAAAATTATTGCTGCTATTATTTTTTTTATTATGAAATATGTCTGGTATTAAAACCTATTTTTACACAAGTTTGGGTATTGACTATTTGCCCACAGCTGGGACCCTAACATGTGCTACCACCGCGGGGCACGGTGGACCTGGGAACACCAGCAATTAAGAGGTGGTTCCACGATCCTCAAAACCTCCTAATCAGAGACCTTTCTATTGGACGTAGTTTATCGTCTTACCCAGGAGGCGAATGTAGTTTATCGTCTTACCCAGGACGCGGATGTAGTTTATCGTCATACCCAGGACGCGGATGTAGTTTATCGTCACACCTAGGACGCGGATGTAGTTTATCGTCATACCCAGGACGCGGACGTAGTTTATCGTCATACCCAGGACGCGGACGTAGTTTATCGTCATACCCAGGACGCAGATGTAGTTTATCGTCATACCCAGGACGCGGATGCAGTTTATCGTCATACCCAGGACGCGGATGTAGTTTATCGTCACACCTAGGACGCGGATGTAGTTTATCGTCATACCCAGGACGCGGACGTAGTTTATCGTCATACCCAGGACGCGGACGTAGTTTATCGTCATACCCAGGACGCGGATGTAGTTTATCGTCATACCCAGGACGCGGACGTAGTTTATCGTCTTACCCAGGACGCGGATGTAGTTTATCGTCATACCCAGGACGCGGACGTAGTTTATCGTCATACCCAGGACGCGGACGTAGTTTATCGTCATACCCAGGACGCGGACGTAGTTTATCGTCATACCCAGGACGCGGATGTAGTTTATCGTCATGCACAGGACGCGGACGTAGTTTATCGTCTTACCCAGGACGCGGATGTAGTTTATCGTCACACCCAGGACGCGGATGTAGTTTATCGTCATACCCAGGACGCGGATGTAGTTTATCGTCATACCCAGGACGCGGACGTAGTTTATCGTCATACCCAGGACGCGGACGTAGTTTATCGTCTTACCCACGACGAATGGATGGTGAGATTAGCTTGATAAGCGCTACTTCCTGATGAGGAGTTTTGTTATTTGCCTCGTGTATTCTTTTGATTTAATCTTGTTGAGTATTTGTATGCCAGTAGAGATGCTAGCAAAATGTGAAATTTCCCGAGAAGGAATCTTAAATACGAGGATAATCCGCTATAAACTTGTATATAAACTTCAAACTTGTATATTAAATGCAAGAATTCGCTTCCAAACAAAATTACTGTTTCTGAACGATTAAGCAACTTTAGCATACGATGTTTGGAAATGTGACCCAGGAATATCTTCAGTGTGAAATCTGTAACATTATTTGAAATGTAATTTCTTTTTGCTTAAAGTTATAACAGTAGAGTTAAAGGTAAGTTTACATATCTACCTATTTACATATCTAGACTATCATTTACGAAGATTTTACATTTTGTAAAATTAAGACAATGTCCATGCGCGGTCGAAATAGAAAAATAATCACGATTTCTACCATCAGAAATTGTCAGAAAAGAGCTTGGTCGTAGGGAATAAAATTCTCCTCAGCAAACAGACATGGAGCAAATGGAAAACTTTATCAGCATTTATATTCAGTCTTTTTTCTTTCCTTGCCCTTTTTTTCGTAGCGGAAATGTTAATATTGTATCATCAAATGTCATTTGCAGTTGTGAGCAGACAACGCTGTAAAAATATAATTCTGTTCTGTTTCCAGAACGTCTGCTGTAGCCAATGTGGAACGTCTTGCATACATCGTGCAATGCCAGCTGGCCACCTCTGAGACTTCAACAAACGTAGAATTTTTAAAAATCTAGATATTACTTTTAGGAATTAGTTTCTGCAAAGTAAATGTGCTTTAATAGTAAATAAAATTCTTTTTACGCCAAAATGTTTTTTTCTTTTAAAAAATCGAAAATAGTTGATGTTGAATTAATATGGATATTGTGCAATATGATTAAAAATGGTACAAACAGGGCTTTCGTAACGTGGATATTTTTTAATTGAAAAGCATATTGCTTTATGTACAGTGCTGTTCGATAAAAGTGACTCGACTGATTTTTTTATGAAATATTCTCTTCGATAAAACGAAAGTTGAGCTAAATTCAAAGGATAAGCGATCTAAAATCCGAAGAAGAAGCCTTGAAAGCTCTTTGAATTTAGCAGTAAGTACCATCAAGCATCCGTTCAGTATAATGTTCTGGGGATGCTTTTCTTTTCATGGACCTGGTTTCTTAAAACCTATTGAAAAGACCCTCAGGAGCGAGCAGTACAAGAGAATTTTAGAGTCTTGTCTGCTCCCTTCTGCTGAAAGGGTGCAAATCGACCCCACCAAGCTCATTTTTATGCAGGATAATGCTCCCTGTCACAAATCAAAATTGATGAATGAATACTTTGATGAGAAGCAGGTGAATGACATGACATCGCCGCCCCAATCTCCTGACCTCAACCCCATAGAAAACTTATGGAGCATTTGATTGTGAATTTCATATCCGAATGGAATTCAATTCTTGGAGATGAGATTTGCCAGACCCTAATGAAGTCAATGCCAAAAAGTGTTGAAAAGATTATTCAAAATAAAGGAGGACCCATAGATTCTTAAATATTTCGAACTATATTACCTATTATAAATAAATTATACCTCTATTATTATTTATTTAAAGCTGTTCGGTTATGTTTCTATTGATTACTAGTTGCAGGAAATAATTGAGTCACTTTTTT
>OZ038480.1:8527702-8537702 GCA_964036315.1 Acanthosepion esculentum
TTTATATCAAAACATATTAATGTGTTGGAATGGTATAGTCAAAGACCAGACAAATTCAATTAACTTTTTGTAGCAAGACTTGAAAATTAGTGTTCACAGATAATCCCCATCCAAGGGAACTGTTTCTAGAATGTGCAAATATTTCAGTCTTTAGATGTGCAATGCTGGTAGAGACAGATCCCAAAAGACTTGTAGATGTAATTGCAGTCAGACCTGGTTCTAGAGAGAATGGCCTTGACTCGAGGATGGAAGGTTTGAATACTTACTCATCCAAGATATGATTAGTTTGTCCTCATAATTATTATTTGTGCACAATAAAATATATTTTTCACCTACAAAGTACTATGCATTTTGTGTCAATCAAATGTTAAGACGTCCATTTAAGTCAATTTGTATTCCAGTTAATAAATCTAATAACTGTGGAAAAGTTCAAGGGTGATGCAAACATACGCAACATACAAAGATATATTTCTAAATTTTAAAATCTGTAATTTATGGTTTGAGGTTAATCAGTCATGAGCTCGTGGGATTAAATTATAAAATAATAGTTCAATAGATTTTTCTTACTCATTTGTTACTTATTATTTCTTACTTATTTCTTACACACCTACACTGTTATTTGCTTGTAGCATCTTTCATACGTTGCTTTTTAGAATTTCTATCAGTAGAAAAGTGGGTTATGTCCCTTTGCTTCTTTATATATGAACAATGTCATCTTTTCAGCATCACATATCTGACACATATGTACGGTCTAGGTTTTTCAGTACTTCAACCTTGTCTTGAATAGACAATTTTTTTCTTATGCTTGGTGTCATCAATGATACTTGAATAAATCCTTGAGGCCATAAACTACAGCTGAAGTCAACAAAATAAGTTCAAAATCGTTTTAAGTCAAAGAACAAAGCAAAATAAAATACGGTGTAAAATTTTGAAAAGTCTGACTACTGTGTATAAAGACATCTGCTGATACCCAGTGGCGTAATTCATCGGCGGGAATTTTAAGCCTCTCAAAATGTCGCCTTATAAATCTCATTTTTCTTGCTTGAAGAAAAATCCGTACTCGTCTGTATTATCTGGCTACAGGTATTATTTTTTTCATCGACAATGCCTGCCAATGTTCATACGATGTATTCCATCCTGTATTTTGAATATATTTGTACGTTTAAAAGAACATCGGAATCAGACATTAAACGTTGAGATAAGTAAAGAAATATCTGAATTTTATATATAATATATAGTATATAAATATATATATATATATATATAAATATATATATAATTCAGATAATTTTTAAAACAACATTGGTATCAGATAATAAACGTTAATATACGCAGAAAAATATCTAACTATATCTATCTATCTATCTATCTATTTATCTCTCTCTCTCTCTCTCTCTCTCTCTCTCTCTCTCTATATATATATATATATAATAAATATCAGATAATAAACGTTGATATAAGCAGAAAAATATCTGAATTATATATATATATATATATATATATATATATATATATATATATATATAATAAATATCAGATAATAAACGTTGATATAAGCAGAAAAATATCCTAATTATATATATATATATATATATATATATATATATATATTTAAGATATTTCTTGCTTCTATCAACGTTTATTATCTGATACTTATTATATATATATATATATATATATATATATATATAATTCAGATATTTTTTGCTTATATCAACGTTTATTATCTGATACTTATTATATATATATATATATATATATATATATATATATATATATATATATATAATTCAGATATTCTTTGCTTATATCAAGGTCTATTGTCTGATACCGATATTTTAAACGTACAAATATATTAAAAATAATGGATGGAATACATCGTATTAACATTGGCAGCCATTGTCATGGAAAAAATAATACATATATATACATCTCTCTCTCTCTCTCTCTCTCTCTCTCTCTCTCTATATATATATATATATATATATATATATATATATACATATATATATGCATATTAGTAAAGAAATTGTTATGATCCTTTTTCAAGATATTTTCAGAGCTATGCCACACATAGGCAGGTGTTCCTACATGAACCTCCTATGGGCAAACGTGGGGACACATTGTGTTCTTGTCTTAATCACTCTTCGATCGGTTTGTTTTGCCTTAGACTATACAAAAGGAAAAAGGATTTTCACTTTTTTCACCTCAAAATGTTTCGGTTGAATGTTACCATTAACAGTGATAAAAAGTAAATCAATAGCAAAAGAAAAAAAACAAAACGTCTAAGCCCCACAAACCATTTTCTCTCTAATATTCGTGGTTTTCGTACCAATTTCTGTAATGTAGAATATTTTGTTTTAAACGCTCCGCAGATATCAAATTTAAACACTTGTACCTCTAAGAGGGAATCATTTGTTGCCAGTTATCTTTGTCTTTGTCGAAAGGATTGTAGGGGAGATATGCAACTCCTCGGTGTTTAAATCCAGGAAAATCTTCTAATAGCAAGGAAATTGTCTCTTGAGTCCTCAGATGGTTTTGAAGTATGCTTTCGACTTCCATTATCGTTCAATTATCTACCCATATTATAATTGTATTATAGATATTATAATTATATTATAGATATTATAACTATATTATTCTGTCAATTATCTTTTTTCTCTTATCGCTCGACTTCACACCAATGTAGCATATTAGACGGGAATACCCGACAGTAGTAAAATGGCTTATTTGTATTCATTTTTGTGTTTGGTAATGTCAAGTGGCTTAATCACTTAGATGTTGCTGCTATTCAGGTTATCAATGTTTCAGTTACTCAATCTCCCAGTCAAAGAAAGATTTAGGTACTCGTTTCCCTAATAATTCTGATCAAAATACTTCTTTACTCGATTGTAGCTTGCCTCCTTATTGAGCCTGACTACTCTATTGACATCACCTTCTTTCTGTTACTAGCAAAGTAATTCGGATTCAGTTCGAGATTTTCTTCACGATACCACTTGGAGTGAATTATTTAATCTTCCTATCGAACATTGTGGCACTGAAATGTCTTCTTGAATGAAAGCCGGCATCAAAGCTATTTGCTTTTGCACCATCTCGGTAATACCAAGTGAAACCACAATCTTCTCTCTGGTTAACACCTACCTGTTCAATCACTGTAACAGTGTGAGTGTTCTGATCAAAGCAGTAATCTTTTTGTGATCGCTTGAAATAATTGCAAGCGTGTCCTCAGTGATCTTAAGTCTTTATTCGCTGATAAAATGAAGCACCGTATAGTCTACACAAATTTGGTTCTCGTGATTACTAGTGGCATTCTAATATTGTATTAAATAAGCATTAGTCCTCAATCTAGGATCTTTTTTTTCACTCAGTTTTAAGTGTTATTATCGTCTACTGAACAAAGAATAATGCTTTACTCGTAAATTCTTTTCCAATTCTAATGTCTCATCTATAGTATCATTGCCTGACTTTTTTTGTTAAACCTAAATCTCTAACGCGCAATACACACATCACTGCAGCCATGCTTTCTGCTTTCATCTCTAAACGTGATCCCTACATTTCATATAGACTCGATGGTATTCCTATAATTATCTTGTCAATGTGCTTCTGAACAGACTCATGTTAACTCGAAGACTGTTTAACTAACTTGCCTGAACCGTCTGCTTCCTCAAAATATTGACCTACAAGTCTACTACATATATTTAGCAAAGTACTAGAGCAGGAGTGGGTAACCTTTTTGACAGTGCGTGTCAAAACGGACCAAATCTCTGACACAAAAAATTTCCATATCTCAACAAAATATTTTAGAGAACATATTATTCGATATATCTTGAATATGCGAATAATGTTTTTTTAATTCTTTTTTTTTAATGATAAAACATCACCCCTGAGCAGTAAAGACGCTGTATTGTAAGAAAGTATATAAACGCCATTACATAAACTGATTTAATGAAAACAATTATGACAGGTTTTTTACGAATTTTTATTTTGCGATATATTTTATTAGCCTGTAAGTATAAATGTAACTGCCATGCAGACTCAGACAATTTAAAGACGCTATTAACTATTATTAACATCATCACAAAAGGTTAACACTTATTTTTTTTCGATTAACCAATCATCGTTTTTACCAGTTATACATTTTTATGACTGAAATACTGTTAACAATTATTAAAATAATATTTTGCTGATTTTAAATGGCTTTCAAAAGAAAACATCAGATAAAACTAGAGACAGAAAATTTATTGACTCTTTATATATTATCAGTGGGACTTCTGCTGCTGCATCACTGATGACAGAGATTTTATATTGAATATATATTTAGCAAAATTGAGAGATATACATTCATTACTAGTTTCATCCGTCAAGCTTCTCCTGCACATTCGCGCAGACTTGCGCAAGGAAGAGATCCGTCGAGGTTCTGATCATTACATTCGTGAAGTCAAGAACCCGGCGGGGCATACTCTTCGGCCCACATAACTCTGCTAAACACAGAGTTAAAGATTTTGGCCAAGATCTTGTAGGAGCGTTTGCAGTCAGTTGCCGAGTCTCTGTTGGGTCCTGAGCAGACATGTGCTTTGAGTGGTCGAACAATTCAGAGCAACCTGCATCTGATCCGCACGATCATAGAGGGTGTAAAAGACGACAAGCGAGCCGCGCTGATCAATTTGGATCAGTCAAAGGCATTTGATAGGGTTGACCATCGCTACCTTGCTGCTGTCCTGCAAGCCGCCGCATGGAAACCCGACTTCTGCCGCTGGATTAGTTTCCTGTATCGCTACCCCAGTGCTGTGGTACAGGTGAACGGGAAGCTGTCGGGCGCTTTTGCGCTGTCTAGGTTGGTTTATGCGTTGGCGTGGGAGCCTCTCCTTCGCCGGCTGAGGGATAGGGCGTGCAGTCCGGCCCTAAGGGGATCGAGCCACAGTTTCCGTGAACGTCAATGACGTATCTACTTTCGTGTCGTCCCGCAGCGACATTGAGGCGGTACTGAAGGCGCTTGATCAGTACGAAAAGGTGACAGGGGCCAAGATTAACCGCGACAAGTCGTCCGGCTTGCGGTTAGGTGCCTGGAAGGGGGTCGATCTCCCGGGGCCCTTCGGGTGTACGGACGGTCCTGTCCGCATTCTTGGAGTGTGGTTTGGACCCGACCTCCAGCTGGAGAAAAATTGGTCAAGTACGAGCAAAGGCCGACGCAGCCAGTCAGACGGCGTCGACGGAGGTTGTCCGCGAAGGGAAGGGCGGAGGCGTTTGCCACTTACATTTTCCCTATTGTCCTTTATCGATCGTCCGTACTTCCTCTCTGTAAAGACCATAGGAAGCCGCTCGAGCGCTCGCTATCCTCCATTTGATGGAGAGACAGCGGGCATCAGGTCGACAGATGAGTCAGTGAAGAACAACCGTGTCATGGTGAGGCTGGAAATGTCACACTTGGTGAGCCACAAACTCGCCTCGAGGTTGGCTTTCCTACGCCGCGCATTGACAGAAGATTCGATTACGGCGGGTATTGTTACGGACGCATTCCCTTTCCTTACTATCATTCCCCCCATCTCGCGGGTTGAGCACCATCGTAAACCCCGAGATCAATCGGATTTCCTTCGCGAGTGTCGTTCGGCCTTATTGGCTGTTCCTCCGTCCAGTGACCTTTCTCAGCCTAGGAAGGTCTTCTATCGTCATTTAGTGGAGGGGTCGCGAAGGATACCCTATGTGAGCAGCTCGACTTGTCGGAGGAGGAGCTTCGCTCTTTCTGGTCTTAGGCACCAGCGGCGGATTATCTCAGTAACCCTGAGTTTTCACTTATCTGGCGATTGGCTCGGAATCGGCTGCTTCTCTATTACAAGGTCTTCGCCGGGACCGCACCCTATGGGACCATGTCAGCGAGTTGACGGCTCGTCTCGCCCCCGAAAAGCTCGTGCTCAATGATCACGCATACGTGTGTGACAATGTGTCGCCCCCGTATTCCGGGATGAAACGAATGGTGTTTTTGACGCTGCTGGCCTCAGCCTGAATGGTGATTTGGACGACGCGACAGGAGGAAGTCTTGCGAAGCAACCGTCTTTCTCATTAGGATCTGGTCCGATTCTTTGAGCATCAGCTCAAGATGAAGATTAGAACTGATAGAAAACGCTTGCATTCGACAGTCTTCAGCGAAAGATGGGTGAAAGAGGCGAGCTTGGTTCTTTAGAACGGGGCTAGCCTTGATTTTCTCTTTTAGGTCAACCTATGTCACATCGGGGCGGATTCCTCTGGAGCCCTCTCCTGCTTAGGTTAGACAAGCTTTGTGTACCTAGTTAATGTGAGTAAGTGTTGTTCCTGGCCTGTTCCCGGCCACATCTTTGGTTATGATCCAAATCGAGATTCCCAACCTCCCCAGTTTGTTTTGGCCCCTTTTGATCTCGACTGGGTCAGCTTTTTATTTCCCATATCCGTCTATATTTTCACTTTTCCCACTCTCTTAGAGAGAGAGCTTCTTGATTTTATCCAATGGGCAGAATACAGCGGCCTCTCATTTTGAGGGTTGGACGGGCCCCACTAACATCAGTTATGTTTAGTTCACTTTGTGTCTATGTTTAGTTTGTTTTAGGGTTCATTCCCTCCCCTCTCATTTTTTCATCATAGAATTTTAAGTATTTATTATCATTAATTTTTTTATGGCACGGGGCGCATTTTGTAGGTCCCCCTTGAGAGGATGCTGTATTATGGTGTATGGAGGATTGATTGGTGATGGACAATTTTTTTTATTTGGTGAATGGGGAAATTGTGATGAGTGAATGGGTCGTGAATCTGATTAGCTAGGTATAAGATAATTAGTGATGACCAACCTCAACCCCTCGCCATTTTGGCCATGTGCCACAATTTGTATTTCAAATACAATAAATATCAGTTCGTGTATTTTGGCTACCGCGTTCATCAGAGAGTGAGTTATATTTATAACTGGTTATATGCATTAGGGTTTGTGAGATAGTACCTGTGAATCGAGTTTTCGGCATTTCTTTCTTCCCCCGATGTTCGAGTCTTAACTTACATTGATTTGTTCTCTGCGTTGTGGAAGTAATCTGCGACAAATACTTTGCTTTGCTTTCAGAACGCTTACATATCCTCAACAGTTTTTTTACTCACATATAAATCTTTAAGGTGCTGAATAATCTTTTCCTTTTCTGAAAAATTATCAAAAAGGAAAGCGCACATTTTAGCCAAGCTTTTTAAATATATTTCCCATTGCTGAGTGCTTTTCCATGTTGGGCAATAACTTTTGAAAGCTCAAAACTAGTAGGAACTAAGTTGGAACTAGGCCTAACTGAAATAAAGTTATTAAAAGTATCAGATTGTTTTTTTTTGTCTTGCTCAGTTCACGGGAAATTAATTAACTTGAGCGCAGTACGATACTTACATGTAGATATCATCAGTTTCTTGTGACTCTTGCTAAGTGAAATCGTGAATTATATATTAATGGTTTCTTCACTTGTTCTTCTCTCCTGTCAAGTGCAATCTACAATCATTTAAACGCTACGTCATTATCTGTTTCCTCGAATCGCGTTCTTTTTCTTATCCTCCATCCTTCGTGACATCTCAGTTCCCTTCGCCTCATTTTCCTTTCTCCTCAATAATTCCCTGCGTCTTAGTGAATTTATTGTCTTGCTTATATTAGGTTGGTGCAAAAATAATGTCGTTTTCTCACATATGTTATTTTTATATATGATTTCTGAATTAATTCATTGATATATATATAGCCATGTTATATATCATTTTGAAGCGCGTCTTTCGCTCTATCGAATCGTGTTATTCGTTACCGGTCTCAATCTCTTCATTCATTTTTTTACAGGCTTTTCGACAGCATGGACAAAATTCAAATCCGCACGATTTTCTTGTTCCAGTTCAAACTAGGCCGAAAAGCTGCCGAGACAGCTCGTGATATCAATGATGCGTTTGGCCCAGGAACCACTAACGAACGTGTGGCACAACGGTGGTTCAAGAAATTTCGCAATGGTGACGAGAGCTCGAAGATGAAGACGGTCGCGGCCGGCCGACTGCGGTTGATAACGAACATTAAAAAACCTTAATTGAAGCCGCTCCTCGCAAAACCACACGAGAAGTTGCTGTTGAACTCAACAGTCGTTCGCCATTTAAAGCAAATACGGAAGTCAAAAAAGTTGGATAAATGGGTGCCGCATGAATTGAACGATAATCAAAAAAATCCTCGTTTTGGGGTGTCTTCTACGCTCCTTCTGCGCAACAAAACCGACCCATTTCTCGAGCGGATTGTGACGTGTGATGAGAAGTGGATACTCTACGACAACCGGAGACGTTCGGCACAGTGGTTGGATGCCGGAGAAGCTCCACAACACTTCCCGAAGCCGAAATTACACCAAAAAAAGGTTATGGTGACTGTTTGGTGGTCTGCGGCCAGTCTCATCCATCACAGCTTCTTGAATCCGGGCGAAACGATTACGGCGGAGAAGGACTGCCGACAAATTGACGAAATGCATCAGAAGCTCCAACGTATGCGTCCGAGATTGGTCAATATGAAGGGACCAATTCTCCTCCATGACAACTCTCGCCCGCATGTTGCTCAACTGACCCTGCAGAAGCTGAACGAATTGGGCTACGAGACTCTGCCTCATCCGCCATATTTGCCGGACCTCTCGCCCACCGATTATTACTTTTTCAAGCATCTGGACAACTTCCTGCGCGAAAAATGCTTCAAAAGCCGAGATGATGCCGGATCGGCCTTCAATGACTTCATCGCTTCCAGAACTCCGGATTTCTATGCTGATGGGATAAATAAACTTGTTTCTCGTTGGCAAAAAAGGAGTTATGATCTTTTGAAGTTGAACGTCAAAAAACGACATTATTTTTGCACCGACCTAATATAAAAAGATAAGTTCGGCCAAATCTGATTTTGTGACGTCGTATCAAATTATAGATTTCCAGTGAGATACATTTAATTATTTACGATCGACTCACTAGTATTTAAGGTCACTTGGAGAATATCGACTCAGTTATCTATATAGCCTGCTTATCCATCTATATAGTCTATGTATATATCTACGCATATTGTTTAATGATCTATCTATACTATACGCTGACAATGTTAAAAATGACTTCTTAAAATTCTTTTACATTCTCGACAAACCCAAGAGGACAAATTAGCGACCTGCAAATAAAATACATAAGTTGTAATTAATCAGGATTGAATAAGACCGCTACCACATCAAAATTTTCCCTGGAAGCATAAAAAATGACAATGGCCTCGATCTAATTAACAGATAACTTGATATAACTCAATTCGTAATCGCATGCTAAATGGCGTAAATGCAGTTTCAAACTTGACATTATTAAAACAAAGTACAAATACTCTTAACCCTTTAAGCCCTGCGTTCCTGAACAGTTTTAACCCTTCTTCCTAAGATCCTGAGTCAAAATTTGCAAATAACTGGTATATATGTTTCACGGTAGATATTAAAATAGTTACAAGTGTTTACCCACCGTTCAACCGGTGGCTGGGCATTAAGTCATTTTTTTCTAACACTGTTCAACTGATAGCTGGGCATTACGTCACTTTTCTCTACCACCGGTAAAGCGGTGGTCAGGGCTCAAAGTGTTAATGACGTCACAGATCGGGTTAACACTGGAGACGTTTTAAAAATACAAAATATCAATATTTTTCGACTCTGGCAAATGCCATTGATTGATAGAAATCGATTGAATACTAATCTGCAAAAAAAGTTCCAAAATAATTTTTCAATTTAAACAATGCCAATTTATCTTCATATGCATATTTATGATATATATATTCAAAAATGTAGAAAGAATAACATCTATTGTCTCGTAACACGGTCAGTGGTATATAATCAGCACAATGGCATCGATTGCTTTATTTTGATGTGTTAAATGAAGACAATTTTAAGTATATCTGATAAAGGCCCGTTTTATAACCTGAATAAAATATCAGAGTATTTCTGAGATGGTTAAGCTTATTGTGTTGTGTTGGGTATCGACCCGACAA
>OZ038480.1:8545202-8567702 GCA_964036315.1 Acanthosepion esculentum
ACCAGAACATATGTATATGTGTATGTCAGTCTGTGCATTTCTAAGTGCGTGCGTGTCTGTGTTTTTATGTAAATCAGCTCGTTGCTGTATGTGCATGTGTTGCTGTTTGTGTGTGTGTGTGTGCATATGTATCTGTACATTGGTTAGCGTGTATTGGCATGTGTATCTGTACGTTGCTTTGTATTTGTGTGCCTGTGTGTGCGTGCGTGCGTGTTCGTGCGTGTGTGTGTATATATGTGAATCCCTTTATCCCCCACCCCCACCCCCTGCAGAGCTCGACGGAAATTATTCAATACCGTCGGTATTAGATAAAGCAAATCAACCTGTGGCGATACCGTCAAGTATACCATTCATTACCCCGATTTGTGTAGGGCCCAACATGTCACCACGGCTTTATTATGTACGATGACAGAATTTTCTTATATATATATATATATATATATATATATATATATATATATATATATATGTGTGTGTGTGTGTGTGTGTGTGTGTGTGTGTGTGTAAATATATATATAAATATATATATATATATTCTGTATATATATAATTCTGTATATATATATATATATATACATATATATATAAGAAAATTCTGTATATATATATATATATATATATATATATATATATATATATATATATATACATACATATATAAATATATATATATTCCGTATATATATATATATATATATATATATATATATATATATATATATATAAGAAAATTCTGTATATATATATATATATATATATATATATATTCTTTCTCTCTCTCTATACATATATATTCTGTATATATATAATTCTGTATATATATATATATATATATATATATATATATATATATATATATATATAAGATAATTCTGTATATATATATATTCTGTATGTATATATATATATATATATATATATATATATATATATATGTGTGTGTGTGTGTGTAGAGTGATGAAGAAAAAAAAGACCGAGAAAATAAGAGAAAGAGTGGGAGTGGATCACAGACTGAACCAGTTTTCCTAAAATTTGTGATTTACTGAAGCTATGTGTAATTATATGTACTTTAATTTTTGTAACATACATTTATTGCACACAGAGACACATACATATACATCATAATTCATTTCATATTCTTACCTTTGTCTAGTCTGGCAAAAGGTCATGCATAACCCACACTACCTGCTGTTTCCAAGTGGTCACTCATCTCAGTACGAATCGAGTTTGATGCTTCTTAACTTTGGTGACCATTCAAATAATGGTGCGTTTGATATTAACGGACTGGTATCAATTCTTCAATCGATCGAGTTACAGTAGATAAAATGATAGGTAGATAAATAGATAAACTTAATTTGTTTCAAAATTGCCAATATGTTAGATCCATCACGGATCGAACCCTTTATCCAAATGAGATGTTTGTGAGGATGACGAGCTAATCCTTGAGATATAGCTATTGCATAAATATATATAAAATATATATATCCGCCTGTATATAAGCATGTGCGTTGGCAAATGTATGGATCACAGTTTAAACAGTGAATCTTGCACGTTTGAGTTGAGGCACGCATCTAAAATACGCGACGCATACAAGTATCATTGTGCAAAAATGTTGTTCCATATTCGTTCATTGTTTCCTAGTATTTTTGCTCTCTCTCTTTTCTCTCTCTCTCTCTTCACACACACAAACACACACAGACACACATACACAGACACATACAGATACACACACACGCACGCGCTCGCGAAAAAGCCAGACATTAAGCTTTAGTTCAACCAGGTAGATCTTAAGACCTCACACTGTGGAGGGTCCTCTCTGAAGAGTAATGAAGACCGGTCCTTATTTTATTTGTTGCCCATGTAACTAATGATAACTTAGAATCTCATTACAGCCAATTCAATTCCGACACACAGATACACCTACTCACAAGGGCTGCATAGGTCTTACTATTTTCATAAACATATAAACCCATAAATATAGCTAGAAGAGAATACATCATGTTTTGTTCCGCACTTAAAATAATTGAATATTTGAGCCAATATACTGACCGTTCAAGATTTCAATTTGAAAGCATCCATATTTTGAAACCAACAATAATGATTTGTTAAACTTCTGAAAAGATGGATTTTAATTATTCTATATATTGTTGAAACAATTATTTTGATTTTGATTTTGATTAACATAACATTTCAGTCGATATATTATTCGGTTCTCCTGAGTTGCATGTATTCATTCCCTTCTGAGGTAGAATTTTGTAAATGAAGGCACGAAAAAGACGTAGAATAGGCAATCAACTGCGAAGCCAAATTCCAAGGACTAGCTTCACGTACCTGACAAAGTGACCAACATTGCTTACCTAAAGTCTTAGAATAATAAAAATGACTACAGTGTTTCGACAAGTACATGACACAGTCACACACAACGCAAGCACACTCACACAATGCAATATATAAAATCTAACATGTACACACACACATACACAGACACAAAGAGATCAATGTGATTAATATTCATCAGAAAATTAACTGCATTGAAAAAGAAGGAGATTATGCTGAAAAACAAATATTTACTGTGCAAAATAATTTCTCATCATTATTCTATGGACGTACCTAATATATATATATATATATATATATATATATATATATATATATTCCAATCTAATACCTTAAACACAGATATATGTATATATACACACACACATACACACACATACACACACATACACACACATATATAAATATATATATATTACAATCTAATACCTTTGACACATATATATACATATACACACACATATATATATATTCCAATCTAATACCTTAAAACACACGCACACACACACACATATGTGTGTGTGCGTGTATGTGCATTTAGGCAGCAATCCTTCTTTCATGCACATTTCATTGAATACGACAGACAAGACGCTTCTGTTTAGTTTTGTTTAATACAATTTTAAGATATTGTGCCCAATATCTTGACCGTGTTTTGAAAAATGAAAGCATTACATAAATACAAACATGCAGCACACTATTTCTTATTTAACAGTTAAAATATTTAATCCTTGAAAATGGCTAAATGTATAGCCGAAAGCGCTCGGATAAAAAGAACATTCGGACAGTTTTTATCTAATTTATCATCCGAAAAGAAAACAAAAATTAGATCGCACGAGAAATTGTATAAAAAACTAAATAAAAGCACCTTGTCTGTCGTATTCAATGAAATGTGCATATATATATATATATATATATATATATATATATATATATATATATATGTGTGTGTGTGTATGTGTGAATTGATTTGATATAGGAATCAATACTGTATTTGAGCAGACAGTTTCACGCCTCAAGCGTCATCAGGCCATGTGTCATAACTTCTTTAGAGGGCTCTATATATAAGAAATTTTGGAAAGTGGGTGATGCAGGAAATTGGCCATTCAGATTTTTTGCTTTTTATGTTCAAGGTTAAAACTTTAGATTAATTATATTAATGACATATTTGTTTGTTTATTTTTTTTTGCTTTTTTTAACCAATTATTACATTTATTCATTTGTTTCGTATATACAGTCAATTATGTGCCATGCATGATAAACGGTGAGGCGATAATATATCTTTCGATAAATGACGAGGCAGTTTTTTTTCTCAGAGTAGGTTGCCATTTCTTTCTGCGCTAGACCAGTTACTATCAAAGGCTATAGAAACTGGTCTACCTATCGATAGCTGGGGATGGGGACTAGAAGAGTACGTAAGTTAATGTTATAGATTCGACTAGAATTCGATCTCGGCTCTCCAATTCCTAAATCCGAGCCGCTATTCATTACCCCACTAGAGTAAATGGATAAAATATGGTTCGAAGAAGCTTTTTGTTTGCTGCCGAAGCCATATATTGCACCCAGTGCGCACAAACATTAAGGCGCCCCCAAGCCATTGTGCAGGTCCATAGCTAATGCCTCCGATTTTTGTGACGTGTGCTAAAATGATTCGCCGGTCATACTTGACCAAAGCACCGACCTCTGGATACTTTCTTCCGTGCGCTATGGGCGCCATATCGGCTTTCGTCTCTGACACGTGTTCATTGTGCTTAAAGTGTTCTACTCACTCATACACCTTTCTTTCATTCATGGTTCGTGCTCCATACTGCGCCAACATCTGACGATAGATTTCCGCTGGTCTGGTCCCCTCAACCCACAGAAAGCTAACGACAGCGCGTTGGTCCTCGATTGGGTAATCACCGAGTGGAGCGCACATACCTCTGGACTCGTTGCTCCCTGTCACTAGATTGACCGATGGAATGCAGCGCGCTGCTAGCTACCAGTGACCCCATATATGCATGTGTGATATGTCGCACCTCAATGCCGCCCCGTTGTTTTTACCGAGGTGTCTCAAAAATAACTTTCTTTTCTCTATATAGCGATTCACAAGGCTGAAAGTAGGAGGCGCCCAGTGAGTATCGACTCACTACTCAGTCGTAATTGTTCTAACGAGACAAGCTTGCTAACCACTTCACCACCTACTTATATATATATATATATATATATGAAAGGAAGAGGTTATAGTAGTTCTAACGATAGAAAAGTGTGTATATTAAAAAGAAGAGAGAAACCGCAAACGTTTTTGGCTGTAATGTGGATTTAAAAAAAAAAATTATGTTTTATTTCCCATAATTTTGCTACACGAGTTTCCGGTCTCGCGACCGTCATCAGTCAAAGGCTTCCACATATTATTAAAAATAATGAATTTTTTTCTTTAAGTTATTTGATGTTAAATATTCCCGATATGAGACATTCTCTTTTTTTGTGTTAGTGATCCAAACGTCTTTCTTGAACTGGCAGTGAAAAGTTCTGCGTGATGGGGGAGAGAAGAGATGGATTCATACCTTACCCAACGATATTAGCACGTACGTGAACGTAATGGGCACGACCAGAATTCGAACTCGGCTCACCGATTCAACAATCCAAGCCTCTATCCATTACTACATCGTGTTTCACATCAAATTCTAGTACGTGACCTATAACCTCATCATGATTCAAAAGACTAACTCGAGACCCACTAAATAAATGTAATATACTTTCTTGCAAATGACGAAATATAGAACCGAAGAAAATTTACAATTTGAATAATTTAATTAAATAAGGAATAATTAGGCAAAATGCAGGTCACAACTCTGAATAGTATTAGACCAAAATAACAAAAACAAACCGGCAAAGTACAGATATTCTTCTTTCCTTAATATCCCCTAGTGCCCGAATATAGAGCTCTCAGTATCTGTTTATTTCTGAGATGAGGTATTATGTACACTATTTACATTATTCGGACTATTGTCCTCATCTTTGTCGCCATATTTATTACAACGTTTCGGCCTTTCAGTATCTGTCTATATTTCTGAGATGAGGTATTATGTACACTATTTACATTATTCGGACTATTGTCCTCATCTTTGTCGCCATATTTATTACAATGTTTCGGCCTTTCAGTATCTGTCTATATTTCTGAGATGAGGTATTATGTACACTATTTACATTATTCGGACTATTGTCCTCATCTTTGTCGCCATATTTATTACAAAGTGTAGGCCGTTCTACGCTTCAGCGTTCTTCAGGTCTAGATCTTAAAACTTGCTTTCTCAGATATTGGCACACTTCTCCTATAGCGGATTTTAAACAGTATATCTATCTACCTATCTCTCTCTCTCTCTCTCTGTCTATATATATATATATATATATATATATATATATATATAGATAGATAGATAGATAGATAGATACGTGTGGATATAGGAATCAACACTGCATGGTGATTTGGTTTCACACCTGAATTCGATTTTCAAACTAAGTGCTAATAAGTATATCCAATTTTAAACAATAAGTATCTGCAAATATTTGTAAGAAAATGAGTATCCATAATGAAAATATGCTAAAAATCTAGGATTTGTTTATCAAATTCTTTTTGTTATTATTAAGATGTAAACCCAAAAGACTTTTCGGTGTAAAAATTATTTTTAATGTTCGTTAAAATTAGGTAATTGTCGAATTTTAATGATACTTTCAGGACTTATTTAAAAATGAATGAAATTATTTGTAAAACATTTCTTTTTAGAAAATCTTGATAATTTTTTTTTTAATTTATTTTTTACGATCAGTATTTAATTTTATGAAATTTCAAGAACTTCTCTTATGTAAAGCTTAATGTTTATATTAGTTGTGAGGAGAAATTACCGAAAATCTGTTCTGAATCATAAAATAAAACATGCAATAAAACTAAGACAATATTTAATTAGAAATGCTTTTAATTGCTTTATAAATAAAATAAATTATGGACAATATTGAACAATATTGTCTTAAGAAAATGTTTTTTTTCGATGAATATGGATTTTTGCAAGGAGTGTTTTCATTTTTTAAAAATCGTAATTAGATTACTTTATGCAGTTTTAAATGTTTTAACATTCTGTGCCAATTTGTCAAGTGATATCTTTATTAAATAAAAAAAATACTTATTTTTACTCAGATTAAATAAACTTTAAATCAGTTAATCTTCCATAAATTAAGTTTTAGAAAATTATATTTAATTTTTGAAAGATCTTTTAATAAAGTAAATTATGTTGTGTTAAGAGATTTGACAATATGAACGATTTATCGATTTTAGGAATAACAAAAATTCATTCGAATTAATTTAAATTTGGTTTTCTATACAGCAAAGTATTTTGTTTATTGCAAATATTATATTTAATCTATAAAATTTAATCTATATGCATTTAAACCTTATATATATATATATATATATATATATATATATATATATATATATATATATATATATATATATATATATATATATATATATATATATGTATATTATAATATAAATATAAATAGTTATACTCGTTTGGAAAAGCCGTAGGTAATTTGGCTTGTAATTGAACAAACCAATGCCCAAGGGAAAATAAGGGATAAAAAATAAAGAACTAAGAACATGTAATTGAGGCGAAAACAATCGTCCAGAATCCAAGCTCAGAATCCAAAGAAAAAACCTCCAAAACGATTAAAGCAAAAGTACCTAAGCAATGTGCTCAATACACTAAGTAGAACAAATCTAACTATGGACCTAAAGAGCCAGGTAAACCTATGTAGGTTTCACCTACACGGATCCGTGTTGGTGAAACGTAAGTAGGTTTGCCTGGCTCTTTAGGTTCATAGTTAGATTTGTTCTACTTAGTGGCACGGTGTAGTAATGGATAACGGCTTGGATTGAGAAATCGGAGAGCCGAGTTCGAATTCCAGTCGAATCCATTACATTCACTTACGTGCTAATACCCTTGGGAAAGGTGTGAATCCTCTTCTTCTCCCTCCAACTATGGGTAAATAGCAGGACAGACTATAGCCTTGGATGTCAACTGGTCTAGGAGAAGGACAACTCTGAATTCAAAACCTGCGGAGGGTCGTTTGGGGACCTTGTGGCATCCGTTGCACCAGGTCCCTGTATTTGTCCCTCCAAAAAGTGTGGATGGCCCTGCACAAAGCCTTCACCACTATAATCAAATCCTGTGCGGGTGTCGGGCTTTCAGTTTCTGGGAACTGATCTGTCTGACCCTCATACGTCGAGTTCGACGGGAGAGTCCATCATATATATATATAACGATAGATAAGTTTCATATATATATATATATATATATATATATATATATATATCGGAGCTAGCGTGTTCGTTTGTGTGGGTGTGATTTCTCATGAATTACTGGGGACTCGATTTTTAACCCAACCATGTTTAACCAGACCATTCGGTGTGCTCTTGACCGCTCGGTCACATTTCCTTAGAAGAAATATTAAGAAATATGGATATATGTGTGTGGGGCGGCTTCGATCAAAGTGTAGCACAAATATATATATATATGTCCAGAGCAGATAATATTAGAAAGATTTCCATGAAAATAAGTGGATACAACGTTTAAAAACGCACTATCCAGCCGGCCTTAACCATAAATTTAACAATATAGATAGTATTAATATATAACCCTACAAATCAAAACCTACACACATTTCTCACCCACACAAGATAGACATGCTTACAGAGGTGTTGAGGCCTCACACTTATACACACACCCACACGAATATACATACTTACACACATCATACTCACCTAATGAGCCAAATGATAACACACACCCACAGCAATATACACGCTTACACATATACTCACTCACTCCCTAAAACCAAATAACACACACACACACACACACACACACTTAACAGAGACACATCCCCTCTCCAGGAACCAATAAAACTGCCAAACTGACCAAGGGAATTCAAATCAGCATGAATCCATCCAGCTCTTATCTTAAATAACAACTTAAAAGAGACTGTTTGACCAACACAACGACTGACCAAAATTCATGTTAAAAAAATAAAAATATAAAAACAAATGAAAACTACAGACAAAAGTTCATTTTCTCCATCAAGACATTCATTTCCGTAGTTCACTGCTACCAACAAGCAGAAAATTATTTTTCTCCTGATGATGGCCATGTTGGCCGAAACTAGTCGAGGAATCTAAATGAAATAATAATAAAAACGAAAGAATATTAATATACAACCCAGTGTGTCTGAAGATTTTAATTTTTTAATATTTTTTTATTGTTCAACATATATATATATATATATATATATATATATATATATATATATATATATATATATATATATATATATATGTATATATATATATAATGATTAATAGATGAAGGTTTTGAGCAAATGCAAAGATGGCTGGTGTTCGTGGCCAGGTTTTGAAATACCTATTTTTTATGCAGATCAATTGTTCCTATATCGGGCGATTGATACGAGTGTGCCATCCACTACCTAAAACTATAACCGCATGTCTAAAAAAATTAATCTTTGTTTTGAATCTTGGTCGTGAACTTTTCAGCACCCTTCATCCAAAATGCGGACAGAAATCTCGATCTAAGCGAAAATATGATTGATTTTCTCAGTTGCGTCCTTTGTAATGTCGTAAGAAATAGAGGCGCAAGAAAATGACGTCAAAGCAGCGTGTAAAAACTAAATTTTAGTGTAAACAATTTGTTCAGAGTTAGATTCCGGTAACTTTGGAATGCACTTCCTATATATAGGTTTGTGTACTACGTATGTGTGAATATTTTGTGCAATTTAATGTAAGTCGTGTATTCTCGAAACAGCAAGCCTTATAAGAGTGCGCATAATATTATATATGTATGAAAAGACAAAGTGACAATACCGCACGTTCGAAACAGAATACATGTCAAAGGATATCTGAGTAACAACGAAGGCATTTGGTCAGATGTTTTTTACACATGTTTTGTAATTTGTATGTTTTTCGGTTCCATGATAATCTCTTTTACGTGATATTGCTCAAAGCAATCATAGTTTGACACGTAGTCATAAGCTGAATTTTGATCAGAAACTTACACTAATGTTCCATCGATGCGACAATAAAATATTCTTTGTTCCTCTAAGAAATTATACTTTTCATCAATAAGTTACAAAGTTAAAGATACAGCCACACACACACGCGCGCGCGCACACACACACACACACACATATCTCTATATATATATATTGGTGCATATTTCATTAAATAATATAGACAAGTTGTGTCTATTTATTTTAAGTAAGTTCCTTTCATATTGGCCGCATACACAATTCCGGAAAATCCTTGTTGAAAACAGAACTATAATTAAACATGAAAATAAAAAAAAAACTAAAAATCCTTGAAGTTACATACATAAAACAGTTGAAACCTAACCTGAACAAAATAAACTACGAAATCTCCACAAATATTCTTAAATGCCTATAATTGATAACTGAAGCCATTGGTTTATACCAACGCCTTCCCATACTTAATACTTCTCGTTTTTCACTCTCGCCTGTTCATGTGTGACGTCACGAGCCGCGACGCAATTTTCGCTTCTGCGTCTCGTATACACGAGTTTGTCGTTGCTTTGAAATTTTTCAAGCAACAAAAACAGACTATCATTATTGTTTCGTCCGTGTATTGTTTGATATATTGAAATGTAATTGTCATCTTTGATAATGGCTTATGTAAGCCGAAAGCTTAGATCGGATTTAAACATGTGTCAGTATGGTGATTTCCTTTCGTCTTTCAATGATAATGTTATTAAGCTTATATAAAAGCAATTTACTTAAAATAAATAGGCAAAACTTGTCTATATTATTTAATGAAACATGCATCAATGAAAAATTGCTGCCTAAATATATATATTATATATAATATAAAATATAATATAAATAAAATATTATAATGTTTAGGTTTATTAGGTATTAAGACATTAGGTTTATAATACCCAGAAATTCATACTCAAGGACACATGGCACAGTGGATAAAGGCGTTAGTTAGATCCAGTGGCAGCACCCAAAGAGTGTGAGTTCAATACCCGGTTAAGGCAGTGGAGAACTTTCAGAGGGAAAAATTAACAGGAGATAACTGATAACTGACATCCATTAAACATGGCACATGGAACTAGAACAGTCTACCCCAGTGAGCGAAATAAAGGGTTCAGGTCGACATCCCAACCATCTGAAGAAGGCTGGAGCATACGTTGTACGTTGTAATAAATATGGCGACAAAGACGAGGATAATAATGTAAATAATGTATATTTGATTGCGTATTTAGTTTTGGATAATTCGTGAAATCCTTAGAAGATTCAAACTATAAATCTTTCTAAGAAATGGTGTAATGAAAATTATGAAATAATATTTAGCTATGGCAATTTTAATGTCTTTTCTTAATTTTACATTCAATACAAACACCCTTTGAAAATGAAATAGTACTGACCTGATTCTAATGAAGGCAATATATGAGTGCCACGTACCAAAATAACTCATTCGTTTAGCAACTTGACAAGAACTTCGGAATGAAGATTGTTGATCCGTACAAACAATATACAACACGTTCCAACCGTTTAAATGTTCCTAAATCGACATTTCGTAACATTATCAGGAAGTATAACGAGACTCATTGTGTTGAGAATAAATTAAGGACTGGCAGAAAACGGTTAATTTCTTACAGAATGGAAAGGAAAATTGTTAGAAATGTCTCGAAGAATCCTCACTTTACAATAAAGGACATTGTTAATGATGTAAGGACATTATGGGTGAAGTTATCGACGAAGACAGTCACGAGATGCTTTCATTGAGCAGGACTTCAAGCTTGTTACCCAAGGAAAACTCCCTTGTTTAACGCTAAACACCTACAATAGAGATTAGCTTGTGTTGGGAATCATCTAGAAGTTGTGAATAAATATTGGAAGTCTGTCTTATGGTCAGATGAAACCAAACTAGAATTATTTGGTCAAATGAACTTCCGTTATGTATGGAGAAAAGTGAATGAAGCTCAAAACCTCAAAAAATACCCTCCCTACAATTAAGCACAGTAGTGGGAGAATTCACCTCCTGGGATGTTTTTCTGCTTCTGGACCAGGAGAGCTAGTGAGAGGACAGAGTATTATGGATAAAGAGCATTATTTGGCTATTTTTAATTAACATTTGTTTGTACACATATATCAGTTCTTGTTGTTTCTTTACATTGGTTTACGTGGATTCATCCCGAGTCTGACATGTTTGTTGTGGGCATTTCACGAGACGCACGTGTTTATCTCTCAACGCATACACCGGCCCACAACAGTCGAACTTGATAAGCAGCTCTGAATGAAGATAGTTGATGTATACAAACAAGGCGATGTATATACAACACTTTCCAGGCGTTTAAACGTTCCTAAATCAAGAAGTATAAGGAGACTCATTGCGTTGGGAATAAATTAAGGACTGGCAGAAAACTGTTAATCTCTAAGAGAATGGCAAGGAAAATTGTTAGCGGTGTCTCGAAAAGTCATTACTTAACGAAAAATGACAGTTTCAATGATGTAACACATCATGGTTCAATTTATTGACGAAGACAGTCACTAGATGCTTTCATCGAGCAGGACTTCGAGCTTGTTGCCCAAAGAAAACTCCCTTGCTTAAAGCTAAACACCTAAAATAGAGATTAGCTTATGCTGGAAACCATGTAGAATATGGAAGTAAATATTGGAGATCTGTTTTATAGTCAGATGAAAACAAACTAGAACTATTTGGTCAAATGAATTCCAGTTATGTATAGAGGAAAGTGAATGAAGACCCCCCAAATACCCTACTATTAAGCACAGTGGTGGTAGTATTCAGCTCTGGAGATATTTTGCTGCTTCTGTAGCAGGTGAACAAGTGAATGTACAGGGTACCATGGAAAAAGAGCAAGATTTGGCTATTCTTAAAAATAATTTAAAACTAAGTGCACTAAAGCTGTCTTTGGGGCATCACTGGACGTTCCAACATGGCAATGACCAGAAACACACCTACGAATTAAATATTGCAAAATACTTAGATGATAGCAAAATTAAGGTATTGGCGTACCCGGCACAAAGTCCTGACCTAAGAAAGTGAATGAACGATAAGCTATCGCCAAGGAAGAATGGAGCAAAATATCTATCAGTGTGTGTATTGATCTTGTAAGGAAATATTAAAAACGATTAAAGGCAATAATCAATAATAAATGTTACACAATTGATTATTGAGGCAACAGGGCCAATAATTTTGTCCTATGTTAAATGGTTTTTGGTGTTTTTTGTATTATAGTTTGACATTAAAATAAAAATTTTGTTTGGGGCATCATTGCACATATTTTTTCAAATCCATCATGTGTGGAAAAATCGCACATGAAGTTTCCATGAACGTTTGAAGTATTATAACTTTATTTGTAATTATGGAAGTGGCGAGGGTGGATACTTTTGTCCACAACCGTATATATCAGATGTGTTAAACGGTTTGCACAAAAATATTTTCAACCGTGTAATCAATCACTATTTATCCAAAAAAGAAGTGCTGCGAACGTTTGGCAGACTCTTAACACACACACACACACACACACACATACACACACACACACACATTCATTCTACATTGAACATCATCACTTGATAAGACACCAGAAGTGTTGAAACAAAATGGCTATTTTAGTAGTGATTTTATAACATATTTATGTTATAATTTTTAAATAAATAATTATATCTGCTCTACTCTGTATTGAGCACTCTTTTAAGAATAGTAATTGTTGGTTATTGGAATTTATTCCGTATACACCAATCCTATACTTATATATATATATATATATATATATATATATATATATATATATATATATATATATATATATTGTGTGTGTGTGTATTTAGACAGAAAATGTTTTTAAGGTAAATATGTTAGTAAAGACAACACATATTTTGTGTCGATTAATTTTATTAATCGACTTTTACAAATTACGAATAATCTTAATAGACTAACGTTGTATATGAATTTACTTACCCACTTGGAGAATGTTTCTCTATAAATGAAAAAAAAAAACACGCAAAACGTCTTACATAGGACATACAACAACCACACTCCCACGGAGAATCACCTGCGACGTATCGGACCAAAGTGGCATCAGACAACACATTAATAAACAACAAAGTATCATAGTAACAGCTACTCACACCAATATTAAATTACAAGAAAATCTAAAAGTAAAAACTGACTAATGATTCGCTAAGCAATGTAGATACAACAAAAACAACCATCTATTAAAAAAAATATTCATAATTTAAGAGTCCGCATCTTCAAATTTATACATATCTGTCTATCTATCTATCTATCTATGTATATATATATATATATATATATATATATATATATATATATATATATATATATATATATAAACATGCACACATAGGTCAAACCTTGCCTACGTCACAAATCTCGTTGCCTAAGTCACCAAACTCACCAGTCCTACTAAACTCACTAATTGTCTCTAACTACCCTGATGATGACTTAAGAAAATCGGAAGTTTGGACCAAAATTCTTCCGGAATGAACATTAAAAGATTTCAAGCGGAATTTCCTCTTCGTCTGAGAAGGATTTTATTCATAATTTTCAAAATTTCGATCAATATTTATGCTGTCTTTAATAACATTAAAATACGACCCAAATTTAGGATGTATTTAATAACATTTGCCTTTCATATATATATATATATATATATATATATGTATATATATATATATATATTTATATATATATATATAGAGAGAGAGAGATAGAGAGAGAGAGAGAGAAGGATGGAGAGAGAGATAGTAGGAAGGAAAGAATTAGTATATATGGGTATTTATATATATATATATGTGTGTGTGTGTATATATTAATAATATTAGTGGTTAATACACACACACACAAACACACACACACACACACACATATATATATATAAAATATATAAATATATATACATACATAAATACATAGACACACACACACACACACACACACATATATATATATATATATATATATATATATATAAAATTTCCAAGTAGGTCTGTGAATTGGAACGTAATTACGATTCCAATGTAAATTATAACCATTTAATGTTAGTGTTTAAGCCTTTTTATTATATATATATATATATATATATATATATATATATATATATATATATATATATATACAGTGTAACCCGGATATAAGAGAGTTGTCGGGACCGGAGAAGAAATCTCTTATATCCGGGTTTGGTCTATTTTGTTTTATTAACACAGGCTCTAATTTGGAACCAGAGAAAATCTATCTTATATCCGGGTTTCTCTTATATCCGGGTCTCTTATACCCGGGTTACACTGTATATATATATATATATATATATATATATATATATATATATATTTAATTAAACTTTATTTAAAATGGATACACATATTTGAATAAATGCTGAGTTTTTATTATTAAACAGAATATTTATTTATTTATACCTAGCGGCCTGAATGTTCGATATATTTCGTCACAAAAATATACGCCCCCCACGCAGGGGAAATTGTTATTAAATCTAACGTACCCAGACTTCTCGGGCACATCGAAACTCTTGATTAAGCACAGCCCGAAGACAATTTTTTAGGAAATGGATTAAATCATACATATTTTTAATTTATTTGTTTAAACGTTACTTTTTCTATTTCTTGAAAAATTATTTTTGTTTACGTTAGAATACAAAACAGAGCAGCTATGTGTATTTCGAGAATCGGCAAAGATATGTATTCAAATCACTATTCCGGCATTGTTTGATCAAGCCGAGAGGTCAAGACACGTCGGATCTAATGATTTCTTGAATATTCAGGCCAGTAGATGTAAATAAGTAAAAATACTGTTTAATAATAAAAACAGAGCATGTACTGATTTACACAAATAAATTAAATTAAAACTATGCTAGATTTAATCCATTTCCTATATATATATATATATAATATATATATATATATATATATATATATATATATGTGAACATTGAAGTCAAGACTTAGAGGCGACAGTCCTGACGGTGGCCTGACGATTGCATCTAGCAGGAAACAGACTGTCGCCTCTAAGTGTTGACTTCAATGTTCACTTTTATATATATATATACACGTGTTTATCGTTGCTTGGAAACCATCCATGTAAACAAAAACAGACTATCATCAATTTCTTGTTCGTGTATTGCTTAATATATTGTGTAATTGTCATCTTTGATAATGGCTTATGTAAGCCGAAAGCTTAGATTGGATTAAAAAAATATGTATCAATATTGTGATTTTCTTTCAGCGTTTAATGATAATGTTATTAAGCTTATCAGACGATATGAAAAGAATTTACATAGTATAAATAGACAACTCTTGTCTATATTATTTAATGAAATATATACATACATACATACATATATATATATATATATATATACATATATATATATATATATATATATATACATATATATATATATACATATATATATATATATATATATATATATATATATATATATATATATATATATATATATATATATATATATATATATATATATATATATATATATATATATATATATATATATATATATATATATATATATATATATATATACATATATATATATATATATATATATATATGACTTGCATAAGTATTCACTCCAACCGAAAATAGTGCTACATTTTGTAGGCGAACGTTGTGAATATTATGTGATTTAGTCAACGCTGGTCTGAACATTCCGTTTTGGCATGAAATAGGCCGTCGTCGTTCGGTGTTGACTTTACTGTTCAATTTCATATTTACTTATGCTCTATCCCTGATAGAACACTTTTACCTATAAATATAGAATACCTTAATATTATATTTTTATCATATATATATATATTCATATATATATAAGGATATATAACGATTTTCAAAAGTGTACGAAATTCACACCAATTACCATCAATTATGATTTTATTCATTTGTAAACTCTCATTGACATCTATTATTAGCCTTTTTATGCCTGCCTCTCTGTTCATAGATGAGCCAATCAGTTCATCGATTGCTCCTTAGTTTTCCGTTGTTCATTGTCTGTGTAAATATACACTTTGACTGCAGAAGTCCGGGAATGGTGCAACACAGAAACGGCAAACCCAGTTGGAATTTAGCACGAATTCACTTCCTCTTGTAACCCCGACCCCATCGGCAGATTTTTTTAAGGAAAATAACCTGTTAATATAATGACCTATATGGACGAGAGTGAGCAGGTAGTCACTTTCTCAAATCACTCTCCGATGTCTACTTTACTTGCTCAGGTAGGAACAGTAAAACTTGCCCTGTCCAACGTGGCAGGCTTCTGTTAGTCATTTGGCAGCTGTGATATACTTGAATTCTGGCCACACCTAGTATAATTTTATTTACTTGACGCGGAATCATGATCCCCCGTCGCGTATCCTATTACACCACATATATTGTAGCCATAGTGGGTGGGTGTCAGGGCAAGATAGACTGACGGGGTTCATCCCACAGGATGATTTTGAATTTAGTGTTTTCTTCTCCTAAAGTTGTTACCCTCCCAAGATTAAAGACCCTCAGTCAGTCAGTTATGTGACATGCGTGATACACGCTTAGGCGATCATGTATCTTTCGATACATGATTGACGAGGCAGATTTTCTCCCGCAGTTACCATTTCTTTCTGCGGTAGACCAGTTGCCATCCAAGGCTAGAGAATCCAGTTTGTCCTGCTATTTACCTATAGCTGAAGGGAAAAGAAGAGGATTTATACCTTTCCCAAGAGTATTAGAACGCATGTGAATGTAATGGATTCGACTGGAATTCGAACTCGGCTCTCCAATTCCACAACCCGAGTCGCTATCCACTATTCCACCGTACCCTAGTTTACTTTAATATTTACGATGAGTTTTTTTGTTTTTATACTAGCAAGTTTACACAGGAATATATCCCATACTGGGTCAGGGAGAAGATATGTTCATGCCTTTCACATTAATGTGGAAGTGAGAGTAACAGACTTGATTTGAATTTAAGCACAACTTACCAATTCCAGCTTCCTCGCCGATAACTGTTTTGCTACCCGAGAACCCCGAAATGTTCCTTGCAAAGTAATTTGTTTGAAAGTTCGTTTTTCTTGGTTCTTTAATTAATAATCAAGGAAATATATCCAATTCTCAGGTATTTATCTCCTTAAACAAACTGTAGGCCATATTAATTTCCTTAAAAACTCGAATTTTTTTCTCAAGCGTTTCATCCACTTTATTAGAATTGTCGACGAACATGCTTCTTATGGAGTTTGCAGATGGATTTGATATTTTTAAAAAATTATTGTGCAAGACTAAGCTTTGAAAAGACATTCATCATCGTATTTCCGTTTATCGGAATGTTCGTGTACAAGAAAAATGATATTCACGAAGTTTATGCCAGTAGGACACGTGTCCAAATGGAAGAACGAAGGCTGTTTCACCATTTCAATTTCATGATATTTACGCAGTTTATCTCAGTACGACACATGTCCAAATGGAAGAACGAAGGCTATTTCACCATTTCAATTTCATGATATTTACGCAGTTTATCTCAGTACGACACATATCCAAATGGAAGAACGAAGACTGTTTCACCATTTCAATTTCGTGATATTTATGCAGTTTATCTCAGTACGACACATGTCCAAATAGAAGAACGAAGACTGTTTCACCATTTCAATTTCGTGATATTTATGCAGTTTATCTCAGTACGACACATATCCAAATGGAAGAACGAAGACTGTTTCACCATTTCAATTTCGTGATATTTATGCAGTTTATCTCAGTACGACACATGTCCAAATGGAAGAACGAAGACTGTTTCACCATTTCAATTTCCTGATATTTATGCAGTTTATCTCAGTACGACACATGTCCAAATGGAATAACGAAGACTGTTTCACCATTTCAATTTCGTGATATTTATACAGTTTATCTCAGTACGACACATTTCCAAATGGAAGAACGAAAATTTTTTCGCCATTTCAATTTCGTAATATTTACGTAGTTTTGAGCAGCACATTATGAAGTAAAACAAGATAAATTACCTACCTTGAAAATCAGCAGTCATAGGCCTACCTTTTGCCAGGATTAGAACACTGACCTCTAGCACCGATGGAAAATAAGTATCTTCTCTTTAGTATGGGGTGACCAAAAGGAAATGTTGTGTGCTGATTGCGTTATGTTAGCTTCGGCAATGAGAATCCTGCATTTGAACAAAGATCGCTCTCATCAATGGGACAATGCAAGTCAATCATTCTCATAAGCCTATGACGTTTCTGAATAAAACTCAGGTTTCTTCACAATGGAGTACTTGCATCAACTTTGTATATTGGAAGATTCTTTACCAATCAACAGAATAAAACATGATTTCTGTTTCGTGTTTATTGTTCGATGAAGGTAGGTATAAGCAAAAGTTTCTCACTAGTGAAAGTGACAGATATTCAAACTTAGGCAAAAATCAATTGCAAGGTAGACATTTAGACTTATCCTTGATGTAAAAATTCCAATATTTCATCATATTTGTAGCTGAACTTTATAAATGTCAATCATAAATAAATATGAGTAAAATAGATAAAATAAAAAAAGATTTTGAAATTAAATTTAGTTTTTAAACTTTGAATTAGATTTCTGAGCTTCCATTTAAGCAGACCTTTCTCATTTGAAAGATTGGCGCAGCATATTCTTTTTACTGATTTTATACACTACCTGACCCCGAGTGTATGACGTTGTCATCGACTGTTTCTCCTGTAATGAGCTCAGTTCTAAGTACTCAACATTTCTATTAGAGTTCAATTTGACACATCTCTCTAGAGAGTTCACCGTAAAGAACCGATTAGCAATCTAGTTTCTCAGACCATTGCTAATTTAATGAAATTTATCCTTGATTTGTGATCTACGATTATTGTTTTAGTTTGTTCGTAGCAAAAATACAAAACTACCAGTAAGTTAATCGAATCGGATTGAATTCAGTTCTCACTGTGTGACGTATTTCTCCTTGTTTGTATTTGTACTGCACTTGGCTAAATTTTCGAAATATCGCACGCGTATATGGCAATGGAAACGCTCAAAGCAACGAAGAAAGTATTAAATGTTTAATTCTGCAGCACCAATTCTTATTGCTTTTGTCAGATGTAACGCATTTGATCTCTTCTGATTGAAAGTCTTTCTATAAAAAACAAAACAAAAAAAAGCAACATCGAACATAGAAGTGCAACAATAAACGTAACACACGAGGGGTGATGTTCAACTCTGCATGTTTACAGATAGAAAACGCACTGCTTTTGTATGCAAATTAAATGTATGCCGGCAGATTTATAAGGGGTCGATTTTTGTGCGTTTATACAGAAATCTATGGGCATACGAATGAACAGATGTGTGGATATCGATCTTTACCTTCACACACACAAACACACACACACATATATAGTTGTATATTTAGGCAGCAATCCTTCGTTTATGCATGTTTCATTAAAAACGACAGACTAGGTTCTAGAGTTAAGCTTTTTATTTGCTTTTTCTTGTGTTCGAAGCTTTAATAATAAAAAAGAAAAAGCAAACTCTTAACAATATTAACTACGAACAAGGCCACAATGTGCTAACCGTATTCGGAAATTGAAACATCCCCACAACGCACTAAAACATACACATAATACACACACTCAATTAAGCTGAAAAATGGAATCATTCTTGATAATGGCTAAAGGTATAGCCGAAAGCGCTCGGAACTATAAAACATTTGGACAGTTTTTACGCACCCTTTGTCCAGAAAAGAAAGCTCTTGTTCGAACACAAGAAAAATTAAATGTAAAGTTTAACCGTAGTACCTTGTCTGTCGTTTTTAATGAAACATGCATAATATATATATATATATATATTATTATATATATATATATATATATATATATATATATATATATATATATATATATATATATATATATATGTGTGTGTGTGTGTGTGTGTGTGTGTATTAGATAGGAAAAGACCAAATTTATAACGCATTTTTTAAAAGAAAAAGCTAAAAAAAAAAACCGGTTTCGTCCCAGGACTTATTAAGTTTTTTCTGGAAAGAAAAAATTTACAAAGCGTGTAAATTAAATTTAAATTAACAAATATTCATAATTTTTTCCCATTCCATTCCATTTGTTAATTTAAATTTAATTTACACGCTTTTTAAATTTTCTATTCCCAGAAAAATAAACTTAATAAGTCCTGGGACGAAACCGGTTGTTTTTTTTTTAGCTTTTTCTTTTAAAAAATGCCTTATAAATTTTGTCTTTCCCTATTTATCATTAAATTCTGTACCATTAAAAACTTATTTAAATATATATATATATCAAGTATGTGGTGCAGTTCAATTTACATTACATGAATCATTCATACAAAAAACAGATATTGAAGTTAATGATATAAATGGCGAGAATACATCTTCGCAAACAAATTTAATAAATGACATTAACCCCGAACCCGTAGATGAATGTTATGATCCCTGTTTATAAATTCCAGCTGCATAAGGTCTTTTTATTTTTTACAAGCTTTCATCTGTGCATACAGACATCATCAGGTATGAAAATATATTTGTTTTTACATCCAGGTAATAACAGGACAACGAAAGAATAGATGTAATCCGAAATATGATTTTAGAAATGTGTTATTGTTAATTGTAAGAAATTTTGGAGCGTGCGGTCGCAATACTGGGGTTGAATTTTTAAATGTCTGTTTTTTGAATGAATGATTCATGTGATATATATATATATGTATATTGTTATATACGTAGGTATATATACATGTGACATTTACGCATTTAAGCGTTTCTATGTTGATAGGTAAATCAATAATTCTGCAATCTTATAATAAAAATATTAATTAAGCACAGAAACAGTTTTTCAACATCATTTCCTTGCTTATCTTCTTATTTGATTAATGGACATTAATTTCATTTACTGAACATAATACATACAAAATATCCCACGAAATCCAACTGAAGGTCACGTGTCACGAGATGATATGAACGAGTTAGACTAACAATGAAACTGATGACAATTTGAACGAGAGAACGGATATCAACTATCTGCTAAAACAATCTAAGTAGACGCCCCCACCACCTCGGGTAGCCTTGATAATAATATTACCACGTAGCCTCCTCGTCGTCTTCTCGGTGATTATTTGTAACTTTACACTACTCGTCTTGGGAAAGGCAGGAATCCATCTCTTGCGACAGGCCAATTTGGATATTATTGACTGATGTTAATGTTTTCTTAGTTAAGCACGTTTTTAATTTTCCTTGTAGAAGTTATAGTTACCTCCCCTGTTCTTTTGTTCTGCAACACGTATTCAATGACTTTATCCTATCAAATGATAGATAATTCGATGTCTTTTGTAGAGAAGTATACAAGTTATATCAAAATTACTTTAAGGGAGGGTTCTTTACACTAAAGCGACAAAATTCATTATATACAGGGTGCGGCTGGTATTTGAGGACATACAGATTTAAGATTAATACTGCTTCCCACTAACTTCTAATGGTTTTTATTTTTCTGAAATCAAGAATGGCAAACCCTATGATAACGAATGAAATGAAAAGGAATGCTGTGATTGTGTCATTAAAGGCTGATCATAGCGATTTGGATATTGCACGTTTTCTCAGAGTTGCAAGAATGGATGGCTGACCATTTGTACGACCACTTCACACCCAACATTTGTCCTCCTAACTATCCAGATCTCAGCCCACTAGACTATTATGTGTGAAGCGTTGTTGAGAAGGAGGTTAATAAACAGCCTCATAACAACAAAGACTCTCTTAAACTGCAATAGTTCCAGTAATGTCTGACATAAATAAGCACCAATTTAATCAGAGCTTGCAGCCGATTTCGACCTCGTGTAGAGGCAGTTATTGATACTAGTGGTGGTTTTATTGAATAAAATTAAATAATAATTAGGTAAATTTAATTTTTAATTGTTTTTAATCAAATATAATAATATTCATTTGTTCAACAAGTTTTTTTTACTAATCCATAAAATCTGTCCTCAAATACCAGCCGCACCCTGTACATATGTCTGGAAATCCTTTGTTT
>OZ038480.1:8572702-8580202 GCA_964036315.1 Acanthosepion esculentum
AGGTATTATGTACACTATTTACATTATTCGGACTATTGTCCTCATCTTTGTCGCCATATTTATTACAACGTTTCGGCTTTTCAGTATCTGTCTATATTTCTGAGATGAGGTATTATGTACACTATTTACATTATTCGGACTATTGTCCTCATCTTTGTCGCCATATTTATTACAAGATTTCGGCTTTTCAGTATCTGTCTATATTTCTGAGATGAGGTATTATGTACATTATTTACATTATTCGGACTATTGTCCTCATCGTTGTCGCCATATTTATTACAACGTTTCGGCCGTTGTACGCTCCGGCCTTCTTCAGTTCGACATTCCAACCACCTGAAGATGGTCGGAGCGTACACCGGCCGAAATGTTGTAATAAATATGGCGATAAATATGAGGACAATAGTCCGAATAATGTAAATAATGCATGTTTTGACACATTAAAACTAATCTTAGTGAAAAAGATGGCATTGCCGAAGTAATGTGTCAAGCAAATTTAGTTGAGCAGAGCACTTCTTTCTTTTAATGTGCCGTGTCCCTTCAGGACGTAGGCGATCATGACTTTCTACTTCCCCCCCCATCCTTATAAGTTTCGTCCCTCTGTCGCCTCCCCCAGTTCACGTTCTGTCATCCACTTCCTTAGGCCCGCCAGGTATGTCATACGTTTCTTTCCTTACGATAGTAATGAATCTGATTCTCACTGTGTATTCCAAACTTTTGACCGTTGACAGTCTAACGTAAAACAAAATCAACTTTTACGACGTTAGTTTTTGCCTCCCACCAGAACGTCGCATAATTGTTATCCGACAAGGTAAGTTTATTAGAGAGCTAACATGCATTTGCACGTTGTCTGCAAACCAGGTGCCGAATGTTATATAGTTACTAAGATTAACTTTGTACGGTACAAGACCATCAGAGGTATGGTCACTTGATGTATAGGGTCTCCATAAATTTCGTGTGCACTTTAAAAAAAATTGTAACTTTATTTGTATTTGCGATAGAAATAATCTGTAAAAAATGTCACAAAGTTTAATGTACCTAGTTTTAAGTCTAGCTAAAATAACTAAAGTGATTTCAGGCATCACTGTAAATCAGTTGGCAAATGTTTTCCGTGAACTGCAATATCGTATTACCCTTTGTATTGCTAATGATGGAGGACATGTGGAAACTTAAATAAAATTTCAATAAAACCTTAAAAAATATAGATTTACTTCTTTCTAATCCTTTTTACAAATTATTTCTATCGCAAATACAAATAAAGTTATAAATTTTTAAAGTGCACACGAACTTTATGAACACCCTGTATATTTAACTTGGCATTTATCGTATAAAGATTGCCTATAAACAGTATTTTAAATGAAAATAAATTTCAATTTAATCATCGTACAAATTGATTTCGCCAATACTTGTTAATTAAGGTTTTGCTTTGCAACATATCTTTGTCGGCTAAATTTTTATCACGTGATTATTGTTTCGTTGACGATTCAAAGCGCCAGGGATTTACTGTGTTACTCAGTTCATCAGTAAAATATTCTTCTATTCATTTCTACATTAAATAAATCACGATGCATTTCCGTAGTAAAACGATATTACAATTGCATTTATATCACATGTTACATTAACATCTAATATCCAATATATTTTTTATATTAAAGGAAGTCTTAATCTGTTTCTTTAATTATGTAATTATTAGCGAAATAAAGCAATGCTGTTTATATAAGTACCTAAGACGTGAACGGGGCGGTTAATCTATAACCTGTAATGACCACCACATATAATAAATAGGAGAAACCTTTAGGAATGTAAATAAAAGAGATATTTTGCAAAACAATGCACAATCTGATCGTAATGAGTCTGACTATAATTTATATTTTAAAATGCTACTTTAATTAAAAGAGAAAGCAATTTAGTAAGGCTAACGTGTATAGAAAGTGTTTTGATTGCTAGATCATCCACTTGAAATTCTCTTTCACGTTCAGCCTTTCATCTTTTTGGACAGATTTTCTATTATGTGGGATACTTAAAAAAAAAACAAAAACAGAAAAATTAAATGAGATAGTCTAGACTAGATTCCCAGAATCGCAAAAAAAAAAATCAATTTAAATTTTTTAATTTCAGCGTTCAGAAACCTCCAGTTTATCTTGTTGATGTATAATTGTAAGCAAAGCTCGCGTTTTTATACCCCCCCACTTATTTTATTCCATAAAAAAAACGTTACTTTAGTTTGATGAAGTCCATTTAGAGGTCGAAATGCGTTGCACAAAATTCTTTCCATTTTGTCATTAACATAAACACCTGTAAATATGAATTACGATATCTATGTGTATTCTTTGACAATACTGACAATGTTTGTATCAGCTTGTTTTTTTCTGTTATTACGACCTGGGTAGTATATTTTTAACGTAGACAGCGAAGAAGTCTTACCAGGATTTATGACTGCTGGGTACAATGATAACATCAGATACGCAGATGACACCGTGTTGATAGCGGACACCGAAAGGAAAAAAACAGAAAACCCTAGGCATGGTAATAAGGAAAAGCGAGAAGAAAAAACTAACCATTAATTGTAAGAAGACAGAATGTATGGTTGTCAGCGTGAGCATCAGCCCAAGATGAGAGCTAAAAACTGGATATGCCAAGACCAAGCAAGGGCGGACATGTCTCACACTTCTCGCCTGTGAAACTCCCTCCCCATTTCTTGTTTCTCTGATAGCTATAATCTCCAACTATTTAAAAGTAACGTCAATCGACGTCTCCAGATGCCCTGATCTATGCCCTAACCTTCTCTTCACCCTTTCCTCTATCACTCTTTGTTCTCGCTAAAACTCTTTAACCCTTTGCATGCTAGATGGCGTCCCTCCTTGCTTGGGTTTGAATGCTTAAAAAAAAAAAACTACTTATATACGCATATTAAAAAGATTTACACATATCCCAAAGTGTGTTTGACGTGCGTTTATAGATAGTAAATTATTTACCAGAAGTCCGTCGAAGTATTTCCTGAGTAAAGAATTGTATTTCTTTCAAGTAGGGTGGCATTTCTAGAATCAAATTTACGGCCAGTTTTGTTTCTGTGTATTGCGAGCGAGTTGCACCAACTTAGTCCTTTCTTGTGTTCGTAGATGTGAACAAATCAACATGCGAACAACCACCACACATAAACAAAATTCCTAATACACTAACACGTGCGTGCGCGCACACACACAGACACACACACACACGCACACACAAACACACATAATCAAATATATATAATCATCCGAATCCTGCACATAGAAACTAGAATTATGTTACACGTATTAATATGAATTATACTCACGGAGGCTATTTGACAAGACAAATACAGGTGGAGTTTGCTTAACAATAAAAAAACAAAAAAAATCTAGAAAGTGTCTTCTCAAAGAGATACCAACATTTGAAGGTGGAATAGTAAAAGATGTCTTCCAAAAGCTAAACAAAAAATAAGAAACATGAAATTTTCGTTAGAAAAATCGAAAAGAATGCTGAACTACCATGTAATATCAATTCCTGTCCATAGCAATGCTTGCTGTACAATTTCATCCCTTGAAAAGGAGAGGCGATCTATAACAGAAGAATGCGGACAGCACAATTTCACCGACGAAGACGTTTGAAGTAAAATAGAAAGAAAAAGGACACCGAGAAAGAGAGTTGAACTTGGTGGGGGACATATAAGGAAGGAAGTCGTGGAGAATTTGATACTAACTGTTGTGGTAGGATCCACCTAATTTGCATAGCGGAGTACCGACGATATAAAATATGGTTGGTACCGGAAGACATGGGTCAAATCAAGAGATCCAACTAGAGACTCTGCCCGACTGCGACTTAGTCAACACATTCTCCAGGAACGGTCTTCCCAGGAATATACAAAAGACTATATGTAAATATTGTGTACACTTACTTGTTTCAATACATTTTATTCTAACTACATTTTGTGTTTGCATTATTATTCCATGCATTAGTCAAGTTTCAACACTAACAAAGCATACCAAAAGGAAAAGAGACAGAGGCAAATAGTGAATAAGCTACGTAACACACTTGTATAAACGAATGTTTGATCAGAAGTGTGAGAAGGATAGTAAAAACGAAAACATTGCTCAGATCAACAGAGAACAGAAAGTTGTGGAGTGCCATGATTCCCACGTTCTGAAGGGACGTGGCACATAAAAAATAAGTATTTATGGGAGCACATATTTATAAATATTCTCTCACATATTTTCCGCCGAAAATCGTGACATGTCATAAAAATACATTTGTCCAGATGTCTCGTATTGGGACATTGGTCAGTGATAGGATTCATTTTTGCCACAAAGGAAGTAATAGTAAGTGAAGCTTAACAACCTTGTGTGAAATTCGATTTAGTATATTCGGGTACCATTTACAGCGGTTTGTAGAGAATTAATTTAATGAGAAAATTCATTTTCCTGGAAGTCAAGAAACGTAACGCACAGAACGATAAAACAAAATGTAGAATAATTTTAAAATTACCTGAAAGAAGACGGGAGTCTGCAGAATAAAGTGGTAAATATATTGGTCAATGAAATTATTATAGAAATATTTTCTTTTTTTTTTGTATAATAAAACGACTGAACTTTTTGCATAAGTCTAGCATTCGTCCATGATTAGAATATTCCTGTCACGTATGGTCTGGTGCTCCTTCTATTTATTTAGATCTCTTTGATAAAAATACAAAGAAGAATATTATTGGCCTCGATCTGGTGTCTCGGTTCCAGTCACTTTCCCACCGCCATAAGGTTGCCTCCCTTTGATTTTTAAAAGAAATACTTTCATGGAATTTCATATTTCATGGTATTTTTCATATTTCAATACTTTCATTGTTCGGATGAGATCTTAACTATTATTTTATTTATTTTCTTATAAATAGATATGTATTCATATTGTAAATACACATTGTGGCTATATTTTAATTGTTGTGTTTTATTCCGCAACCACCACATGCAATGAATTGTACCTATGGGGCTAGTTAGGATTTTTGTAGAGACAATGAGGTATTATGGCGGATGTAGTAAGAAAGGTAATAAGTGTTCTTTTGGTGTTAGGAATATTATTTGTATGTTTGGGTCAGTGTTTGTGGCGAGCTAAGTTTAATATTAAGACATCCTCTTCTACATTTCCTATTTATTGGCCCTGTGTCACATTTTCTGTATTTCAAGCATAAATAAATATCGCTCTTCATAATGGTGCCTACACTTTTTGAATTTAAGCGAACTACTAGACTGGCGACAGGGTCTCATCGTTTTAATAGTTTCTTTTCCCGCAATTATCGCTTTTTTCTGGTTCCATACCTTCAAGCAAATGCCAACCTGCAAAACTTCAAATACCATATCAAGCTGACTAATGATTCCCTATCCTCTTTACGTTTATCATTAATGTTCCTGTTTCCAAACTCTTCTACATCCAGTAACCACTTGTGTTTCCGTTTATCAATAATGTTCCTGTTTCTAAACTCTTCTACATCCAGTAACCACTTGTGTTTCCGTTTATTATTAATGTTCCTGTTTCTAAACTCTTCTACATCCAGTAACCACTTGTGTTTCCGTTTATTATTAATGTTCCTGTTTCTAAACTCTTCTACATCCAGTAACCACTTGTGTTTCCGTTTATTATTAATGTTCCTGTTTCTAAACTCTTCTACATCCAGTAACCACTTGTGTTTCCGTTTATTATAAATGTTCCTGTTTCTAAACTCTTCTACATCCAGTAACCACTTGTGTTTCCGTTTATTATTAATGTTCCTGTTTCTAAACTCTTCTACATCCAGTAACCACTTGTGTTTCCGTTTATTATTAATGTTCCTGTTTCTAAACTCTTCTACATCCAGTAACCACTTGTGTTTCCGTTTATTATTAATGTTCCTGTTTCTAAACTCTTCTACATCCAGTAACCACTTGTGTTTCCGTTTATTATTAATGTTCCTGTTTCTAAACTCTTCTACATCCAGTAACCACTTGTGTTTCCGTTTATTATTAATGCTCCTGTTTCTAAACTCTTCTACATCCAGTAACCACTTGTGTTTCCGTTTATTATTAATGTTCCTGTTTCTAAACTCTTCTACATCCAGTAACCACTTGTGTTTCCGTTTATTATTAATGTTCCTGTTTCTAAACTCTTCTACATCCAGTAACCACTTGTGTTTCCGTTTATTATTAATGTTCCTGTTTCTAAACTCTTCTACATCCAGTAACCACTTGTGTTTCCGTTTATTATTAATGTTCCTGTTTCTAAACTCTTCTACATCCAGTAACCACTTGTGTTTCCGTTTATTATTAATGTTCCTGTTTCTAAACTCTTCTACATCCAGTAACCACTTGTGTTTCCGTTTATTATTAATGTTCCTGTTTCTAAACTCTTCTACATCCAGTAACCACTTGTGTTTCCGTTTATTATTAATGTTCCTGTTTCTAAACTCTTCTACATCCAGTAACCACTTGTGTTTCCGTTTATTATTAATGTTCCTGTTTCTAAACTCTTCTACATCCAGTAACCACTTGTGTTTCCGTTTTTTATTAATGTTCCTGTTTCTAAACTCTTCTACATCCAGTAACCACTTGTGTTTCCGTTTATTATTAATGTTCCTGTTTCTAAACTCTTCTACATCCAGTAACCACTTGTGTTTCCGTTTATTATTAATGTTCCTGTTTCTAAACTCTTCTACATCCAGTAACCACTTGTGTTTCCGTTTATTATTAATGTTCCTGTTTCTAAACTCTTCTACATCCAGTAACCACTTGTGTTTCCGTTTATTATTAATGTTCCTGTTTCTAAACTCTTCTACATCCAGTAACCACTTGTGTTTCCGTTTATTATTAATGTTCCTGTTTCTAAACTCTTCTACATCCAGTAACCACTTGTGTTTCCGTTTATTATAAATGTTCCTGTTTCTAAACTCTTCTACATCCAGTAACCACTTGTGTTTCCGTTTATCATTAATGTTCCTGTTTCTAAACTTTTCTACATCCAGTAACCACTTGTGTTTCCGTTTATCAATAATGGTCCTGTTTCTAAACTCTTCTACATCCAGTAACCACTTGTGTTTCCGTTTATTATAAATGTTCCTGTTTCTAAACTCTTCTACATCCAGTAACCACTTGTGTTTCCGTTTATCATTAATGTTCCTGTTTCCAAACTCTTCTACATCCAGTAACCACTTGTGTTTCCGTTTATCAATAATGTTCCTGTTTCTAAACTCTTCTACATCCAGTAACCACTTGTGTTTCCGTTTATTATTAATGTTCCTGTTTCTAAACTCTTCTACATCCAGTAACCACTTGTGTTTCCGTTTATTATTAATGTTCCTGTTTCTAAACTCTTCTACATCCAGTAACCACTTGTGTTTCCGTTTATTATTAATGTTCCTGTTTCTAAACTCTTCTACATCCAGTAACCACTTGTGTTTCCGTTTATTATTAATGTTCCTGTTTCTAAACTTTTCTACATCCAGTAACCACTTGTATTTCCGTTTATTAT
>OZ038480.1:8585202-8690202 GCA_964036315.1 Acanthosepion esculentum
CGTATCTTTAAGACATGGGCGATCATGGCTCCGCCAAACCTTCTATCCCGTGTGTTCCTTACTTTTTCTTGGGTAGATACCGTTTTTGCTGTACAGAAATGCCTAGTTTTTGGAAGAAAAAGCATTTTTTTCATTTGATTTCTGTATATATGATATTGGCCGATGTCAAAATTTCCCAAAATTAAATGGTAGAAATCTCTCAATTCGTATTTAAACCAACAAATATTAGTATTGAGAAATACTATTTTTGCAATAACAATCAGACCCCAACTTTAAAAAAAAAATTGAATATACCAAAAGCACCAAGTATTTTCATCAAATCATTTAATATACTGAAAATAAAACCTTCGGGAACATTAGAACTATGGTAAAAATTTTCTCTTTCTTGATTGTCTGTCATGTTCAATGTTATTTAAGTCCCTTTTGATACTCCAGCAGTCTCATGTACAATGGAATAGGTGCATTAAATTGGAATGTCTTTAGTTGGAGTTTCTTTCCAACTGTGAATACAAGATGCTCTCAATATGCTTGGTTTCCTTCCGCAGTGAAAGAATAAAAGTGATAGGATAAATTGATGAATATGAAACAAGATTTTAGGGTTTAATTTTTTGATGTCACATTAATTATAAGGTTTACTAAAGTGTATTAATGATAAAGTTCATCACTTAATTTGAATTTTGGTGATAAACTAGAAAAATTCTGTACTTCTATTTGAAAATTCTTTACTCAAGAACACTTTATTATAAAAATAGTTCATTCAGGTGGCTGATATAAATTGCTCGGCCTACCTGAAAACTGATGGGTTTCTACGACCTTTATTAAGTAAATTTTCCAATCAGCCAAGATCGTAAATTGATCTTTCTTTCCAAAAACGAGCAATTTTAGTACAGCAAAAACGGCAGCTAACCATGAAAAACTAAGGTCATTTTCGGAATCAGCGCCATCAAATTAGCTAAAATACGTGTTTTGGTTCTTGGCGCCAAAGTACTGATCAGCATTATATGGCAATGGAACACTATGTCTGCTTTAACCCATATCAATGTGTTTTTGGGGACAATTGAAATCCTGAGGGTCGTGTTGAAAACACCGGTGGGGTATATATGTCCCAGGGACTCGAAAGTCCCAGGGACTCGAAAGTCCCAGGGACTCGAAAGGGTTAAGGGCACATCCTTCTGTATTTATATTACTCTTTCTGACATCTTTATAATAATCAATATCGGATTTCTTGTTCCGGTTTCTTTCTGCTCTTTTCATATTTCCTGTCTAATTTTTCTTCGCGATCTATTCATCAATATTCGCAGCATTAGTTTGATTATATTCCCTGTCATATAATTCATTTCTTCTGTGATCTTTTCGATGCCGAAATCCTCACGGCTAAGACTGAGAGCATTTCTATTAAGCTACATAATTAATAATCACCAATGAAGCTGTAAAATTAAAAAGTCATGAGATCATCTGAGAAACAAAGTGGATTAATTACTTCGACACATGGATTTGTTTGTGGAATTTTATACTGAGTTCCTAGAAATGGTACCGAAGCTGATAGAGAGGGTTGAGCCAAAGACAGTCTCGAGGAATCTTAGAAGATAAATAATTCAATCATTGTAAATAGGTTTAAATATTAGCACCAAATCAAATAACGAAAGAAACTATTTTATAAGATTCTTGACTGCACATGATTTTTTTATTCGTGTTAACATAATTGAGCCCCGAATCGCAAGACTGTCTGCTTTTGAATTTCTTTTCTTTTTATGAATTCAGAACAAACATTTGTAAAAATCGGTCTAAGGAATTATTTCCAAATTCACTCCTCTTAAAGTTTGTTGAAAACCAAATAACATGTCTTCGCAATTCTGTTGCTCTAATTTTCCAAATGTGGAGCGCTTCCTTTTATCTTCAAATAAAAGTTTGAATTTTCTTCGACCCGAATTCTGACCACTGGATAATCCGTAACTAACCTACTATGTCGGTTAGATTCATGCAATTATTTTTTTTTATTGAGTCGTGTGTTCAGTTGCTAGATCAGCTAGTGGAATATTACGTTTTTGTTCACCAGGAATGAGCAAGAAACAGATTTACAGAGAAATAAAATAGTAACCCACATATATGATATATCCCATATCAGAAAAAATATGGGTACCTGACGATAGCGAGAGGTTACTTGGCCGAAACGTTGTTTCTATAATAATATATAATAATCAAATTGAGCTTCGATCAAATAACACCTAGAATAGAACAATGGAAAAAGGCCTCAGATGATACCCGAAGAAAACAAGTTCTTATGACCAGGCTACGCATAGGACATTCACACTTGACTCACTCTTACATCCTGAAGAGAATGGATCCTCCAAAATGCTCTTACGGAAGCAGACTCACAGTGGAGCACTTCATATTGAAGTGGGGAACCATCTCCAAAATAAGACGAAAATATTAGAACCATAAGAGCCTTAGAAGAGTATTTGAAGAGACAGACACCAACAAGATATACAGTTTCCTTTCAGAAATCGGTATCCATAACAAAATTTAAAAACAAATTTCTTTTTTATAACTTAACTCAATGCCACGCTCTGCTAAAGTACTTGCAAAAGCCTCTAAGGCCAGAATATCAAAATATCAATCTCTCTGTCGAAGTGAGATTAACAAGCTATCTATCTGATTGTCAAGGTGTAAATATCAACATATATATCTTTATATCTAAGTATCAATGACAAGCTATCTAGTTATCAAAGCCCGGATATCTATTATTGGCATTAAATAACCCAAACAAGCAATCAAATTGAGGCTCAAAGGTATAATAAACAGAACAAGTTAAGAAATAGGAACAAGTCGAATGTGAGAAAGGATGTTTGTGCTACGCTAATATTCGACAATCGACATGTTAGTTTTTACCTCAGCTTCAACATCGATTTGAGAGCCAACTATTCTCTTATTTGTTAAGCAACCCAACTTCAGAAAAAGAAAAATTATTCAAAGCAGATATTCTTCGCTGACGTGGTTTTGAAACTTTGAAAACATTTATGCAAAGTTATTTCGCCTGAGTAGACAGCAGAAATTTCTTTATTTTCCCTATTATATTTATATAATTTTAAAATTCCTGGTGATATTACCAAAAAGATTACGTAACATCAATAGGTGTTTTGATGCTACTGATCAAGATGCCCTTTTAGTCCTATTCTGAATCTTTGCAATGACGGAGTGAAATATCTGTTGCCTTGTACTTACGTTGCTTCCTTTTAGTGCTGTGAAAAAATACATTTAATTATATATTTAAACCATTATAACAAACGTGACAGTATTAGGTGAATTATTTTGCAAATTGCATTATACTTATAAACTATCAATATCCTTTGTGTATTTCTTTCTCCTTTGTTCATATTATACAAAAACAAATCCTACTCTATTCACCATTGAATACTTATCATTTTGGCTACACAAGACGAATTATGAAGGACATTTATTACGTACGAAAATATTGAACATGCAGAAAATGTATGAATATTTTTGCACATTGTGTTTTAGATTTGTGAATTATTGTAGATCTATTAAAAGTTTTACGTTGGGAGTATTTTACAATCTTAGGTTCCATATAAGTAATTTATATTTGTCTCTCTTGTCTGTATCAACTTTTTGGGAAGTGAGTGTCATAAATAATGAATTTCACTTTTTAAAATAGTAAAAAATATTTAAAGACGGCTACATCACAAAAAAATACTCACGTTAAAGAAATTCTTTTATCGTTGCTGGGCGAGGTATGTTCAAATCAATTGTCATATGTTAAAGACTCATATTACTTTAACAGCGGAATATTCCATTGCTAGTAGACCAGGTTTCATCACTGATATATATATATATATATATATATATATATATATATATATATATATATATATATATGAAGAAATATAGTCTTAAAGTGTGCTATATTTATGGGATAAAGTGCTCAATATCAGAGATAAATGGTATTTAAATATAAAAGTGAACATAGAAGTCAACACTTAGAGGCGACAGTTTGTTTGATGCTAGTGCAATCGTCAGGCAGCTAGTGCTGTTATTTTTCTCGGCTATTTATATATAAGGGCCACTGGTGCATTGTGGTAATCTATTTTGGCGGTTACTTTTACCGGAAGTCGCTTATTTGTTTATTTATTTATGTCAAATTATTTTGCTTGTTTTTTTTGTTTTTATTTTTATTTTTTATCTTATATATTTATTTCTTTATTTTTTGTTTTGATCGGTGTTTTTTATTAACGTAGTAAAAATTTGTTTATATAGCTTTTTGTTGGTAGTCTATTATGGCGGTCATTTACCGGAAGTCGTTTATTTGCTTATTTATTTGCGTTAAATCGTTTTGATATATATATATATATATATATATATATATATATATATAGGCATTAAATTATCTTCAGGTATATCTGATTAAATAAATTGCAAACATTATGTGTGCTTATTGTTTAGCATAATCCGTTCATATTCACGGATATTATTCCGTGTATTACAATCAGTTGATGCAAGAAATGCACTGTAACAAGGAAAATCACTTTTATTTCCAAAGTACTTTCCATCTCTTTCTAAGATCATTATCAGTGGTGCAAGTGATAAGGCAAAAATTATGTGTAGCTATCCATTACTGTTTTTTTTCTTTTTGCGTCTAAAAGCAACAGCTGACAGTTTTTATTTAGCGTTCATTAGAACGTGAAAAATTATTCATTTTGGATATTTTTTTAATGTTGGGAATGTCCTCGTAAAGCGCGCATTATAGTGTGAAAGCTGTTCTTTTTATAGGCATTTTAGAACATTATTACAGTATTCGTAGCTGATTATATTCAGCGTCGGCTTCATTATTTTTTTAAAATGTAGATTGCTTCGAGGATCTGTAGTTTTAATTTGTTATTTTCTTGGTGTAGGATAGTTGTGTTATCAATCAGCATTTTTCTATGGTAAATGGGAACAGGAATGTTGGTGTAAATGTCTTGCAATGGACTCGACTATCCCACACCAAGAAAATAAGTTGAATTGGGGGTTATTGCGACAAAATCAATCATATAAGTGCCACAAAAGATAGAAAGTTGTTGAGGGCAATGATCACCCATGTTCCGAATGGATATGGGACTAAAGAAAGAAAGAAAGGAAGGAAGAAAGTAAGTAGATTGTAAAAATTACAAGATCTTGTCTAGGAGCTGAGAGTTATGAAACCTAAACGTTAAGCTCTTGCCTATGATATACATCAATCACGAGATTGTCAAAAATTAGAAAAAGATGAGATTATTAAAACCACAGAAAACTTAGAAACTGCAAAGCCATTAATGAAGGCAATGGATATATAAGGATATATTAATTGATATTATTGTCATTAACCATATTATGGGACTATGAAAATGCAAGAAATATAAAAAAATAATCAAACTTATATTCATGAAATACTTGGTGGCTGAGAAAAGCAGGTTTTTCTCACGAGAGCCAATGGTCAGTTTTCGAGTTCAAATTAAAGGCTGAATTGACAGACAGAAAAAACAGAATATTGGTTTCGTTTAGATTATGTTGAGAGTATTCTGAATCATCTAATATATAAAAAATAAAGATCTCTCGCCGAATGTTGCTTCAAATACAGATGAACCAGTTGTAAACAATCAAATGAAGGCGTATTTGACGTTTATTATTTGCTATATGACGTGAAAAATAGCAAACTACACAAAATACCAAAGGCAAAACATGGAAGACCACGCTTCATTACGTGAGATCCAAAACTTCTAGGAGTCTCTAATTAAATGTTCTGTTTTTGAAAACAAATTGTGATGGAGAGTGAGAAATAATTCCTTTACAACGGATCTTGAGGAAAACAAAATGAACAACCATTAATTGTACCAAAATCTATAATTCACCCAAACAAAATGATTATGTGTACATGGTGAGATTGAAAAGAAATCTTCTCTCATGATATTCATCAGAAGTACCAAAAGATTGATTCAAACAAGTACTGCGCTAAGATAGCAACTGAAAGCAGCGATAAACGAAACTCGCCTGGGATTAGTTAAGAGAAAGCACGTAATAATTTATTACGTGCTTTGATCATAACGATAGTCAATGCATACGTTTCATGATAAAGATAGTCCCAATGCTTATTTGGCAGCGAGGCAAACGAATAATTACAGCTCGGTCCCGGCCTTTTCATTCATTCTCTTTCTTTTGCAAATATTGCAATTTTGAATCACCTGTTAATTGCGACTTTTTTTCTCTTTTACAGGGACTTCCCTTAAGGAGAAAATGAAATACTATGAAAAACATCTAGCTCAATTCTTTACACAGTAAGATAAAACTTCTAGTAGGATGAAATAATGAATTTTACCAAACAAATGGGAAATTAATATATATATTGTTTAATAATATTATTGTCAAAAATCGTTTTTTTTTAATTAATAACTTTTTTATTACTTGTATTATTTACACTATTCTGGCAGTTCTATTGACGTTCTGGCCTTCTTCAGGTGAACCCTTTATTTCGTCCACCGGGATATATTGTTCTAGATCCATGTATCAGCTCTCCAATTTTTTGGTTCTCTACTATGGCCTGGTATTGAACTCACATCTCTTTGGTTCTAATCACTGGGTCTAACCAACGTCTTTATCCACTGCTCCATGTGACCTTGAAGATTAATTTTTGGGACTTATAAACCTAATATCTCAGCAATCTTTTTTTTTACCAGTGCTCATATTATTTTTGTTATTATTATTTCATTTTTTTACAAGAGATTATATTGCAATGTTTGCTGTCATTCATTGCTTTTCTCTAGCATTTCTTATTTCTAGTTTCCAATATTATATTCACTTCTGTTGTTGCTCGACTCGGGAGTTTTTTGTGGTTTAGTATATGTGCTGATTCTTTAAGTTTTCGTATTTTCTCTGTCTATTATTTCAACCTCATGTCACAGGAAGCGGTGATCTCCCTTTTCCCTCTTTTTTATTACATATAATTATGTATATCATTTCTATGCTGTTCTCGCCTACACTAATACATATGCATAAATATTTTAAACTACGATACCTTTAAACTACCCTTTGCATACAATCACACATCGAGCCGTTATTCACAAACGATTTTCTATGGATATCGGCCGTTGAATTATTGTTTTAATTAGTCAATATATTTAGGTTCATGTTTTTCCAGGAGACTTTCTGTCGGCGAAGATATAAATATTACGTTGTTTAGTAAATGCTGAGGCATTTTAAGAAATAAAATACAACCATGTTCAAAGGAAATGAACATTAAATTTCATTGTCGAGATCATAAGAATTATTATCATTACGTTAAAAGTCTATATATGAAACAAACATTTTATTCCTTATTGGAAAAATCTGATAATCTGGACGAGAAAAATTCCGTTCGCGCTGAATTGATCCCTTATCCAGTATTAAATGCTATAAGACATAGAAAATGCCCACGTTAATAATGAGATGAAAAGATTAGGTTGTGATGTCCGTTGAGTCATATTGAAGTGGCAAAAGATCTTATGACATTTTCTATGTTTATACGTTCTTTTTATAGATAAAAGAACGTATAAACATAAAAAAATGTCTTAAAACAATTGTCGGACTTTCTTAAGTCTTAATTTCATAATGTGTGACGTCATTTGTTTATATTTGGATACACATCGAGCAGATATGAATAGACGAGAGAAAATCGTGGAGAATTATTGTTTAAAAAACCTTGCTAACCGAAACGTTCCTCTGTGGCTCAATCGGTAAAATCACGTCCGGCTATATGATAGTTCCGTATAGGATACAAGTTCGATTCTTGTCGGAGGACGCATATTTTCTATGAAAATTTATCGGACATTCAAGCCGGTAAATGTTGTTAATACTGTTTATTATAAACAGAGCATTTACTTAAATATTTGCATCTATAAAAAGAATGTATAAACATAAAAATGTCTAAAAATAATTGTTGGACTTTGTCCATTTCATAATGTGTGACGTCATTTGTTTACATTTGGATAAGCATGAAGCAGATATGAATGTACGAGAGAAATCATGGATAATTGTAGTTTAAAAACAGTAAAATCGACCTTGGTAACCGAAACGCTCCTCTGTGGCTCAGTCGGTAAAATCACGTCAGGCTATATGACGGTTCCGTGCAGGATACAGGTTCGATTCCTGACGGAGGACGCATATTTTCTATGACAATTTCTCGGATATTCAGGCCGGTAAATGTCGTTAATACTGTTTATTGTAAACAGAGCATTTACTTAAATATTTGTATCTATAAAAAAACCCGTATGAACATAAAAATGCCTTAAAATAATTGTCGGATAATGTCCATTTTATAAAAGATCCTAACGAGTTTATCTGCATATATCTTACATGAGTCTTATCTTTATGCTATGATGAAGTCGGGCGCTAACTTCAGTAACAACCATAGAATATATGATCTCTGTAGTTGTGATAGAAAGCAAGTGAAATTAAGATGAATGAAATACTTGTCCGAATGAATAGTAATTGACCACGCTTTATCTAATAGTAAAACAAATCAGATATAACGATTTCTGCACAGCAAAGTGGGGTATTTTGTAACATTACATTCTTCAATCTCTGTTCATAATGAAGATCTTTTATGTTTTCTTCTGACAGGAAGATGTTTAAATAGATTTTCTGGTAAAATCATTTTGCCAAAGAATAAAAGAACTGCTTTTATAATAGTCTTTGGTTATTATAAATATTTTGTTCCTAAATAAATTTAAATACTGGCAATATTTTGAATGATTTTTATATAGTCATTTTTATGAGACATGACAAACAAACCAACATACTTTTTATCGTCTGTCAGATAATTACGAATATACCTGTTGGGCTCATACCCTAACCGTCTTATGTTGACCAAGCTAAGATGACTCAATACAAACATGGTTATTATGATACCTTCACGAATTTTAACTACAGAAGTGAATTCATTCTTAACCTTTTTTTTTCCTTTTTTTGAACTTACGGCGAAAGTCGAACCTGCTAGAAAAAATAATTTCAAAAGATCGTTCTGAGTCATTCTTTTAAGTGGGGGAACGGCCTACCTTCTTTAATACTGACAAACAACTCTACTTTGAAATCTTTAACTATATTAAATAACGATAGATCTTTATTGTTATAAAGTCTGCATGGAAAAAACAGAATGAATTCAAATTCCGTTTTAATGAGTCTTCGAAAATTTTACGCAATTCTTCGTTTACTGCCACCCCACTCGAAATTGATATTCTCGTAAGGATTTATATCCTCTTAAAATGGAAAAAAACGTTTTCTTTGACAAGCATGACAACAACTACAAGTGATATACAGTTCAATTTTTTAGTCTAGTAAATGTATCTTCTGGCACTGACGTGACAACTTTGTTTTCTGTCATAAGAACGTTTTTATTTTTTCGGGAAAATTATCTCAATAAATGCTGTGCATTCAGAGAAAAAATAAGATCTTTTTAGCATTCAGAAAAGTGGTAAGGGATTAAATCCAGAGGCTTAGAAATATAAAATACTAAAAAAAAAAAATCCTATAGTTTCGCTTTCCTTCAATTGAAGTTAGCTTAGATTTTAAATAAACATCAAAATTCTTTTCGTCGATTAATTTTAGTCTTTCAGGCGGCGGTTTCTCAAACAGGAGCTACTTATATCCCAGAGGAAGGACATCAAATCTAAATATACGTTTAACTGAAGGAAGAAGTTCAGTCATAAGTTTAAGTCCAAAATTATAATGCTGAAAATATATAGATGACAATTCAAAATGGAGAAAATCTCAGAACGTGAGGAACAGAATGTAATCTTGGACTGAGAGAAGCGTCCATCTTTCCGTTTATTTAACAGCCTATATTTTCTCAGTGTTGAAGCATATTATTTTAAACTTTGTCTGCGTTTCTGACAAGTGGTGTTGTTGATGGTATAAACGAGTCATTGCGTGTCAAATGAAAATGGGTGTGGCCATCACCGATACAGATTCTTTTTTTTTTAAATTTGGTACACTCGTAGAGCTTAAAAATGAATGGCGCCTATTCTACATCTGTAGATCAAATCGTTCCAGAGATATGGCAATTTAACTTTTGCCAAAAAGGTGAATCTTGGAAAATAGTCACACTGTTTAAATATCAATATCTCGTTTGTTTTTGTTTTTTACCTACAAAGCTAAATGATATACCATTTTAAAGTGGATAGATCTAAAAGGTGATTTATTTATTTTTGTTTAAAGGTCAAATAAGATAATTAGACCTTCACCGTAACATTTTACATTTAATTTATCAAAAACTGTATCATTTTTTAAAAAGTAATTGTTGTCATTTTTTTTTTTAAATGACAACAGATTTTATTAAGCGCCAGAAGGTTTTTCTCATCAAAGTCCATCTTGCATACTCACAAATCTATGATTCGTTCGTGCATTAAATACTGTTGCCATGTCTGGTCTGGTCTGGTCTGGTGCTTCTGCTATTCATCTCGAGGTTCGTGACAAAATCCAAAGAAAGGATTTGCAATGTAATCGATTCCGACTTGGCGTCTTAATTTAACTTTCTCACCGGTGTGACGTACCTTCTCTCTGTCTTTTCTACAAATATTTTCATATCAAAACTGCTATGGCGAGATCACTTTTCCCTGGTGTCCCGACCACGTGAATTTAAGCGTGCTGCTAGATTGGTATCTAGGTCCCATCCTTTTACTGTTGAAACAGTTAAATGTAACCGCCAATTCTACTTCAGTTTTTCTAACACTTCCCGGCAGTGGAACTCCCTTCCGCTTACTTGTTCCCCTGATAATTATAATCCTCAAAAATTAAACGCAACGCAATCACCATATTCTAACTTCTTGAATCCCTTCATTTTTTATCCTTTCTTCAATCCCCCTCCATTCCCAGTCTATTATTTCACCTTCACTGTAACCCCCTGCGTCCGAGTGGCATTCCCTCCTTGCTTGGGGTGAAATGATTAAAAAAGAAAAAAGTCAGTATGAAAAAAACGTGACTAAAAGCTTGGTCCTCTAAAGACAGTCACTTACTCTCCAGACTGTAAAGATATTGGTAACTTTTCATAATAGCTGGGATTAGAATATAACTATGAAAAAATTCTTATAAAACTCTTCCGAGCTTTTATTAATAATTTTAAGTGACTATTCTTTGAATGACTACTAAATTTACACATTTTTTTTATTTTAAATATTTGGTTTAATTTAATCACAACTTCCAAATAAGAAAGATGCCTCAAAAAAATATTACCCGAAAGTTGTAGCAATGCCAAAAGCTAAGCAAAAGATAAGTTCGAATCAGGGGTGTTAAAAGAATTTACAAGGAGTGGCTTGGAGAACATTTGAAAAACCAAAATATCTAAATTTTCAAGTTGGCCAAACTTATTTTAAAAAGGAGCATTCCAAAGTAACGTTGCTAAATTCAACATTTCCTATCAATGACTATTAAAATAACTGCGCCCGCTTGATTGAAACAACTCTCTGAATAATTAAATCCAGTTTTGTTTCGAAAACTATAGATTCATCAGAGACAGAAAATTCCATCTGGAAATTTCATGTAAATAACCTCTGCTCGCTGAAACACGCGAGATACTTTATTTTCTAGATTTCAATTTGGCTTCCAATTTTCTAAATTTTCCATTTTCTGTGAGAGAAATATCAGCATTGATTTATTTCTCGCTTTTGTTATGCTGGCTTTTGCCTTCTTCGTCTGGAATTGTAAACGTTTCTCTCATAAATAGGATTTAATTTTTTGAAAAATACATTCTCGTCCAGTAATTTTCTTGACTAAATTGAGCCTAGCATTTTTTGCTCAAGTGAGAAATTAAGAGAAATCTTTGATTTCTTTCCCCCTGATCAGTAATTCTTTGCGGTTTTTGCACCACTGATGAGGAAATAGATATTATCTTCTTGTGTGATGATAGGCTGTTATAATTCAAAACAAAATAAAGAACATAATTAGAAAGATCGTTCTATTAAATTAATTATAATAAAGTCTATGGATACCATACATGGTACAAAAACTCTTTCATAAATATCTATACTGCCAGATGTATACAACCAGTTTCTCAGACCAATGGTTAAAAATCGCTTCGATCGAGGCGAGGCCATCCTTCTTCGAACCTTGTGGACTCTCGTTACAGAATCACAAAGAACTGCACCAAATAACAGAAACCACATCACTTGTGGACTTTCAACAACAGCAGTACCTAAAATGGATAGAATATGCAGCTCGAAGATAAGATAATGACGAAATTTTAACGTTCCACACTATTTAAAGCAAAATGTCAATACTGAAAAGAGCAATAACACCTACTGAACTTAAGGAATCTATTTTTCTGAAAAAGAAAATGTTTTAAGAAGGTAATTTGATGGATTTTAAGCACTTATGTAATTCAATTCTATATTCTATAATAAATATATTGAGTTCTATTTTGTGGTTTAATTTTAAGATTTTATATTAATAGGATTCACTTGGATTACTTATCCACGGATTTTTTCCTTCACACACACACACACACACACACACACACACACACACACACACACACACACACACACATATATATATATATATTATAAATTAACTGTTTTAAAATGTTTTTGTCGCTACACAGTAATAACCATGTTTCAAAAATGAAAGCTAAAAGCTTCAAATCTAATTTTATAATTAAATTAAAAACATTAGTTCCATTTCATTAGTTCCAAAATTAAATTAAAAATATTAGTTCCGTTTCATTAGTTCCAAAATTCGCTTGAAGTTGAAATGGAACTAATGTTTTTTAATTTAATTAAAAAATTAGATTTGAAGCTTTTAGCTTCAATTTTTGAAACATGGTTATTACTTAGTAGCGAAAAAGCCATATTCTAAATCAGTTAATTTTTAATATTAATGCTCTGTAAATTTACATTGAGCACTGTTTTGTAAAAATAAAAAAAATATCAATAAGAACACCGGAATATATATTTTACTGTTCTTTCTTTTTATTTATACATACATACATATATATATATATATATATATATATATATATATATATATATATATATATATATATATATATATAGTATGGAAATGAGTTTGCGACCCTGGGTTTCACGCTTTTGAGATCATCAGACAGTGTTACAAACTCGTATCCATGCAACTGTGTGTGTGTGTGTATATATATATATATATATATATATATATATATATATATATATATATATATATATATATATATATATATATAAAAGTGAACATAGAAGTCAACACTTTGAGGCGACAATCTGTTTCATGCTAGATGCAATCTTCAGGCAACTAGCATGAAACAGACTGTCACCTCTAAGTGTTGACTTCTATGTTCATTTTTATATTTACACACGCTCTATCTCTGATATTGAACACTTTATCCCATAAATATAGCAAACGTTAAGACTATATTTCTTCATATATATATATATATATATATATATATATATATGAAACTTAATTGTACCCGATTTATATGGGATGAATTCCATGGATCTCGTCAATACTAAAACATTTGATAAAAATGTGAATCGCAGCGTTTTTTTTAAAATTGAAAATTGAAATAGGAACGAAAGAAAGAAGAAAAAAAGAGAGGAAAACTGAGGACTAAACCGAAAATAAGGAAAAGTTCTTTTAAGGAAGACATAGAAAAGAAAAGGGAAAAGTAAACACCAAAGATGTTAGGTGGAACAAGAAAGAAATTATACAAAATGTTGAAGATTAACAATGGCCTATATTTAAAATGTTAACTCTTGTTCAAATAGAAAAAAATTACATAAGAAAATACAATCATTAAATTTCAGAAATGGAAGTTTTAATGATTCTAAATAAAAGAAACATTAGAATTTAATATTAATGATATTATTTAATTTTAATATGATACAAAGGAATTTAATATTATAATAAAAAATTTAGACATTATTAGTATATAAACAAAAAAATGAATATTAAATTTAATAATAGGTTAAAGGAAGAATTAAGATAAATAGCTAAGTAATAGCCGAAAATAAAATTTTACAATATAAGGGGAAAATTTTAAATGAAATAATAAAAGCTAAAACATAGATTAAAATTAAGATTAAATTTAAAGATATAGATTAATTATAGATTAAAATATAAAGGATTAGATAGAATAGTTAGAGATTAAATTATAATCGATTAAACAGATTATCATTAAATATAGATTAAATATAAATTAAAAGATATAAAACAGTCTTTTTACAGAGGAAAACTTTAATAACAAATAACTAAGGACAATCGCCGCCCCCCAACAAGAAAATAACAGGTAAATAAAAGTAAATTAAATCAATATACGTGAATGCATATAATATATCAGATTTTAAAAAAAGAGAAAGAAGAATAAAACATACATAGAGCAAAAATAGAAGAATAAAACATACATAGAGCAAAATATAAAAAATAATATTAAAAAAATATATAAATAATATTAAAAACAATTCTTATAGCGTATGAAATATAGGATATGAAATACCTTATAGGATATGAAATAAATTTTTTTAAAATTCTAATAGGATATGAAACATAATATTATAGGATATATAACATAAAAATCGAATAAACAGAAAAGTAGGAAAGGTGTCAATTGAGAAAACTACAGATATTAAAAGAAAATTGACGAGATATAGCTAGCAATATAACAATGGAAAAATAGTGAAAACTAAGAGAATTACATGTACCTAACCTAAACCATAATATCATATATAAAGAAACCAATAGGGAGAGAGTTAGATAAAAGGAATAATCAGGAAAATTTACATATAGAAAAAATTCCACATACAGCAAAAAAATTTACATATAGAAAAATTTCACATAAAGAAAAAAAATTCACATATAGAAGACTAGCATCATGGCCCGGCGTTGCCCGTGCAAGATTCAAAAATCGTACGACTCATACAGCAATCGCTATCACTTGACTTAAAATATTTTTGCCCTTCCTTGCCTTTAAAGGAGTGCCCTTTGCCGTGCTGATGTTGCTACATGTCTTACATCTCACACTGCACATTTTTCTAAGCTCTATACTAAACATTAAATCTGTTACGAAAAAAGAACTAAACAAAATGAACACAAAACGATTAGCTTTAAAAAAGGACTCGTAACTGGAAAAATCGAATGAAAAAAGAATGTTAACAACAAATACGTTTTCACACCCAACCCAGTTCTTCGGAATCAAATCAACGTTGAGTTGAAGCAAGCGAATGAGCCAATTGGAGTAAAGTGCCATGCAGATTTAAATTTTTCCCACTTGTGACGAATGCAGCTATCGATTTTTTTTGCATGCTAGCATGCTAGTTAACATTCGTGTCAGTCAGCTGTTGGCCCTCACGCTGGCCAATAGAATCTTCCTGCTTATTCGTGGCAGCCAGCTATAGACTCTCACTCTGGCCAGTAGAAAATGGCCGCAAACTACATGAAAACTGCCGTAGAAGCATGAAAAAAAACTATTTCCACTATCGATGGGAGTTGGGAAATGCAAAGTCGGTTTTGGCCTTGACACTAACTTGGAGCATGTGCATGTAAATTTTGGTGCAAATCCGTCGAAAATTGCGGCCGTGCATTCGTTACACACACACACACACACACACACACACACACACACACACACACACACACACACACATCCTGCCTTTTATAGATAGAGATAAGTGAATGAGGAAAGTGCGATGTTGAAAATTATTATATCAGTTGAAATTTACTTCTATGACGACACTGGGAAACCAATTCATTCCTTTTTTTTAGTAAAATGTTTCGATTATTAAATTTAATAATTCTAATTTTCTCTTCCCAGTATAAATGACATCTACCCTTAAAGGTTACTAGGAGCCTGTGCCAGACCTATGAATTCCCAGTCAATTTGAGGGTTCAGGTCTTTCTCCCTCAATTCCCAAATTATTTTAGAGAGAGCAGTTTGCTGTTTTAGTCTTGGGTTGGAAAAAGAGTGTCTATGATTATATAGTCTTTGTTTCCATTTCCACGCAGAAATCATAATATAAACATGGTGGTTTGATCTATATTCTTAGGGGGTAAATAGTGGCTTGATAAATAATATTAGATGCTCTAAATTTTCCCTCGACTGGGCAAAGGTTGCTATTTCCACAATTACAAGAGGGGTCGAACTAATCTATTTTTTTCTCATTATCAGTAATTTTGTCCTTATACACACACACACACACACACACACACACACATACATACATATATATATATATATATATATATATATATATATATCAAGTATGTGGTGTAGTTCAATTTACATGATATGAATCATTCATACAAAAACAGATATTGAAATTAATGATATAAATGGCGAGATGTTTGTTTGCGAAGGTGTATTCTCGCCATTTATATCATTAACTTCAATATCTGTTTTTTGTATGAATGATTCATGTCATATATATTTCATAAAGGAATTATACAAAGAATTAAATAGCAATGTAAATGTGATTAATGGCGAAATCACTTGGCTAATTTCGCCATTTTTGCTTGGGTGTACATGGATACAAATGTATAACCGCACCCCCTGATCTAGAAATGTCTGCCAGCGTCCACGCTTGCATGCATCATCCGTTGGTACACTAAGTTACTCCCCGCCTCACCTTTTTTACGGTATGTCCTTCGCAAGTGTTTGATTGTTCTTAATAAAGGAATTCTATTGATAAAACCTTCTTGTGTGGTCGTTGCTCAGGGTTAAATTGTTTCAATGTGTAGCTATTCCGTAAATTTCTTATGGCTGTCATAACTTTCAAATATTATGGCACTGTTCAAAAATCTAATTATAAAACTAAAACAGGGATGAAGCATCAGAGCTTGATTCAACTGCCAATGCATGAACGCCCCTCCGCCTCCTTTTTCGTACGTTTACTGTAAAGCTGGCGTTCATAGGAGGTTCTTCGGGAATTTTTCCCTTTTAACGCATTAATAATCGGTCTCAGGCAATCTTTGCACCAAAAGCTTTTATTTTAAGTAATACGAAAACCCCGAGTTTTTCACAGTTACTTGCAATTTTTTGTGTGAAACAATTGTCGCAGAGAAACTGTCAAGCACTCTACAGAAACCTCGTAACATGAGCTGATGGTTTGCACTAAGTGCAAAGAACATCAGCTCATCCAGTAAAATATATTTTCGACTGTAATTTTGCCTTAGTTTTTGCAAAACGTCGTGCCAACCTTCAGTTTTATGGATTTTTCTGTCAAACACGAATGGAGGTTGAAAAGTTGGTTTTGACCTACCTTGCTAAATTTGCAACATGTGTGTACAATTTCATCGAAATCGGTCGAGAAATGTGTATTTGCATAAATAGCAGACATTAACACACACACACGGACTTCTGTTTTATAGATATAGATTACATTTGAACTGGCACAAGTTCAGGGAGAAATCCGGATTATTGCATGTGCCAGGTGGGGTATTATTACACGTTACGCTGCCTTGAGGGGGACATTTGGGAGTTTTAGATGATGTAAAGAGTGATTGTTAATTTGGAGGTTGTCGCTTATCTTATTAATAGTAGGGTCATATTTTAAGCACTGTGAATCATTTTATGACATAATTTGTGGATATTTGTTGAGTCTTGACTCAATGTTGAATCTCGCCTATTGCATGGAATAATAATGCAACACAAAATGTACTTAGAACAAAGAATGTATTATAACAAGGAAGTGTACACAATAAGTACATATAGTATTTCTGTATATTTCTGGGAAGACGTTCCTGGAGAATGTGTTGACTAGTCGCAGTCGATCAGAGTCTCTAGTTGGATCTCGTGATTCCTTCTCCCTCGTCTTCCGGTATCAACCATTATTTATATAGTTGGTAGTCACCTATGCAGATTAGGTGGATCCCACCACAACAATATTGTAATTAAAATAAATAATCATGGGAAATCTTTAAGTTGTCTTATTTGTTTTGTGGGTTAGAAGAGTAACTCTATTGTATTGGGAAGCCTTGTTGATTGATTTTTTTCAATTGCGGAGGGGATAATGTCTATTAAGAAAGTAATTGGTTATGAGGGTAGGGTAGCAGCTCTTAAAATTAAAATAATAGTGACCATATGTGGTGGTAGTTTGTAGGGATGCGCAGATGTTGTTTAGACATATCTGTCTATCCAGAAACGGAATGGAAGTTGCTGAATATTCTATTGTTTATTTGATAGTACTGTGGAAGTTTTTGATATATTATCCGAAGTCACAGAGTGTTTCATCACCATGTGTCAATATGAAGAAAATATCGTCTGTGTATCTATGGTATAGAAATGGTTCTACGTAGTAACTACGAAATATATTTTGCCCCTTGGCATCCATAAATACATTCTCAAAGCTGGAGGCATTTTGTCCTCATCGCTGTATTTCTGACCAGGAAGATGTTATTGGTGAGTATGAATTGTATGATGTGGAAAATGCCAAGAATATTCTGTCCGTAAAAACCGTTACTTTGTGAAAATTCTCTACAAGCCCATATTCCGCCCATATGTGGGAAGCTCGAGTATAGGGATATCTGTTGCCACAAGGAGTGAATCGTTGGCAACTGATGGATTTTTTGTAAAATCAGTAAGATCTGGGTTGTCAATTTTCTAAGTAGTAACTGGTGTCTTTGAGGTAACTGTTATATATATATATATATATATATATATATATATATATATATATATATATATATATGTATGTATATAAAAGTGAACATTGAAGTCAACACTTAGAGGCGACAGTCTGTTTCATGCTAGATGCAATAGTCAGGCTACCTGACGATTGCATCTAGCATGAAACAGACAGTCGTCTCTAAGTGTTGACTTCTATGTTCATTTATATATTTACACGAGCTCTATCTCTGATATTGAGCACTTTATCCCATAAATATAGCACACGTTAAGACTATATTTCTACACACACACACACACATACATATATATATATATATATATATATATATATATATATATATATATATATATATATATATGTATATTGTGTATTTGGGCAGTAATCAGTATTTTGTATAATTTTCATTAAAAACGACTGACAAGGTACTTTAAAAATACAGTTAAAAATACAGATAAAAAACTCTCAGGCACACAGAACATTCGGACAATTCTTATATATCATGTCCAGAAAAGAAAAAAACTTATACGAACTAATGAAAAATTAAATAAAAAGATTAACCGCAGTAACTTCTCAGTCGTCTTTAATGAAACCGTTATATATATATATATATATATATATATATATATATATATATATATATATATATATATATATATATATATATATATAAATCACTACAATAATAGCCATTTTGTTTCAACACTTCTGGTGTCTTATCAAGTGATGGTGTTCAATATGTTATATTTTATAACATATTTATGTTATAATTTTCGAATAAATAATTATATTTTCTCTAATCTGTATTGAGCACTCTTTTAAGAATAGTATTTGTTGGTTATTGGAATTCCGTATACACCAATCCTATACATGTGTGTATATATACATATATATGTATACATATATATATATATATATATATATATATATATATGAATGTAAGTAATTATACTCGTCTGGAAAAACCTTAGGTGTTTTGGCTTGTAAATGGACAAACCAATACCCAAGGAAAAATAAAGGATAAAAAACAGAAAGAACTAAGAACATGTAATTGAGGCGAAAACAATCGTCTAGAATCCAATCTCAAAGTCCAAAGAAAAAAAAACCTCCAACACGAGTAAAGCAAAAGTAACGAAGTAAAGTTCTCAGTGTACCCAGACGATCCGCGTAGGTGGAACCTTGGTATGTTTGCCTGGCTCTTTACGTTCATATATATATATATATATATATATATATATATATATATATATATATATATATATATATATATATATATATAATGTGAGAAAGAACAGATGGAGGTAGGAGGAGAAACTACGATTTAAAATACAATTTGATAATAAAAACGTGAAGTGAAAAAGATGGGGAATGGCAAAAAAAAAGAATACAAAAAACGGAAGAATATTTTCAGTGAGTTTTTTAAAAGGAAAATATAAACTCACAAACCACGCAGTAGAGAAAATGAATGAATAAATTTCTACTTCTGTCGACACAAATACGGTCAATGCGATTTAATAACTGCTGCTTCTAAGATGTGCAGATATTTAGCTGACCGTGCTTTGCCCAAAATTTATACGCAACTCTAGATTATCCAAAAAGTGTTGACAAATCGTGGAATACTGTATTGCCTGCGTAAGACGTGAATTACATACGTACTCATATCCTATCTGTTATTGCCAGGCACATGTTGTGCTACACAAGTTTCAAGGCAACCACTGGTTCGCCCTATGTAGTCAGCGTTACACTGACATGTACACTATAAACTTAGGAAACGAAGAAAACGCAGCCAAAAACAACTCACGTCTTGATTGCAGGAAACGTGGCTTAACATAGGCCGACACTCTATTAGTCAGAATCCGACTGCGCCGCCTCAACCTGGGCAGTTTCAGATATATTGGTGACAACCCGGAACCAAACATAGGTGGGGACTTAAAACTCTTAACTCTTTGCTCAATCGGACGTTTAATAACATTTTCCGGGTAACAATTTTCCTGGAAAATAATATATATATAATTGATTTCCATTTCACAATCAAGCTTACAAGGAGGACATATCATCAACGTACAATGGGTCAAAGTAGAAATTAAATTTAACTTCCGGGATTTGGTAACGAAAGAATCCCAGTTGGTGTACAATCCAGTAAATGTAGGTTTACGATAAACACTAGTGATCAAAGAACCATCCTTCTGCTCAACAAGCACATCCATGAAGGGCAAAGACAAATCACATACCTCCTCCGAAGTAAACTGAAGAGACGGATGGAAGGAATTAAGTTGAGGTGAAAAGGCTTAATATCTTCAATACCGATAATAAACGTAGGGCTTGTGGCATTTTCAAACAGAAAGTTTTCATAAACACACAAAAATATCAACTAAAACGGGACGCAAGAGATTGCCCATCGAAACCTCATCAATCTGTGCATCCATAAAATCATTAAACTGAATTTCACCCCCTCAGTAGCTCAATGCATAAATTCCAAGAATAAACTCTCAAGAATACCGGGGAGACCTCTATAAAGGGCATCCGTATATATATCTAAGATATCCTGAAGAGATTCGTTTGTAAAAAATAAATAAATATATATCTAAGGATACCATAACCATGCCAGTGGAACAAAATTCAGGGTCTTTAATTAAATAAGAGAACCGGAATAAATCTGATGCGAAAACAGAAGAATAAAGATCTGAAATAGGCTCTAATAAAACAGGCAACCACTCAAACATTTCGTGTTGACAGAACACACCATTGACAGGATGGGTCTGAAAGGAATACCTTCCTTATGGACTTTGGGTAAACTATACATTCTAGGACGTTGAGATCTATTGTGTCTAATATAATTATCGCCATTTTGGTGTGAGGTTCACTTTTATATAGAGAAAGCAGACGCTTTTGCCACTTTAATCTCATATCTGCTGATATTGTCATACAGGTCCAATTTTACGAAATTTTGTCAGATCATTCAACATGATGACCATTTTATTAATATAGTCCCGCCTCTCTAATATAATCACCCTGGACCCTTTGTCAGGTTTGGTACTATAGATGTCATCGCTGACTTTTAACCGTCCTGGGTATGACGATAAACTATGTCCAATAGCAAGGCATCTGATCAGGAGGGTTTGAGAATCGTGGAGCCACCTCTTAATTGCTGGCGTTCCCAGGTCCATATTCTATTCATACGAATCTATCCTAAAAATGTTGTCGGCATTAAATAACCCATTGAGGTTGATATGCCGTAAAACAAAATAAACCAAACCAATCTAAACCAAAGAATACATATTCTATTCATACGAATCTATTCTAAAAATGTTGTTGGCATTAAATAACCCACTGAGGTTGATATGCCGTAAAACAAAATAAACCAAACCAATCTAAACCAAAGAATACATATTCTATTCATACGGATCTATCCTAAAAATGTTGTTGGCATTAAATAACCCATTGAGGTTGATATGCCGTAAAACAAAATAAACCAAACCAATCTAAACCAAAGAATACATATTCTATTCATATGAATCTATCCTAAAAATGTTGTTGGCATTAAATAACCCATTGAGGTTGATATGCCGTAAAACAAAATAAACCAAACCTATCTAAACCAAAGAATACATATTCTATTCATACGAATCTATCCTAAAAACGTTGTTGGCATTATATAACCCATTGAGGTTGATATGCCGTAAAACAAAATAAACCAAACCAATCTAAACCAAAGAATACATATTCTATTCATACGAATCTATCCTAAAAACGTTGTTGGCATTATATAACCCATTGAGGTTGATATGTCGTAAAACAAAACAAACCAAACCAAACTTGACTTTTAAAGACTTAATATTCTGAAAATGCCAAGCAAGAAAATCATGATTAACAAGAAGTGGGGAATATTGCTCGTCTTGCACAGAGAGCTTTTAGGAGGAAGTTGATGGGAGTACATTCAATTGTGAGAATGGCATCTCAAATTCGAACATTTAGAATTATCTGGAGAATGCATGTCAGCGGTATATATATATATATATATGTATATATATATATATGTATATATATATGTATTGTTATCCACAGAAAGATTATTTCGCAGTATCAGAGCTCATCAGTGTGGTTAGACGTCCGGTTGCCTCTAGCTAGGATCGAAATCTTACTGAATTGGCGTCAGTCAGGGATTGTGCTACTAAGCCGTTGACGCACGGCAGGGATGAAGGTGAATTTAAGCGTATTTATTTTTAGATAAACACAGTGACTGAGAGAACTCAATTCGATTTACCGAAGCGTCTTGCATTATTAGCCATAATAGTCACTGTTTACAAACCCACACTTCCTCCCCAGAGAGCTTGTTATTGTGGAAACACCTAGTCTATAGGTAATAGACTCTCCCACCTATTATAAGTAAGAGTCATTAGGTAGTCGAGAGAAGAAGTGATTAGCGACCATAACTCGATTACTCTGCGTAACACTTATTTACAAGTTCCTAACGTTTCTGTACGTTTACCCCATTTAGGTTGCATTTAGTCCGACTACAAGTTCTATTGTGGAAATAACTCCACAACAATTTTTGGCGACGAAGATTCGAACTCATACGGGGGAGATAAAAAATCGTTGGTCAAAACAACTTTTGACGACGATTCGTACTCCTACAGAGGCAGAAAAAAATATTCGTTCGCTAATACAACTTTTGGCAGTGAAGTTTTGCACTCATAAGGAGGAATAAAAAGTTCGTCCGCCACAGTGGTTTTGACGACGAAATTCGTACTCATAGGGAGGAAGAAACATTTTGTTCGCCACAAATAACGTGGGCGACAAAGTCTCGGATTTACAGTTTGAAAAAAAAAATGGAGGAATTCAAAAGTCTACTCCAGGATTTTTTAAAGTTCCAATTGGAACAACAAACTAAAATGTTTGAACAACAGAATACATTCCAGAAGCAGTTACAGGAGAAAACTTTCAATAGACAGATGCAATTCCAACAGAAAATGGAAGAAATGCATGAGGAGTTTCAAAGAAAAATTCTGGAAATAACCGAGAACAGGAAAGAGAAAAGTCTACAAAATGATTCCTTCCCAGAGAATGCAATATGGAATTCTATTGAAATATTTACGTACAGTGCAGATGAAGAGGTAACTTTTCAAGAATATTTAAAAAAATATACGGACGTATATAACGAGGACTGTCATTTGTGGTCTGAAGGAAAGAAGGTTAGGCTTCTTTTAAGTAAATTAGGAACTGCTGAGCATAACAAATTGGTAAACTACATTTTACCAAAAAGAACTAACGAGTTAACATTTACCGCGGCGGTAAATATATTAAGTCAGTTATTTGGTCAAAAGACATCTTTGTTCCACAAGAGGTGGAAATGTTTAAATTTGATAAAAGATGACGAACATGACTATATAACGTACGCAGCCAATGTGAATAAGGATTGTGAAGAATTCAAGCTAGCAGAGCTAAGTGCAGACAATTTTAAGTGCTTAGTGTTTATTCAAGGTCTGGTAGCAGAAAAAGACGCAGAGTTGAGAAAATTAGTACTCGCAAAATTGGAAAGTAATCCAAGTATTACGGTACAGAATTTGGCAGAAGACTGCACAAGATATGTTAGCGTAAAAAAAGACGCTAAAAAGATAGAACAGTCTGGGGTTTCGCATGTAAGGAAAATGCGGTACAAAAAAGAAAGTCAGTCTGAGAGTAAAATTGCAGAAAGGAAAATACCAGGTAAAAACATACAAAAGCGCCCGAAGCCATGTTTTGCTTGCGGTGAACTACACTGGTACAGATATTGCAATTTTAAAAATAAAAAATGTTTCAACTGTGGAAGAGTTGGGCACAAACACACACATTGCCATTCAAAAAATAACGGCAATAAAATAAGGACACTAAAGTCCAACGACTTAAACGATGGAATAACTCGAAAATTCGTTACCGTCGAAATAAATAATAAAAAAATAAAAATGCAACTTGACACTGGTTCGGATCTCTCTATCATAAATTTGCATACGTGGAAGAAGTTGGGGAAACCAACTTTAATGAAGACAAAGAAAATCGCGAAGTCAGTGAGAAAAAATACAATTTATTGGAGAAATTGTTACAAACGTCACGTTAAAAAAAAAAAACGCGAAAGGTTAAACTATTTGTCACTATTTCTTCAAGGGTGTACTGTTATTCCATGACAATGCCAGACTCCATATGGCCTGGGTGGCCAGGAATATGATATGGTGACACCTTAATCCCCGGACCTCGCACCAGAAGATTACCCTTGCGATTAATCAATGTTGGTTCCTTCTACTTTAGTACCTGTTGCAGACGTTCCAACTACTGCGAGTACAGGTCCACAATTATGGTTTGGCCCGTTGGTAGCATCTCGGAGTGCACTATTTTTCGACTAATCCGCTATATTCCGAGCATAATATTGTGCATTGTAGAGGTAGTCTTGTGGTGTGTGGCACAGGGTCAACCAATGTCTAGCACGCTTGTGAGTGTCATACATACTGTCACTGGTGAGAACTATATCAAATATGGGTACGTTAGAGTGCCAAGAAAGCAGTCATTATTTTCTCTTCAATTTCAATGTTATCCATTTTACTTGTTACTGTTTTTAAAAGTCCTCAATTAATGTGGTTTCTTTTATTTGGTACAGTTCTCTGTGATTCTGTAGCGCCAGTTCACAATATTCGAGAAGGATGGCTTCACTCGTTCAAGGCCCTTTTTAATCATTGGTTTGAGAAAGTGGTTGTGTACAGCTGACAATTTAGATACTTCTGAAGGGTATTTACATTATTCGGACTATTGTCCTCATCTATGTTGCTATATTTATTACAACGTTTCGGCCGTTCTTCAGGTGGTAGGAATGTCGAACTGAACCCTTTATTTCGCTCACTGGGGTAGACTGTTCTAGTTCCACGTGCCATGTTTATTGGATGTCAGTTGTCACTTATCTCTTGTCAATTCCCCTCTCCAAGTTCTCCACTGCTTTAATCGAGTATTGAACTCACACTCTTTGGGTCCTGTCACTGGATCTAACTAACGCCTTTATCCACTGTGTCATGTGTGCATGTGTAGATAATACCTCATCTCATAAATATAGACAGATACTTCTGAAATTTCTTTAACTGATTCATACACCAACGTACTTGAAGTGTTTCGTATTTACTAATTCAATATTCTGAATTTTTATGATGGGTTCAGAGTATGCACCATCAGTAATTTCATTCCAAGACCGTTGTTAATTTTGGTAAAGTTTAATTCGACTCCTATTTCTTGGAATACATTATAGAATATATTGTTTTTGGTTCAAGGTCATTCTTATACCGACTATGAATAGCACCCCCTCTCATCAGTAATACATCGTCATGGATAGCAGGATTGTTGTCTTCTATTGGTTGATTCATCTAGGATTTGGTATGGAATGCTTAAGTGACCATTGCCCATGTCTTCACATCTCTGCATCTAAATACAGAGAGAATAATCTCGGGAAAAGATTAAATAGACATGTTGCGATCGTCTTCAGACAAGTGAGGTTTGGGGTACCGATAAAGTTCCGCTATTAGTCTGATGCATTCACTGGGTTCAGAATTTGTGAGGCGATTTTTAATGGAAGTCTTCATTGATGTGATTATATGCTGCTGTGAGATCAACATGGCTGGTAAATAGTTTCCCATTAGTGAGGTATGCCATTTCCCAGAGACCTAAAGTCAGAAATGGCATCAAGACATTTTAACTGACCATATATATATATATATATATATATATATATATATATATATATATGTATTTGTCATCTACAGACAGACTATTTCGCTGTTTCACAGCTCATCAGTGTGACTATACGTCCGGTTGCCTCTAGCTAGGATCGAAACCCGACTGATGAATTGGCGTCAGTCGGAACTTCTACCAGTAAGCCGTCGGCGCATGGCAGGGATGAAGGTGAATTTTAGCGTGTCTATTTTTAGATTTAGATAAACACACAGTGACTGACAGTGACTCAATTCTGCCGAAGAATATATATATATATACATTGTGAGCATGAGTGTCTGTGCATATAAAAAGTCAAGTCACCATATTTACACCATTAATAATATGTTACCCAATATTACCTGCCGCATTGTTGTGTTATCAGTGACTAAACCGGTCCCGCACTCGGTATCTCTAGTCAAGATCTTGGTACTCAGCAGGATGTAAAAGGGCGGATGAATCCTCTCGTCGGATCCACGGCCATCTAGTTCAGGCTTGGGTATGTTGAAATACCTGGACTGGTATCCACGATGTCGGTAAGCTCACTGGGGGGGGGGCTGGACCCCTTACTCTTCGTTAGAAGTCTAAATGCATGCCGAAAGTCTGCCTCATTTGCGAAGAATTTCCTCCGAAGGTGGGTATCCATGGAATGGAAGGGGTGGTAATCTTCTGGTGCGAGGTCCGGGGATTAAGGTGTCACCATATCATATTCCTGGCCACCCAGGCCACATGGAGTCTGGCATTGTCATGGAATAACAGTAAACCCTTGCGATTAATCAATGCTGGTTCCTTCTACTTTAGTAACTGTTGCACACGTTCCAACTACTGCGAGTACAGGTCCACAGTTATGGTTTGGCCCGTTGGTAGCAGCTCGGAGTGCACTATTTTTCGACTAATCCTCTATATTACGAGCATAATATTGTGCGTTGTAGAGTTGGTCTTGTGGTGTGTGGCACAGGGTCAACCAATGTCTGGCACGCTTGTGAGTGTCATACACACTGTCACTGGTGAGAACTATATCAAATATGGGTACGTTAGAGTGCCAAGACAGCAGTAGAAAACAGGTTGTCACTCGTTACTTGTTAGCTTCCGACAGTGTGTGGGGTACCCGCTTGCTCAATTAGTACACCTTACCTATTTGGTGCAGGAGAAGTCTGACTGTTTCATCAGAAACTTGAAAGCATTTTGGCAAGTATGTGTGTGTGAACATGTCAGAAGTATAGAAAGTTTAGGCAAGAGAAAACAAAGATTTTAGCAGTCTCTTCAGCGGAAATGCCTAACATATAAACCTTGACCATTGGAACAGAATGTTCCACTAATATGATGGGTTTGCGCTTCACACAATGTGGCGGCAAGTCTGTGACAAGGGTCATGTGACACTGCTTGAATTATAGATGTTTGTTGTGTGATATAATATTAGATTCTTTGCAACTCGACTGTATACATACCAGCACGCGTTTTTAAAAGACAGTTTATTCTATTTTCTTTATTGATTTTAATGTTAAAGAAAGACGAGAATAAAAAAAACTGTTTTTCTGCATGTTGATTCTTCTATTTTAACAAAGGAAGCGGGCAACTATAACACAACAAAAATTTATAGAAACGTTCACTGTAAATGATTGAATACGTTTTGAGAAGGTTCATGCTGATAATATTCCCGTTACCAATGCTCCACAGTCGGATAAAAATTGAGGTCGATAGCAATAAAATTAAGATTTACATGAAAATAAACAGCGTTATACGAAGTGTCAGATCGATATAAATTATTTAAATCAAACATATTGATATGACAGCGTTCACAATATAATCAGTATGCAGACCTTTTAAAGAATGTAGTTAACACTAAAGACGCCTAATGCCATTGTAAGATGCAGTCAAGTTAAAACAGTTTAATATTACACGGAGAAAATTATGTATTGCCATGTAACTGTTCTTGTTTACTGATATTTCAGAAGTGTCATTATAAATAGTAAGGTATGTGATCTTGCGACAACCCGCCGAAATAAAGCAAAAGTCCACAGTCATAAGACACATTGTGAACCAAATAAATATCTGTGATGAAACAAACTCACTAAACTTTCTCAATAAATATTGCGAAAACAATTCACTAAAGTTTGTACCGATACGGTGGCTCAAATAGCAATAAATGGAAGTTCTTAAATTTGCTTAAGGCTTAGTGTTGATTTGAAAATTCGGTGTGTTGTGTCCAATTAAAGTAAGATTACTGAGTACAATTGCATGTCGGCGATTTATGTTCTTGCCAATCTCCATAGTTTTTCATACGTTTGTTAATGAAACATGTACACACCTTTAGTGATAAGAAAATAAAACACTCATGAACGTAATAACTTGAACCATTGACCAATCGAGAGCTTTTAATGACACAGACTAGAGTAATGAACAAAAACCACCAAAAACTACCAAAACTACAATTTGCAACTGTGAAAGTCTAGATATTTCTTATTTCTGTCGCACCTATCTTGTGAATCTATAAAATCATCCAAACAACTTTGAAGTATAATACATAAAACACACACACACACACACACACACACACACACACACACATATATATATATATATATATATATATATATATATATATATATATATATATATAATATGATATATATATCTCTGATTTCGACCCTAGTTTGAAGTAATCGGGTGTCAAGCCACACTGATGAGCTGTGATACAACGAAACAGTCTGTCAGTGTGTGACAATATATATATATATATATATATATATATATATATATATATATATATATATATATATATATTACTGCAAAAAAACAAAAATCACCTCAACGTAGGGATAGTCTATTTCAAACCGTTCTTCACAAGGCAATCATCAGTTCTTGTCACGGAGCATTGTTCTAAATTTATAGCAATACCCTGAGACAAGCACTTAGAGGCTGATGATTGCCGTGTGAACAAAAGTTTGAAATAGACTAATTTTGTGTTGAAGTATTTTTTTTTTGCTATAAAAAATACATATGCTCTGTTAAAATAAAAACATCGAGCTCTCTGTGTATCAGTTTTAACAATTAATGTTACTAGGATCCACCCGGATTATATACCAACGGATCGATTACCTGTAATACATACACACACACACACACACACACACACACACACATATATATATATATATATATATATATATATATATATATATATATATATATATATATATATTAAAAAGAAGAGAGGTACCGCAAACTTTTTTGGTTGTAATGTGGGTTTTTAAAAAAATATTATTTTTTATTTTTCATAGTTTTACATAGTTTTACAACACGTGTTTCTGGTCTCACGACCGTCTTCAGGTAAAGGATGGAGATTTCCACATCAACATTGAACATCAAGCCTGACGATTGCGTCTAGCATGAAACACCCTGTCGCCTCTGAGTGTTGATTTTAATGTTCACTTTTATATTTATATTCAAATGCGCTCTATCTTTGATATTGAGCAATTTATCCCATATAAAAATCACACCATAGAACTATATTTCGTCATATATATATATATATATATATATATATATATATATATATATATATATATATATATATATATATAATTCAGATCTGATTATATGTTCAACAGATTTATCTGGTCCTCATAAACATTTCGGTGCGAAACTTCTTGCTCTATTGAATATGTCATATCTTAACCATATGATAATAAGCTGCATATCGGAAGCCATAAGATTTCTTGAAAGGTTAAGATATCTGCTACTTGTATCATAGATAAGCCATGAAAATTTAGATATATTCTATGTACCGAATATCGTCATTTTCTACCAAAGGTAAATAGATGCTCATCTCCAAAACGGTGACTCATTGCATCGCCTCAGTCTAAAATTTCCGCTCAAATAAAGTGGAAAGATGTTATCGAATTAATTTCAAGAAAATAGGCTAGGAAACATGGTTCAGTGATATACTAAATAATTACTATAAACAGAACCAATTTTACACCTTCATAAATTTACCATTCGTCCATGGATTGAATATTGCTGTCACATCTGATCTACTGCTTCTGCAATAAATTCAGAGGTTCATGATAAAATACAAAAATGAAACTGACATGTTATTAGTCCTGACCTGCCATCTCGGCTTCAGTCACATTCCAACCGCAGCGTCCTTATGCTTTATATATATGTATATATGTATATATATATGTATATATATATATATATATATATATATATATATATATATATTATAAAAAGATTTGAACACTAATATTCCATGGTCATAATTTATTCCATTGGAATCGTAAAAACGATCCAATTCATCATACCTACAGATTCAAAAAGAAAACAGAAAAAACAACTTCGGGAAAAAATTAGTAAGAGTATATGTGTGAGAGTGTGGGGGGACATGAGGTCTATATAGAGGGGTAACAGACGAGAGAGGCAGGGAGGTCAAAAGATGGAGGGGGCATTAAAATTTAACAGAGAGAAGATTTAAAGAACGGTTTCAGTGAGAAAAATATGCGTATTTTTAAACGTCCGAAGATATACCGGAAGAGTGTATACATTTCTTGGCGAAATACACCCCCCATAGGCGATAAAATCTTATACTCCCACCCAGACACCTACAACACATACATACATACACATACACACACACACACCTATATATATATATATATATATATATATATATATATATATATATATATATATATATATATATATACATACACACGGCTAGAAAAACCAATTTCAAAACCCATGCTAAATTCGCTATAATTGAGAGAATGGAAAAGTTTAGAGAAGATAACATTAGAAATATTTTAGGATTCCATGAAACTAAGTGGAGACGACGTTCAAAAACACATAGTCCGGCCGGGTCAAGCCATAAACTTAACAATATAGATAGTTTTAATATATAACCCTGCGAATCACAACCTACTCACCCACACCCACACGGATCTATGCACGTATACACATCATACTCACTCTTTAATGAGTCAAATGATAACACCCACCCACCGCAGTGTACACGCTTACACATACCCTACTCACTCCCTACCTAAGAACCAAATAACACACACACGCCCACACCTATGAACGACCCCCATAAAACTATCAGACTGGCCAAAGGATTTTCGAACGGCATGTTTCCATCCAGCCCCCATCTCAAATAACAACCCAAAAGAGATCGTTTGACCAACACAAGGAATGTTGAAAAATTCATGCTAAAAAGATAAAAGACAAATGAAAACTACAGACAAAAGTCCATTCTCTCCATCAAGACTTCCGTTTAACTATACATACATGCGTACATCTACACCCATATACAAATATATATGTCTACATACATACCCAAATATGCACACAGACACATATAAACACATTTAAATATACATCTACCTACATATCCATACGTCCATATATGCATATGTACACAAACACACACATATCTATATACCTACCCGCACATACACATATATATACATGTATATATATGCATATACTCATATATACATATATACACACACACGCATACACCCATATGAACGTACATATACATCTCTATATTTAAATCAAAATCGTAGATCTGATGAATTGGATCGTTTTTACGATTCCAATGGAATAAATTATGACCATGGAATATTAGTGTTCAAATCTTTTCATTATATCCTTACTCTGTCCTGGACATTGAGTTCTACCTGGATCATATCCTCTTGGAATTATTTTTATACATATATGTATGTGTATATATAATTGCATATGTATGTGCATATTCACCACTAATATTGTCTCTCTCTCTCTCTCTCTCTCTATATATATATATATATATATATATATATATATATACATATATATATATATATAATTAAGTAATTCATTGAGTCTGAAAGAAACCTCAACAGAACGCAGAAAGCACTGTACGGCAGTTTCGTCCTATATTTGGGACTCGTCAGCAGTGCGCATCCACTACCGAGAATTGAAACCCGGACTCAATGAATTACTTAATTATAATTATCAAATCCTCCTTACAATTTCTATCATATATATATATATATATATATATATATATATATATATATACATATATATATATATATATATATATATATATATATATATATATATATATATATATATATATATATATATATATATATATATATATAAGACTGATTTATGTTTATACATTCTTTTTATACATACAAATATTTAAGTAAATGCTTTGTTTATGATAAACGGTATTAAACAACATTTACCGGCCTGAAGATGAAATAGAACTAATGCTTTGAATTCAATTATATAATTGAATTTGAAGTTTTTAATTTCTGTTTTTGAAACATGGTAATTCCTGTGTTGCGTTTAAACCATATTTTTAAATCAGTTAATTTATAATATTTATGCTCTGTAAATTTACAATGAGCACTGTTTCGTAAAAATAAAAATATAAATAAGAAAACCGGATCATATATCTTACTGTTCTTCCTTTTTTTACCATATATATATATATATATATATATATATATATATATATATATATATATATATATATATTCATGGTAATTTTTCTGACAAGTTTTCCTCTTTGGTACCTCGACTTTACGAATTTAAACGCAGAACTAGATTGGCAGCTAGGTTTCATTATTTTGCAGTTGAAATGCCTTGTTGTTAGTTTTATGCTAGCATTTTCTCCCTCGAACTTCTCGCTTGTGGAACTCATTTCCGACTCCATGCTTTCCAGTCAACTTTGACCTTCAAACATTTATGTGTAATCTTCTGTTTTCTTTATTCCTGTTCTTTTATTCTTGTCCTCTCCTTAATAATGTTTTTCTTTTTTCATATTCTTTCAAACTCAGTCACCCTTTGCGTCTTAATGTCTTCCGTGGAGTCCAATGATTACAAAAATTAAAAAAGACACTTTATTTGTATCATCGTTAACTTATAATTAATTAAGATATATAGTATACATACACTTTTATATTACATTATTTGATATTCCTATTTGCATCGAGAGCATAATATTTCTTACATAAATCATTAAACATATACATATATCGTTCCCTTTAGAATCGTTTAATAGTGTGGGTGGTGAGGCTCAAGCTATCTCGAGCCAGGCTTCTTACAGATGTCTCAGTTATCTCCCTTTAACTTAACTCTCCAAGTTTTTGTTCACCGAAGCTATTGAACTCACAACTCTTTGGGTTGAATCTAATGATTCACGTGGCACATGAAACTAGAATAATCTACCCCAGTGAACGAAATAAAGGGTTCAGTTCGAAATTCAATTCACCTGAAGAAGGCCAGACGGTCGAAACGTCGTGAATATGGCAACAAAGGCGGGGACAACAGACCGAACAATGTAAATAGTGTTAATAACTACAATACCACATCGCAGAAATATAGCGAAAACGACAGATGGTTTGAGCTTAACCAGCCACACTATTAAACGATTACAAAGGAAAAAGATGAATTAAAAATCGATTTAATCCCGCGTATAAAATATTAAAAAAAAACAATCATTCAGTTTTGTTCAATCAAAGTAATAAATAAGATGAAAGCATTTTGATGCAATTCAGTTTTGTTTATGTTGTCTGTGCTCTTTAAATGAATTGTATGGTAATGTCCATATTCAGAGCGGCTATAAAACACTAAAAATAGCATTTAGTCACAAAATCAAAGTGCTAACATTATAGATAAGAGTAACAAATGAATCGACGTAGAAAATTTCTTTGGTCGTTCTGAATTTCAAAAATGGCGAAATTGATTTCCCAAATTTTGTTAGTTAAGATTTTACAAGTTAAAATTTGAAATTAAATGCTTGAAAAAAACAGAATAAGCCATCAAAATCCGACCCTCAGTTAAAACAATGATAAAAGCACAACAATAAAAAGGGGTTTTAAATCAGCAGTAGGTTCGTTTTATCCGTGGTTTCTTTGACAGGGTTCCATCTATCCGCGCCCAAACACAGAAACTAAGAAATCAGAATTATTATATTTTATTGTTCGAATTAATCCAGCATTGTGACTAATTTATGAATCAAGATTTACTAATTGATATTGATATATTGATTGTATATTGACGATAAAATCAATATAAGCGGTTTGAGACATACGTTTAAGATGGCATTCTTCCAACATTCCGCATGAAAAAGGGGGTCTAATATAAGTATAATAAAGCCAAATTGTTTGTAACGCTACAGTAAGTAAGGAAATGACGTGAGGATCCTTTGCGTACAAATCAGCTGAGAACTTATTGAGTCAATTATCTCAATACAAATATAGAAGAGAGTAACCCAATGAGAATAACAGTTTTTGAGAAAGAGATGAAACTGTGAATGCAGTTAGAAATCCAAATGGAAGAAAAATCGGACACGATTGTAGGAAAAGCGTAATGTGCTGGTAATTGTGCCAACGGTTGGATCGTCTAAAATATAATACTTTTTAATTTCCCGTGTCCCTTCCTGACATGGACGACTATGTCTCTACAAAACTTCCTCTACTTAGTCGATCTTAGTAATGTTTGCTGGTTTACTATACTTCCAACTCTCTTAAACGACACCCAGTTACACAAGCTTCTTAAGTAGTTAAATAGGAATTTCTGTAGTTTTCTTTCCAGTTCGTTGTCAAGCATACATAGTTGTTGTTATGTTTGTTCTAGTGGGTTATATTTTGGAAATATATTGTTACGTATTTGGAATATATTGGAAATATATTGTTATGTATTGGCAATATATTGTAATATATTGGAAATATATTGTTATGTATTTGAAATATATTGGAAATATATTGTTATGTATTGGCAATATATTGTATTATATTGGAAATATATTGTTATGTATTTGAAATATATTGGAAATATATTGTTATGTATTGGAAATATATTGTAATATATTGGAAATATATTGTTATGTATTTGAAATATATTGTAATATATTGGAAATATATTGTTATATATTGGAAATATATTGTATTATATTGAAATGTATTGTGATATATTGAAAATATATTTGTCTATATTTGTGAGGTGAGGTATTATGTACATTATTTACATTATTCTGACTATTGTCCACATCTTTGTCACCATATTTATTACAACACGTGGCACAGTGAATAAAGGCGTTAGTTAAATCCAGTGATAAGACTCAAAGAGTATGGGTTCAATACCCGGTTAAGGCAGTGGAGAACATTCAGAGGGAAATTAAGGAGATATCTAATGACATCAATTAAACATGGCACGTGGAACAAGAACAGTCTACCCCAGAGAGCGAAATAAAGGGTTCAGTTTGACATTCCGACTACCTGAAGAAGGCCGGAGCGTACAACGGCGGAAACGTTGTAATAAATATGGCGACAAAGATTAGAACACTAGTCCGAATAATGTAAATAATGGAAACATATTGTAATATATTAGAAATATATGGCAATATATTGGAAATATATTGTTATATATTGGAAATATATTGGAAATATATTATAATATATTGAAATGTATTGTAATATATTGAAAATATATTATAGAAAACACGAAATAGGTATTAGGAAACTGAAGAACATCAAGCTTATAGTCGTGCCCATAATAATAAGAACACTTTGAACCGCCCATCAAGGCAGAGATTAGATGGTTTGAACGGAATGCGAATGTCGCTTTCATGGAAGATCGGGTCGGGATGGGTAGTGAGGAACGGGTTGGAAAGTTTTGAAGATTTGATTTCGTATAATTCTCAGTGACAATTCTCATTGACTACTAATACGGGGAAAATGTGAGAAGAATCATTTTTAACAGAAAATTGTAGAAATCATGAATAAAAAAGTTTCAATCGATATGAATGCAGAAGTCGTTAATATTTTACTTTTGCTCAATACTTGGAATATATATATATATATATATATATATATATATATATATATATATATATATATATTATTTAAAATCTTTGAAACGTGTTAAGAATATCATAATCATAGTATGTGAATAACAAGGTAGACTTAAGTAAAATAGAATCTCCAAGGAAAAGAATACTTAGAATGAGAACGAGGCGGCTGGAATTTGTATAATAGATAACGAGGAATGAAAACTTGTAAAATGTAACATTCGTAGGACATCTTGAAGACGATAGCTGCAAAGCAAAACAGGAAATCATCTACTTAAATGGATAGCAGCAAAAAGACAATGTGTGTCTATATTTCTGAGATGAGGTGTCATGTACATTATTCATGTTGAGGGGTCTCCTCTTTTCACACAAATGGACTCACCCAAGGTATACATATACTAATAACAGTAAATACCAGTCAGTACGTTAAGTGAGTCAGACAGTAGTAGTAGGAACGTTGAGTCGGTCAGTAGAATAACGTAGCGGCAAGAGTCATAGTAACGATACTTAGACTCAGTAAGAAGTCATACAGCGATACGTCGATACCAAAGATTTTATATATATATTTTCCTACTAACCCCACATTCCTGGAACTACTAACCTGTATTACCAGTTTGTATTATTACGTTAATACATTTATTTCCTATATTCATTCTTGGCGTTTATTATTATTTGCTACCTGATTTAATTCCGGAATCCACAACAACTTGGCGACGAGGATATCGAACTCACACGGGAAGGAAAAAGCAAAATTCATCCCGGAATCCACAACAACTTGACGACGAGGAATTCGAACTCACACGGGAAAGGAAAAAGAAAAAAAAATCTCCCTTGCCGACCACAACAACTTGGTGACGAGAAATTGGGACCTACACAGAATGAAAAAAATTCTCTCTTCTCACCACAACAGCTTGGGCGACAAGAATTTACACTTCTCAGAGACTCAATAGAAAAAATTGCCGTTTTTTGCCAATATTCACAACAACTTGGCGACAAAGATTTACGAGGATTAAAATACGGAAAATCGAGTTTTTCGTAAGACTCTTATCATGGAGGAATTTAAAAGTATTTTAGTAGAACTTGTAAAATACCAAAATGAACAGCAATTGCAACTTCAAGAAAGACAAAATGAACAGCAATTACAATTCCAAGAAAGAATGGAAGAGAAGAGGCAAAAGCAATTACTACAAATGCAGAAGGAAAATCAAGAAAGACAAATGCAACTCCAGGAACTAATATTAAGGGTAGCTGGTAACAAACAACAAAATATCGAAAGAGAGGCGACTTTTTCCCAAGACGCGGTGTGGAATACGATAGAAACATTCAATTACTCCCTAGAAGAGTATAAACATATCCGGGATTATTTCCGACGTCATGGTGACATCTTCAACATCGATTGTCAAAACTGGACAGAAGCAAAGAAGCTACGTCTGTTACTCAGAAAATTAGGAACAGAAGAATATAAAAAATTTGTGGATTACATCTTGCCAAAAAAGACAAATGAGTTAACGTTTGACGAAGCAGTTACATGCCTTACAGAGGTTTTCAGTCCAAAGACGTGACTATTTCAAAAAATATAGAAATGTCTTAACCTCGTAAAGCACGAAAATCAGGACTATTCCACGTTCGCCGCAATCGTAAACAAACATTGTGACGACTTCAAGTTGGCAGAATAAACTCCGGACAATTTCAAGTGTCTTATTTTTGTACAAGGGTTAGTCTCAGCTAAGGATAGTGAAATGCGCAAAAGAATGCTTTCAAAACTACAAAATGAGCCTGGATTAACACTACAAAAATTATCAGAAGACTGCCAAAAATGTCTAAGTATAAAGAAAGACTCGAAGGATATCGAGGAGTCAGGAGTAGCACATATACGTAAGTTGAACAAAAGTTTACGTTTTTCACTCTCCCCAGAAAGAAAACAAAAATTCTATAATAATGAAAAAAGATTTTCACCCTCCCCGGAAAGAAAACAAAAATTCTATAATAATGGAAAAAGTACAACGTATAGGACAAATTATGACAAAAATCAAAGCAAATATAAGCTCCCCCTCTCTGCATGTTATCGATGTAGAGGACTGCACTGGAACAAGGATTGTCGTTTTAAATATAAAAAATGTCTAGCGTGTGGAAAAATGGGCCAGAAGGCATCCCAATATAGGAACAGAAAATTTACTAGTAAGATAAGAGCTACTAGAATGCACGACGAAGACAATATTAACATAAGAAAATACGTGGAACTTGAAATTTTAAATAAAAAGATAAAATTACAACTAGACACAGGTTCGGATTTAACGATAATTAACATCCAGACATGGAGAAAGCTTAATAGACCGACCATGATACATACGCAGAAAATTGCTAAGTCAGTGACAGGAAAGCGTATAAAATTCGAAGGAGAAGTGATCTTAAATGTGAAATTGCACAGAAAAACTAAAAAACACAAGATACTCGTAATGAAAGATACAGATAATCCGGTGGGCAGAGATTGGATGCAAAAGTTCGACGTATGCGATTTACCTATCAGCTCTTTTTGTAAGAAGATAAAGTGCATTACATAATCAATGTCCCGAAGTATTTTCGAGCAGTTTGGGACGAGGTAACAAGTTTGCTGCTAGAATTGAATTAAAAGAAAATGTCCAACCAGCTGTAAAAAAGAAGCGAAACGTGCCGTTTGCCTGCAGAATACGGTCTTTGTGTGAAAGGTTATTGCCGAACAAGAACAAAAACCGGCATACACCTATAGTACTCAAGAGATCATTCGAACCTGGTACAATAATTAACAGACTATGAAATGTGATGTACGCAGTACAAGTCGAAAAGTCTACCCACAGAAGACATATTGACCAAATACAAAATGAGATTGAAAGACCTCAGGAAGAAACAGAAATTAGAAGGTCAAACAGGAAGCAAAAATTTACCGAACCTCTGATTATCGACCATAAAAAAATAATAATAACTACCCCCAAAAGGGATTTAAGGAGTGGGGTGTTGAGGGGTCTCCCCTTTTTACACAAATGGACTCACCCAAGGTATACATATGCTAATACCAGTGAATACCAGTCAGTACGTTAAGTGAGTCAGACAGTAGTAGTAGGAACGTTGAGTCGGTCAGTAGAATAACGTAGCGGCAAGAGTCACAGTAACAAGCACGTAGACTCAGTAAGAAGTCATACAGCGATACGTCAATATCAAAGACTATCTATCTATCTATATATAGTCTACTAACCCCGCATTCCTGGAACTACTAACCTGTATTACCAGTTTGTATTACAGTGTAACCCGGATATAAGAGACGCTGATATAAGAGAAACCCGGATATAAGAGAGATTTTATCTGGTCCCAAATTAGAGCCATACTTACCTAAACAAAATAGACCAAACCAGGATATAGGAGAAACCCGGATATAAGAGACTTCTTCTCCAGTCCCGACAACTCTCTTATATCCGGGTTACACTGTATTACGTTAATACATTTATTTCCTATATTCATTCTTGGCGTTTGTTATTATTTGCTACCGGATTTCATCACGGAACCCACAACAATTTACATTATTCGGACTATTGTCCTTATCTTTGTCGCCATATTTATTACAACGTTTAGGCCGTTGTACGCTCCGGCCTTCTTCAGGTGGTTGGAATGTCGAACTGAACCCTCAGGACATGGCACAGTGGATAAAGGCGTTAGTTAGATCCAGTGACAGGAGCCAAAGGGTGTGAGATCAATATCCGGTTAAGGCAGTGGAGAACTTTCAGAGGGAAATTAACAGGAAATAACTGATAACTTACATTTTTTAAACATGACACGTGGAACTAGAACAGTCTACCCCAGTGAGCGAAATAAAGGGTTCAGTTCGACATTCCAACCACCTGAAGAATGCCGGAGCGTACATCGGCTGAAACGTTGTAATAAATATGGCGATGAAGATGAGACCAATAGTCCGAATAATGTAAATAAAGACAATTTTGGATAAAAAAGGTCTACGATTCCTTAGAGAAACGAAAGGCAGGAAGTTAGGGAAAGCTGGCATCACCAACAATCTGAATGGACATGTTATTTAAGACAAATTATAAAAGAACTTATAAAAAGAAGAGTATAATTTGAAATTTAAAGAAAAGTCTCTCTTTCATAAACATCGCAATAATTCTAAAAGTTGTTAAAACATTGGTAACTAAATACAAAAAGCAATTTAAAGAATCGATAACACAAGCTACTAGGATTTAAACGTGAATTGAAACTTTTTCTATTTTCCAGTATATCTAAGAGAGAGACGATCATAGATTACGATACAAAAGATATTGAACATTACTGTTGACATTGTGAGAAGAATGAGGCATTCCTTATGAATGCCAAAATGTGAATCACTGAGAATCATTTGCCTGAAGTTAACGAAACGAAAAATTTAGTCTTTCATTAAAGAAGTGGAAACATTAAAAATGTAAATAGAAATTTACAAAAGTTGAAGCGAGTACAAATGGGAAAACGATGTAAGTAATGTCTGCTTTATGTAATGCAACTTCTGAAGCGATTTTGCGCTTGATATATTCTGCTTTGTTGTTCTCATTTCCACGAATTGGATAACATTTTCATAGTAGGTATTTATCGTCTGCTACTTTCCAAACTTAAATCTATGGTGGTTGCTAATGCTTTCCAGATGTTAGAACGCTAATCCTCAGCCGCCATTGATATCGACGCTAGCTTTTACGTGTCTGCAAAAATGTCGGTAAGATAAAAGTGGGAGAAAACATTCGCTGATGTAAATTTTAAAAATCTGAAAAATATCGTAGTCAAGCATTTTGATTCAAACGCAACCGATGTATTTTTAAGTATTTATGGATTGTAAAAAGGATTAATCGATTCGCTATCTCTGTTGTCAGCAATCCAAACATACATCCTTTGTCTTGCTTTTTGTCTCTTTTATCTCACACTTTCAGCATAGGGTCTCACACCACAGTGGAATGGGCATTAGTAGTTATTTCGCTCGTGTAGGTCAAATACATTTAATATTAGGGTGGGTATTGTTCAGTCTGACATCCAGTAGGCCCCAACATTTACTGTGGAAACGATGTTATGCACTATTTGGGGTGGGGGAGGCATAATGACAACCATCCCTCCGACATGTTTGAATGGTTACCACCTGACACAGAAATCGTCTTTTGGTTACAGCACCTTAAACTGTGATTAAAACAATGGCGAGTTTCGAACGAAAACAATATTTTGTTCTTAATGTTTGGGTGGCAACTAGATTTCTCTTAATTTTATGATAGAAATAAACTTGAAATTCATAAATGTAATTGCCAGTGAATCTCCTGATCAGTTGGAAGACAGCCACATCTCCTTAAGTGAAACAAATTAAGAAACAAAATTTGTATTCTTTGCTAGAAGTTCTTCTTTGTCATTTTTTTTTCTGATGACTTGCCCAAATTATAAAAATTAAACTATGTACAGTTCTCCTCAACTAGTTAGTAAATTTTCTTTGATTGTCTCTTCAACAATTCAATTCACGACTCACGACGTATTCCCGCTCTTTATTATCTGAGACTTGCCATACCTTCTTGGGGAAAATAAGGGTGTGGTTTCGCATTTCCTTCTCGACGGTGTAACTGTCAGCCTAGTTTACCCTGCTTTCTAACCCCCAACTCAATCAGAAAAGAAGGATACATCCCATCCTCAAAGACATTAAGGTGAAAGTGAACGCAACTGTTGAGCCCTGGATTTGAACTCAGCTCGCCCCTTACACTACTCACACATCGAATTGCCGACTACAGCAAAACGAAAGTACTCAGAAATACGGAAGTTAGTGGAGTGAAGCAGCGAAATATTATTTTTATTTTGTCTTCATCTAAAGGTACTGCATAGAAAATATAAGTACTGAGTATTAATTCTGTTATAAATTTCATCTCTAAAACTTCATTATAAAACAGGCTGAAGTTTATAGTAAGATTAATTAAGGCTGTTTCATGCTCGACGCAATCGTCAGGCCGCCTGACGATTGCATCCAGCTTGAAAAAGCCTGTCGCCTCTAGGTGTTTTCAATGTTCACTTTTATATTTATATTTACATGCGCTCTATCTCTGATATTAAGCACTTTATCCCATACAAATAGCACAACTTAAAACTATATATATATATATATATATATATATATATATATATATATATATATATATATATATAATAAAAAGGCTTAAACACAAATATTTCATAGTTATAATTTACTACATTGCAATCGTAATTACGATCCAATTCATCAAACCTACAAATTCAAAAATAAATCAGAAAAAAATAACTCCGGGAATAAAGAAATAAAATTTAGCGAGAGTGTATGCATGAGAGTGGGGGGCGAATGCGAGAGTTAAAAGAAAGTTCTAGAGAGGGGTAACAGACGAGAGAAGAACAGCAAGGCTTAAAAGTGAAGGTGGGGATTAAAATTCAATAGAGAGAAATTTTAGAGAGAAGTCGGAAGACGTAATAAATGAGTGAGATACAGATAAATATGAATTATTTTCCGATGCATAATTTATTACTGAATCGCTGACCTAAATTAAATTAAAACCCAACACCGAAAATGGGTGTATACATTTGTGGTGACACTACGCACAATAATCTAAACTTAAAAATCACATGAGAAAGAGAGAGAAAAGAAAAGAAAAAAGGGGGAAGATGGACGGGACACTAAAACCGAAGGGCATTTATAAGAGAGCCGCTGTACAATCAAGAAAATTTGACTAAAGTAATATCACCTACAGGTTACAAATTTAATATAAAAATTTAAAAAAAATTAATCTAGGACTACTATTTCTATGCCACAAAACACATACGTATATACACATGCACAACATATCCATATTTACAAGTACATACATATATATAAGCGTGTACACATACAAATATATATATATATATATATATATATATATATATATATATATGTTTATATATACACACACATACATCCATATACATACATCCATACACATCCACTCATGCGTATATATACATTTACACACATATACATACGGACATATACATACGTGCACATAAACATATATACATAAAATTTTACACACCTCCATACATTTACATACACACACTCATCTAAACAAATATACAACGTATCTAACTATCCATCTAACTATACATATACATACAAATATACATACATATACACATACACATATATACACCTACATACCCATATATATGTATAGATACATACCTAAACATACACACCCATACACACACACATATATATATACATATACATACAAACACACATACATACATACATACATGTACACATACACATATACATATATATGCACATATATATACATGTATATCCACATATATATACATGTACATATATATATATATACATGTACATATATATATATATATATATATATATATATATATATATATATATATATATATATATATATATATATATATATTAAAAGGTAAAAATTTAAAAAAAATCTAAAATTAAAAAAAAACCCACATCCATCCATATATACATTTAATATATAAAAAAAGATGGGTGGAACTAAATTAAATTGTACTTAAAGAACACTGAGGAAGAAAACGTTAACAATCGTAAAAACACACGGAGTGATAAACGCGTATCTATCTCCTAAGTTTACATATATACCTAGGTATATAAATGTCAGAAAATTATTTAAGAAAACTTTTACCTACATACCCACATACACATATATCAACATAAGAATAAAGATTGCTAACCAAAATTAAATGATCCAAAAATATAAATAGCATCACATAAACATGCACAACGATACATATAGATAATCATTCCATTCAGATGTCATGTCCGATGTTAGTGATCCAAGATGGTTGTAAAACCATGTTTAAGTTTTAAATCGTTTTTTATGTCTACATTTGGAAATGATCTCGCTACGAAGATTTAGCAACTTGTCTTGATTGTTATCTTTAATAATAAATTTTTTTCCGGAATGCATAAATCACACCCATCGCAGAAGTTATTGGGGTTCTAGCTCTTGATAACAATCTCCATTCTAAATGCGGGGTTAATCCCCTATCCACCAGATCCCAGTAGTGTTTGGATAAGGACGTTTGATGTTTGAGGTATCGATATTTGAAAGAGCGTCTATGGTTGTATAGACGCTGCTTCCATTCATCGGCGGATATACCTATATAACTTTTTTTCTGGTTGATATTTTCTTTGGGGAAGATTGTTGCCTCGTATAGTACATTTTCATAAATACATTTCCCCCGATTGGACAATTGTCTCCACTCCTACAATTGCAGGTGGGGCTATTAGGTCGAGTTTCATTACAAAGTAGTTTTTAAGAATTCATAATTATTAAGAAATTATAATTTTCTAGTTCTACGTTATAGTTTAATTATTGCCTAAAACCACTATTTTTGAGGGCCTGGTTGTATGTAAATTTATTATCGTTAAAGATTTTTTGGCTAGAAGATAACTTATTTATTCTCGTATTAACAGTTCTGGGGATGTGATCTATTACAGATTTAGGATGGTTAGAGTGGACATTGATGTATAGGGGTGTCTGATCAACTTTATGGAAACGTTTAAAGGTATCATTAGAGAGGTAGAGGGTGATATCTAAAAAGTTGACTATTTTCAGGTTGGAAGATATTTCAATCTTAAGGCCTAGGTATTTGAAGGCCCTAATTATCCTCTTATGTAAGCTGGAAGTCAAGGGATCATTGCTATTAGGGACAATTATTAGGCCGTAATCTCTATAAATTCCAACTTGGTTAAGGCTAACTACTCTACTCAAAGTGTCTGAAATATATATGCACACTAAATCTGCAATTTGGGCATAGTCGAAAACTCCCATAATGACATCGAAACTTTCATTATCCCTCTTCACCCAAGTAGTGTCATTTTTTTTCATTCCCGGAGCTATTTTTTCTGATTGCATTTTGAATTTGTAGGTCTGATGAATTGGATCGTAATTACGATTCCAATGTAATAAATAATAACCATGGAATATTAGTGTTTAATCCTTTTTATTATATTCTTACTCTGTCCTGGACATTGAGTTCTATCTGGATTCTGTCCACCTAGAATTTTATATATATATATATATATATATATATATATATATATATATATATATATATATATATATATATATATGTGTGTGTCTGTGTGTGTGTGTGTGTGTGTATGTATCTATGTGTGTGTATATATATATATGTATGTGTATATTAACCACTAATATTTTATATATATATATATATATATATATATATATATATATATATATATATATATATATATATATAATAGGTTTTATCTAAGAAAAAATATGGCTTGTATTTCCTTTTACCTTTGTTTTTAGTAATCTGTTAGCATTAGATATAATAACATAATTTTCAGATGACGCATTATCAGTCATTAAATTGTATTAGTTATGTGATGTAATGAATATGCATACACCTGTGTTCCCCATCACAGTAATATGATTGGCTGGTGTCAGCCATGAATACAGACTGACGTAGAGGTACATGGAGGACGCCATTGGACTGCACCATTGACTATCCTATTGACGAAGCTAATTGACCTACGCCTATTGCCTAAGCATATTGCCTACGACTACGACGAGTACCAGTCGATTACGGCTACCTGTTAGATTGTACTACTCGGTTACAGTAGCCAAAACCACTTAGCTACTTCGAACAAATATATCCCTTTCCGGGACATATCATTATGTTTGCCAGTCTCTGTCTAATGAATAGCAACCGGCTTTGCTAGGAATAGCCCTTATATTCGCCTCTATTTATATTTGTCTGCATAATATACTACAGTATTTCTTTTGTTTTTGTTTGTGTGTCGCTAGTAGATCCTTCTTGCTGAGACAGTCGTGCCGTTTCTTGATTGGCCAAAATTTGATGACTGACAGTGCGCAATCTGAAAACTTAAGCTTTTTTTCTTCCAGCCGAGTCTTATCTTTGACCTCACGAGACGAGGTGGTTTCTCTGCGCATGCGTTTATACATTTTTCATCTGTGACTACACGCAGTAAATACTGCATAAGTCTTGTGCCATATTTTACATTGGTGTCTGTAGACCACAACTATCGCGATACATAAAATAAAACCCTGCTTTGCTTTGGCTGAAAATCAATATGATAAAAGCTCAGTATAATACAATCTTGTACTCTATATTGCAGCCGTAAATTTGTAATGGCAATGCTGGCTGAACTTAAACAATTTATTAGGCATCTTAATAGGATTTTATTCATCGTTATATCTGGCTTTATATCTATGACAGTACGATTTACTAAACCAGAATATGTTCATTTCTATCCATGTAGAAACGTATGGAAAGAAAACAATGATTTTGTTACAAATCCGTGAGGTAATCATACAGACTCTTTTCCATAAAATGCAATGGCAATTTGTTAACTTAAAATTTCTAAATGTATTTTAGAAATAAATAATTTTGTTTTTAACTGTAAGTACACAGTTTTATTCTAAAAAGGCTTTTCATTTAGATGAAAACTTATTTTTAAAATACATTTACAAATGAACTTAGTAAATTCGATCGTCATTGGGGTCTTTTTTTGGTGAATTTTAAAGTTTAATTGAATCCAATAATTGTCTTAGTCCATGCTAAATCACAATATTTGCACTCCAGAGAAAGATATCACATCGCTGAAATGCTCGGAAAAATAGTTTACAGTCTACAGCACATTTTCTTTTACTTTAGTTTACGCATTACAGGATATAAGTGCCACACAACGTAGTGGGGTACTGAGTGAGGTTTTTGTAATGTAGTGAGAAAGTAATGTTTATATTATGAATATATGTAAAATAGATATCGAAGATAAGCCTTGGAATTGAAGAGGTTAAGATTGTAGCGAGAAATCGTCCAGGAAGTTTGTTTTACAAAGTAACAGTTCTGTTACTGTTGCTGTTTGAACTAAAGTTACTCTTTACCAAGGGAACCAATAAAGCATCTTTCAATATTTCTGAGATGAGGTATTATGTACACTATTTACATTATTCGGACTATTATCCTCATTTTTGTCGCCATATTTATTACAATGTTTCGGCCCGATCCTTCAGTATCTGTCTATATTTCTGAGATGAAGTATTATGTACACTATTTACATTATTCGGACTATTATCCTCATCTTTGTCGCCATATTTATTAAAACGTTTCGGCCCGATCCTTCAGTATTTGTCAATATTTCTGAGATGAGGTATTTTGTACGCTATTTACATTATTCAGACTATTGTCCTCATCTTTGTCGCCATATTTATTACAATGTTTCGGTGTTTGGAATGTCGAACTGAACCCTTTCTTTCGCTCATTGAGGTAGACTGTTCTAGTTCCACGTGCCATGTTTAATGGATGTTAGTTACCAGTTATCTCCTGTTAATTTACCTCTCCAAGTTCTCCACTGTCTTATTGAATTCACACATTTTGGGTCCTGTCACCGGATCTAACTAACGTCTTTATGCACTGTGCCATGTGTCCTTGAGGACATCTGTGTATGAATTTGTGGGTATTATAAAACTAATGTCTTCAGCAACCATTTTTTAACCGGTGCTCATATTTGAATATTTGCTGTTATCATTGCAAGTTTTTACCAGAGCTCATATTGCAATTTTTGTTGTTGTTATCACTTTTCTCTGGTACTCCTTATTAATGGTTCCCATATTGTATTCACTTTTATGCTTGGTCGGCTCAGGAGATTTTTGTGGCCTAGCATATGTGCTGATTCCTTAAGGTTACGAATTTTCCAATTGTATTGCAATATGAGCCCTGTAAAAATGGTTGCTGAAGACATTAGGTTTATAATACCCAGAAATTCATACACAGATTACCTCAAGTACACATGGCACAGTGGATAAAGGCGTTAGTTAGATCCAGTGACAGGACCCAAAAAGTGTGAGTTCAATACCCGGTTAAGCAGTGGAGAACTTTCAGAGGGAAATTAACAGGAGATAACTGATAACTGACATTAAACATGGCACATGGAACTAGAACAGTCTACCCCAGTAAGCGAAATAAAGGGTTCAGTTCGACATTCCAACCACCTGAAGAAGGTCGGAGCGTACAACGACCAAAACGTTATAATAAATATGGCGACAAAGCTGGGAACCATTAAAAGAATGAAGATGATTTGTCACCATGGCTATGGCATGGCGGTTCCTAGCTATGAATGTCCAAGATGGTGGTTCTAGCGAATGTAACTTGTTTGAACATTTGTCACAGTAATAGTGATGAAGTGGTGAGAGACTATCAATGTCCCGTCTATGGAAAAGGTTTACAGAGTTGTGAATAATTAATCACCCATATGCTCGCGTAATCACTTTTTAACTCAAGGTTGGACAGTGATGACTGGGCGGCATCAACTCAGATATAGCAACAATAGTCCGTTCCAGGAGTGATCTGACTATTGTATAGATAGAACGTGGTGGCAGGTATTAGTCATTTTCTGGAACGATACAAGCAACTGCCCATTCTTCCAGCATTGCACTAATATACGATTTGCATTAATATACGCTTGCACTAATATACGATTTGCATTTGCACTAATATACGATTTGCATTTGAGATCTTAAGTGTATTTTATGCCCAAAATAATTTTCACTGAAGTAACAATCTTTGCTGTCAGTATTTGGATCTTAGGTCGTTATAATGACAACAGAATGCTTCCTGAGTCCGAAGAAGCAAGATTACATTATTTCTCACCATTATTCATTTGTGTTAAGATTCACACCTGTCACCAGATTGAGAATGGATATGGACGAGACTCAAACGACTCAAAGAAAACAGATTTGTTTTCTTGTTACTGGTAAGTTCCCAATGAAACTAATAAATAAAACAATTTATTTTATTACGCTGACTTATTACGAATGGTAATTGTTAGTATAACATTTATTTCTGAATAAAAGTAACTCTGTGTGGAGCTCTCCTTTCTTGGTGAGGAAAGAGAAGTTTCCCTATGATAAACTCGTTTCATGAACATAAAAATAAATATGCATAGCAAAAGTTAGGATTGTGTACGAACAGTCAGACACTCTTCCAAAGTAAATAAATAAAGAGAATTATTTCTTGCGTGCCAGGAACAGATAAAACTCTCTGCAATTATAAATTATATGTAGTTTCAAGCACGACATTTTTGCTATGGACAACTTCAACAGAGCTAATAGGATCCCTCCAGTTGAAAACGTGTGTGACAGGTTTTGATAATGAAAACAGAGAAAACGAAACAAAAGAATGAAAAAGAAATCCGCTTCTGAAAATGCACCCTAGATCACGATGCTATCTTTTACTCAAAAACAAGTCTTATAACTTTCCAGAAATTTATCAAACCAGTATGAACACCAGGCTCTATTCTCGACCGAAAAATACTGACTTGAATGTTCTTATTTCAAAACAGAAACTTTGAAGCAAACTATTTTGAGATTAATTTAACTCCTACTACTCCTTTTAAGTTGACCGATTAATTTTTTACGGTTTATCAACCCGAAGTTGGTTATTTAAAACTGAAAATTGTTTCGGATTGTAAGAGTGTTTTTGCGGATGAATATTGCATTAACAATATTTTTCGAAAAGAACAATGATTTTTCCAGATACATGTCTTGCTATTTAACCCATAGGAAGGTGAAGGCATGAATTCATACCATTTCCAAGCGTGTATTTGTAAATGTAACAAGCCCAACAGGAATTGGAATGTGCCTCTCCGAATTCTTATTCCGAACAGCCATAATACATCATCCATATAGCCACTCGCTCTGGAGACAAACTTATTGCCTGAAGTTCAGAACTGCAAATTTCCGCACACTGCTTTTAGATATAAGGGGCTGCATAATTTAGCCCTTTATCATGTTATAATAGTTTGGGGCCGACCTGATCTCCTCTTTCTTAAAGTTGAATGGGTCTTCTGAAAGCTTAGATAAATTATCTTCATAGTATGCAACAATAAATTCTTATAACGGTAAATGTTATCCCATAGTATAAACTGAGACAATGTTGATGTCGAAGATAATCGTATATTATATATCTATAATTATCGGGCAAAAATCCTTTGTTAACAGCTTAAAATGACCAGAAGATTTCTCTCAAACATGTTTTCTTTTGTTAGTCGTTAAAATTGTTTTTAAAATTCGTTTTCTTATCTAATATATCCGTCACTCGTTTTGGGTGTATAGTTGTGGAGTTAACTAATTAAGTGATGTCGTGAGCTTGATCCTAAGTGCTCTTTTATCAGACTATCTTACTTTGAGTTTCTTTATTATTATTAGATAGAAGAATTGTAAACCATTATTAAATTTTACTAGAATTCCTTCCATCTTAATTTATCACGACTAATCAGACTGTCATTGATGTGAAATAAAGCAAAATAAATATGATGAAATGGCTGAAACAATTGCCGCACCAGTGATTAATGTTTACGTTCACTTAAAATATTGGCTTCCAAGGCAGGAATCCTTGAAATTGTGTATTTGACTCGAAACACACATCCTATTATTTTTATCTGGTCTATTACAATATGGTTTTTAAGGATCTGTCTTTTGGTTGATATAATTGAGTCTTTACCTATAGATTTAGTTTTCAGATTTATTTTTGAATATCACTTTGACACTCAAATTTTCAGGCGCTCAGTTGTAAAATTTACCTTCGTCTTAACAAAATTAGGCTTAGAGATTTGCTTTGTGGAGAAGGTGCTTTCATATTTCCCAAGTTCCCCTCCCCCTTCAGCTGTCATTTTCCGAGCTATGGTAAAAACAGGGATTGCTACTTATAAAAGTAAATGATCACATTATAAGGTTGACGCAACGCAATCTTTCTATTATTTAATATTGTACTGTACTAAGTACTAAGATATATTACTATCAACTAGAGATAGATAAATCAACAGTAAAAGAAAACAATTTAAAAATAATTTTGATATCCCCGATCAAAAAAAAAATAAATAAATTAAAAAAAAAAAAAAAAAAATAAATAATAAATAAATAAATAAATAAAAAATAAATAAATAAAAAAAAATTAAAAAAAAGAAATTTGTAGTATATAGACCGGAACTAATATCTAAACTGATCCAACAAACAATACTTTAATATTTGTTTGACCTTCTGAAATATTTAAATATGTGTTGTTACGATTATATACCAGTCCTTTCGGAGCGATTTCCTCGTTTTGTCTTCTTTGCGGCAATGTTTTTTTTTATCTCTTATGTTGACATTAATTTCTAGTTATTTATCAGTCATCACACGTATGATAGCCTCCCATACATACATCCACATATAAATGACTGTACTTGAATCTAGAGATTCTCAGTAGTTTACCGCTTTCTGATGTGGCTCAAGTTTACATTTTACCAATTGGCTTTCCACGATTGTCAGTAAACAAAATGCTTGTAACGAGAGGAAACTGACACGAAAGAAGCAATACAAATTAGCTTCATTTCAATCAATGAGCAGGAATTCACATTAACTCTTCGTATGATAGTTTTCTGGATTTCATATTAAATACCTTTATATTCTCCTGAATTATTGGACGACAATTTTTCTAGTTCATATACTGTACTAGCAGGATGACCCGGCGTTGCTCGTGCTTGATTCAAAAATCGTATAACTCATACAGCAATCGCTATCACTTGACTTAAAATATTTTTGCCCTTCCTTGCCTTTAAAGGAGTGCCCTTTGCTGTGTTGATGTTGCTACATGCCCTTCTTCTTGCCTATCTCACACTGCGAATTTTTTCTAAGGTCTATACTAAACATTAAATCTGTTACGAAAAAAGAACTAAACAAAATGAACACAAAACGATCAGCTTTAAAAAAGGACTCGTAACTTGAAAAACCGAATGAAAAAAGAATGTTAACAACAAATACTTTTTCACACCCAACCTAGTTCTGCGGAATCAGAATCAACGTTGAGTTTAAGCAAGTGAATGAACCAACTGGAGTAAAGTGCCATGCAGATTTAAATTTTTCCCTCTTGTGACGAATGCAGCTATCGATTTTCTTTGCATGCTAGCATGCTAGTTAACATTCGTGTCTATCAGCTGTTGGCTCTCACGCTGGCCAATAGAATCTTCCTGCCTATTCGTGGCAACCAGCTATAGGCTGTAACTCTGTCCAGTAGAAGATGAAAACTGACGTAGAATCATGAAAAAATCGATTATTTCCACTATCAATGGGAGTTGGGAAATGCAAAGTCGGTCTTGCTATTTTCATAACCTTGGAGCATGTGCATGTAAATTCTGGTGCAAATCCGTCGAAAATTGCGGCCGTGCATTCGTTACACACACACACACACACACACACACATCCTGCCTTTTATGGATAGATATAGATTTCTTCGGATTTACACTGCAGCTCAAATTATTCTCAGCAATGAGGACGCCGATGTCAAATGGACGATTTAATATTGAGGCAATATTTTAACAGTGATCTCAACAGATGAGTTTGTACCAGATCCTTTTATTCGTAGCTAGAATTCGACCTCTTTATTGTACTTTCGAATCAGTGACAAATCCAAAATGTCTGAAATGACTTTGCACTAACTTTTAGTAAAATGGTTTTGACTGAAAAATTAATTCTATTGATTTCCATAGGCTGTTTCCGGGTTATTCAAACTTTTAAATATGACTTTTAAAACTTATAAAGTGTGCGCCAAAGTTTCAGCGTTTTTGCTTTGATTTTTAAAGAGCTTCTTCTGAGTAGTTATTAGTTTAAAAGGAAGCGGGGGGTATCTAGATCGTGCACACACCTACGGTTATTTACAGACATTTACCCAAAACTGATATACTTTCATTCAAAGATTAAGTTAATTCATTTAAAATTATAAGTGATTTTGTTCATGTTATAGTTACTAATTTTATTTTCATTATAATTTTTGTGTGAGAAAGAAAGGAATTGACATCTTTCTATATCCTCATCTTCATTGCCATATTCACAACGTTTCGATCTCTATATCTCTGAGATGAGGTATTATGATTACTTACATTATTTACATTATTCCGACTGTTATCCTCATCTTCATTGCCATATTCACAACGTTTCGATCTCTATATCTCTGAGATGAGGTATTATGATTACTTACATTATTTACATTATTCGGACTGTTATCCTCATTTTCATTGCCATATTCACAAGGACACATGGCCCAGTGGATAAAGACTTTGGTTAAATCCAGTGACTAGCTTCTCGTGATATAATTGCTGTCAATATCTGTGAGATGAGGTATTATGATTACTTACATTATTTACATTATTCGGAATGTTATCCACATTTTCATTGACATATTCACAACGTTTCGGCCTGTATGTCTCTGAGATGAGATATTATAATGACTTGCCTTATTTACATTATTCGGACTGTTATCCTCATCATCATTGCCAAATTCACAACGTTTCAGCCGTTGTAAACTCCGGCCTTCTTCAGGTCATTGGAATTTCGAACCGTACTCTTTATTTCGCCCACCGGAGTAGATTTTTCTTGTTCCACATGCCATGCCTCTTCCAGATGTCTCAGTTATAGCATACATTTTGAATAAGATTGTCTATAATTTTGATTTTACTAATAGAAAGAATCTGCACACGTTTTTGCTATGCGTTCACTTGTCTTTATAAACTCTTAAGATCGGATTCTTTCAGTTTTTATTCTGACTCTGTATTTATAATTCTGACTCACGCATTCTTTACACATATGCTTTGAATAAAATCGTTATTTCGCCTCGTTAATGATTTTTCGGCACGCTTCAGTAATGTTCTCCTATGAATAATCAATATATGCAAGGCGATTATACAATACATTTCGACTTTGGAGTGCACGCTTGATATCTTATTGACTGCAGATCATTTCGAACTATTCGCTAACATCGAATGGAGAAATGTCCTAACTTTACGCTTGTTATGAGCTTAATGGGGATCAAGAGAGCACAATTCTTGGAACTAAATGGTCGAATCTTCAAAATGTCAAAATGAATTTTGATCTCATTGTAAATATTTGAAGTAATGTCCGGTTAATTTAATGTCGAAAATCTGAAAGAAAAAAAATTCTGGAGGTCAAAGTGAATAGCACATCTTTTAATTGTTTAGCAAAATATTGCGCACATTTTTTCAAATAGATAAGCGATAAAACCTGTAGATTCGAGAGAAACCCCAGAAACTCTTAACCAGTTCTAAAAAATGAAAACACGTAATTTGTATGGCTTGGTGGTAAATAAATAAATAAAAATTCCCATTGATTTGCCGCTGTTACATAATTTGAAATAAATGTGAGGAAGAAACAAGTATATATATATTAAAAACAAAAAAATATTATTTTTTTTTATGAAACTAAGTGCACAAAAAGGAGGTATGGTATCCATACTTTATTTTATTTCAATAAATATGCATCTCCCTAAGTTTTTTCTAAAAACTGAAAGACTTTTGACTGCATAGACAGATTATATGCAGCAAAATAGTATGACTATTAAACTGCGTATGAAATAATTAGATTTAAAGAATTAATTCTGAATTGATGTCTATTAAATACTATTTTGGCTAGAATTCCTTCAATGACATTTTATTTATTATTACAAATTCTTGGTCAAATCAAGTTTGCGATACTGGCCTATAAGTAGTGAACTGGGCGCTATTTGAAGCAGAGAGATACACACATTTAATTGTCTTTTTTCTTATTGACAGACTAAATGAGAAGAGATTAATTTAAAAGTCTCCAAGAAGGCGCACTCAGCGAAATTCTAACGCAAATAGTACTGGATTAATATAAAAAATCTTGTGTTAAATAATTTTCGCTCTTCCTTTTCATTAAATTAATTTTTTTTCCGTATTTTCCTTTTAGTTCATATTACAATATTCTATGTTTGGAGGTCTCCAATTAGAAAATAACATAAAATAATAATAATAAATATTTTTTTCAATGAAAGTGAAACTCGCGTCGCATAGCCAAAACGTCTCCGCTTAAGAAAATTAATAAATCCAATTGCTATTTTGCAAAATCAAATGTTGACAACAGGTTTTTTTCTTGTTTTTATTTCCTATTCATACATTATTTGAATTATGAAATGTGCAAATTTTAAAACTAATTTTAAGTATCGTTTTCTTCACCTTATCTTTTTTATACCATATTCTATACTAATTATCTCGGTCACATAATATCCACAATCATTTGCATTACTAAAGCTGTGTTAACCTGAAAGGTTTCTTCTAAGTACATTCTTGTTTCTATGACTAAGACTGCAAATTTACTTACCAATGATTTCTTTCCTTCGCCAAAGTTCAAATGCAGTGCACTACAGTTAATACTTTTTCAATTGTAATCATCTGTTTTTCTACATCCGAGTAGTTTCAAAGCATTCTTCTTTCTGTTTCGCATTTGATGCTTATTCTTTGGTTATATTATGAACTGGAAAACTCCTCCATGCACCAAAATATTCAGTTCGTTGTCAGCTTATATCCTACCGGAACCTGTCCAGAGAGATGGACAACGAGGCAATTCGATATCATGATTTATTTTCAGGAACAATACCACGAGAATCAGTATGCAGTGCAGTTCGATAAAAGTGACTCACCTGATTATTTTTTTTTACTAAAATTATTTTTTGCCTATTGTTTTTGGGGTTAAAATAATTTTTAATCTTACTAATATAAAGACCCCTTCCCGACCACCTAGGAAAAATGTTTATTCACCCTAAGGTATTCTATTGATAATTATAAATTTGGATATAAATGAGATTTAAAAAAAGTGACTCAGATATCGCATTCTAATGATTAAACTGGTAAATGTAAAGAGCTTTTTAAAAAATATTGAAAGATATTTTACAATCCACTCAGAACAATATTCTAGAGAATTCTAGAACAGCTTAAATTAAAAGTAGAATATTCCAGAAAGCCACATACAGTATATAAACAGCTTGAAATAGCCATTGAAGTCACTAAGCAGATGAAAGGGTACAAACACGCATCAGAACCACTTAAGGCATCTATTATTGCCCTCTCAAAAGCAGGCAAGTCTCCGAGAGAAATTGCAGAAATTGCTATAACCTCGCAATCAACTGTCTCTCGAGTGCTTAGGGCACATAATGATGCCAGTCCTGGTCTAAGGAAGGAAACAAGGGGACGAAAGAAAACGATTGATGATAGAACTGGCAGGGTAATCAAGAGAGAAGTTGCGAAGAATAGGACTATAACTAGCCAAGAAATTACAGCCAGTCTAAGCGAAGAGCAAGGTGTTAGTCTTGCCACTTCAACAGTCCGTCGGTGGCTGTTAGAACAAGGCTACAAATCTTGTACACGGAGGTTTAAGTCGCTAATAAGCAAAGTAAAAAAAAGCCAAGAGACTCACTATTACAAAAATATCACCGTAGAAGACTGGAAGAATGTTCTCTTTTCCGATGAAACGAAAATTGAGCTAAATTCAAAGGATAAGGTGAGTCAATTTTATCGAACAGCACTGTATCTTCGTACATTTATGAGCAATAATAGGAATGTCGCATGATTACATAAGAAATAACGTTAGTTGCTAATAATAATAATAATAATAATAATTATAAAGTGCCATAATCTTATATCAAGCATGTCTCTGATGGTTCCTGATCTTAATTGATTAGAGATATTAAAACGTACATGTTTTGTCTTTTTTAGTTTTGATGGCTCATCGTAAATATCCTGTTGAGTACCCTATAGATGTTCTTGCCCGTCGCATTGAACGTCTCTGTTCAGGAGTGGGAATGGGTGTCGCGAGGGTTGCTTTTATGTTTGAAGCACGAGCCACTTAATACAAGACTGTGTGAACGAACTGGGTTACTCAACATAACTGGTATTTCTAACTAGACCTTCAATGAAGTGCTATCCAGTGTTTGTTTTTAAATCTGTTAGCATAATAGGCAGATTTGACTACGATGCATATCTTAGACTGACTGCCATGATAAGCATATTCTGTTCCGTATATTTATACACCACCGTTAAGTTTTTTTCAGCGTACTGCTTTCTTATATTACTACTAAATCTACTATTACTATTATTACGATGATAATGGTGATCCAGTATCTTATATATTTGTATTGAAAAATAAAATCTTCATGTGTTAGTAGTACCGAGATATCAAACCTTGGGAGAAATATAAAGAACCTGACGGGACAGCCAACAGTGATACCAAAAGACGGGTTTGAAAAGTAAGAAGGGAGGATGATATAAGTGTGTGAGATTTCAACAGGAGTACATTGATGCGGACTAAAGCGTAATGTACTCGGCAGACTATTTTTGGCTAATATTCAATGACTGGTTTTTGTTTGATCACGAAGCAAGAAACTAGTTGTTTACTACGTAAGGCTTAGTTGATAAAATGGCCGAATAAGAAAAAGGGAGCAAGAAAGATTATACTGCGCCAATATTCTAAGTAGGAATATTTTGCCTGTCAGTCTGTCTAATAAATCGGAATTCAAATCCTGTTTTTGTAAATGAATTCCAACATAAATCTTTCACATTGATGAAAAAGATATTAATTCTTGATAATAAAATACTACCAACATTTTCATTATGGAAATATTTAATTAACTTTCGAGTAATAAGATAATTGCAATTAACAGATTCCGTGTAAATTGAGCAAGGTGATAGACAAATAGATGCGTACAAAGAAGGATTAGTAAGTCTGTAACCTGACACATAATTATTAGATTAATTCTAATCTTATTTCTTCACTGCCTAATATTCAATAAATGAGATTAATGCTTACGGGCATTAACAAAGAAAGATATAATGACGTGATGCAGCCATATCACACTGAAACATCGGTTCTCGTACGACTATTGAAGTTAAGCAACGTCGAGCCTAGTTAGTACCTAGATGGGTGACCGCTTTGAAATATCAGGTTCTGTAAGCTTAAATGTGCGGGTGGTGTAGTGGATAACGGCTCGGAATTAGAAATCGGAGAGCTGAGTTCGAATTCCAGTCGGGTTTGTTATATTCACTTATGCGCGAATACCCTTAGGAAAGGTATGGATCCACCTATTCTCCCCTGGCTATGGGTTAATTGCCAGCATCTGCATCTGTAAGTCATTATTATCTATAAAAATTGCTTACATTCCCAAAAATATTTTCTGGCTTTAAATAACCTGTAAACAGGTTAATAACCCGTAAAGCAAATAAATCAATCAATGGTGATGCGCATATATAGATAATTAGATTAATTAACGTCTTTCCGTGATTAAATGGCAAATAAGCGAAATGTTGATTAATGTTGTTTGGAGTCAGGTGTGTTAATCGTTTATACTGGGGGATGTTTCTCAACCTCATCTTTTTAATCTCCCTATAATTATTCTGATACACACGTATAATTTAATCTCCCTATAATTATTCTGATACGCCTATGTTCCTAACGCTATCATAACAACCTCTGTTATAATGAGGAAAGCAATGTATTATCATCGCTATCTGATTCTTTAAAAGATAAACAAAAATATAGTATGAAAAGAAATATAGTACAATCTGGACAAAACGAGCGAAAGACACTTATTGGATTTTTACCTTTGGAATATTGTTAAGATTCCAAATAATATAGCATTTTTTATTCCAATAAACAACATATCTTAAGTTTATTCTGTATCATGAAATACATTTTTAAACAATGACTATATGGTTTGTTCATTTTCCTTCCTATTTTAAAAGTATCTTTCGAACTAATTGAAAGGTTTTCATATTTTAATGTGAGGGTGGTAACAAAGAGAGAAGTGAACTCTTCGTAAAGAAGATAAAGAGAGAAGAGACTGGAAAAAGAGAGGGTGTAAAATATTTAATGTTATTTCTTTTAATAAACGCTTATCCTGCAATATATACATTTTATTTTCAGTAGGAAAATTAAGAGAAAATATTCCAAAATTCAACAACAACACAGATTCTGGATGCGACAAAATCGTTGTTGGATGAAGAGATATAAATTTATCTACAACAAATGAGAGATTGATTCAGAAGACACAATAAAGGAACTATATGTAGAAAAAAGTGACAAAATAAAAACATCTTCGTTGAAAACAATATAAGGAACTGATTTAAAATTAGTCTCATGAATTTTACATGCTCTCACCGTAGAGCAAGGGAGTGAATTATCCAATTGTTGTCAATGAAAAAGTGTATATTCCACCCCTGAACTCGTCCTTTTGTAACTTCCCAGAATGAAACACTGACGAATGATTTCAGAGAGAATATATTTTTTTTGGAAATATATATTTGACCTTGCATTCTGTTATCGAATATTTGCTTCAAATGGCACAAACGAAAATGCGCGATATAGCGCATTTTCGTTTGTGTCATTTGAAGGAGATATTCGTGTATCTCAAGAAAGCTGAACTTGAATGCAAGTTCAAACATATCCCTACAAAATCCGAATGGGGAAAATGTCCAGAGGCAACACAGTAAACTGTATAATGTTGACACAGAAATAAGATGATAGCAAACAGTCATTGTCTAATGCATAACGAACAAAACTGGATAATATAGTCACGGCTGTAACTCTTATTCTCAGGTGTAAATCAGAGAGAAGAGGAATAATTATATCAAACGAGGCAGCGTAGTAAAGATAGGATTAGATAAGATATATTTTTAGAAGTTGGATTGATTCCCGAATAGTTATCCAATGTTCTGTGCATGTAAGAAGTTTAAATGGAAGGATGGTGTGCTTGCTTTCGGCGAAATATTGGTGGGGAGACGAAAAGAAAAAGCTATCTCTCATTTACGCTATTTACATTGATCGGATTGTTGTCCTCATCTTTATTGTCGTATTCATGACATTTCGGCCGTTGTACGTTCCAGCCTTCTTCAGGGTCTGTCTGTATTTCTGAGATGATTTATTGTAACTATTTACCCTATTTACAGTGTTCATATTTTTGTCCTCATCTTTATTGTCATATTCACGACGTTTCGACCGCTGTACACTCCGGACTTCTTTAGGATCTGTCCTCATCTTTATTGTCGTATTCCTGACATTTCGGCCGTTGTACGTTCCAGCCTTCTTCAGTGTCTGCCGAAATTTGTGAGATGAAGTATTGTAACTATTTTTGCTATTTACGTTGTTCTCAATGTTGTCCTTATTTTTGATGTCATATTCACAATCTGTATTTCTGAAATGAGGTATTTTAATTATTTACACTATATACATTGTTCGGACAGTTGTCCTCATCTTTGTTGTCATGGCCCAGTGGATAAAAGTGTTGGTTAAAGTAATCCAGTGAGTCGTGAGTTCAATACCTGTCCACAGCAAAGGTGAACAAAAACTTGGCGAGTTGGATTACTAAAGCGAAATATCTGAAGCTGAAGTATCCAGAAAAGACATGACACGTGGAACGAGAACAATCGAACCTAATGGACGAAGTAAACGGTTCGAAATTCCAACATATATCATCCGAAGAAGGCCGGAGCGCACAACAACCGAGCCGTTGTGACTATGACAATAAAGATGATGATACAGTCCGAATAATGTAAATAGTGCAAATAGTTACAATGCGTCATCTCGGAAAAATAGACAGAAACCATTGCACTGCCTTTCATATTACTTGGCTTTAATGACATGAGTTAAATTGGTCAGGATCTCTCTTTACATCGGGACCATGGTTAGTACCTCTCCTTATATATTTCTGAACGTAAGAAAATGTCAGGACGAAAGTCACAATGCAGTGTTTACACTTATTGGCTTGCAATGAGAACAGATTTCAATCTTATGTTTAAAGGTAGAAACGTCTTTCAATAAAGTGGTTGCCTACATCATAGATGAAGGATATCGCTTTCAGTTTATTACAAGTAATCAAACTTATCATCCAACAATTAGCTGTCCAATTACCTGCATAACCCCAAGACATAGTCTCGACGACTTCATTTAATGGTTAACAGCATTGTGACACTAGATCAATTACGGCTGAATAGTCAGAATCTATCCTCACTAGTAAAGTGGGGATGAGATGGGGTATGTTTTTAGAAGTTGGATTGATACCCGAAGAGTTAACCAATGTTCTGTGCATGTAATAATTTTAAATGGAAGAATAGTGCGCTTCCTTTCGTCAAAATATTGGTGGGAAGACGAAAAGAAAAAACCTTTCATTTACGCTATTTACATTGTTCGGATGGTTGTCCTTATCTTTATTATCGACGTTTCGAGCGTTGTACACTCCGGCCTTCTTCAGCATCTGTCCTCATCTTTATTGTCATATTCACGACGTTTCGATCGCTGTACACTCCGGCCTTCTTCACGATCAGTCCTCATCTTTATTATCATATTCACGACGTTTAGACCGCTATACACTCCGACCTTCTTCAGGATCTGTCCTCATCTTTATTGTCATATTCATGACGTTTCGACCGCTATACACTCCGACCTTCTTCAGGATATGTCCTGATCTTTACTGTCATATTCACGACGTTTGCGTCACATCAACACTATGCTTAGAAAAATTAGCCTAGTCCTAACAGATATATAGCCGTTGCTACTGTTCTTTTTATTCTCTTTATTTAGATTAAAGGTCAATCGCTGCTGTATGAAGCTAAAGTATCAAGATGCCCTGGCATTTGTTAAATACGAAAGATCTTATTCTTTTATCTTTAATACTTGCAATCGTAATTATCTTGAAATTGTAAGTGTCGATTTGACATGCGATAATGAATTACAAAAACGAGGACACTCTACTGCCATATGTTCATTTATAAACATGCAGAGAACAACGTAAGATGCTGAGAAGCATTATTTACATTATTCGGACTATTGTCCTCATCTTTGTCGCCATATTTATTACAACATTTCGGCCACTGTACGCTCCGACCTTAAGGTGGTTGGAATGTCGAACTGAACCCTTTATTTCGTTCGCTGGGGTAGACTGTTCTAGTTCCACGTGCCATGGATGTCAGTTATTAGTTATCTCCTGTTAATTCCCCTCTCCAATTTCTCAACTGCCTTAACGGGGTATTGAACTCACACTCTTTGGGCCCTGTAACTGGATCCAACCAACGCCTTTATTCACTGTGGCATGAGTTCTTAAGGAAACATCCATTAAACATGGCACGTGGAAATAGAACAGTCGACCCCAGTGAGAGAAATAAAGGGTTCACTGCGATATTCCAACCACCTGAAGAAGGCCGGAGCGTAAAACGTCTTAAACATTGTAATAAATATGGCTACAAAAATGACGACAATAGTCCGAATAATGTAAATAGTGTATATAATACCTCATCTTAGAAATATAGACATACACTGAAGAAGGCCGGAGCGCACAACGGCCGAAACGTTGTAATAAATATGGCGACACAAATGAGGACAATAGTCCGAATAATGTAAATAGTGTACATAATACCTCATCTCAGAAATATAAACAGATACTGAAGAAGACCGGAGCGTACAACGGCCGAAACGTTGTAATAAATATGGCGACACAAATTAGGACAATAGTCCGAATAATGTAAATAGTGTACATAATGTCTCATCTCAGAAATATAGACAGAATCTGAAGAAGGCCGGAGCGTACAACAACCGAAACGTTGTGAAAAATATGGCGACAAAGATGCGGACAATGGTCCGAATAATGTAAATAGAGTACATAATACCTCATCTCAGAAATATAGACAGATACCGAGAAGCAGTCGATAATCTGGTTTCTGCTGATATTTTTAAATGCCAACCTTTATGAATCTTACAGTTTCTGATCCATGGACATTGTGCTAAGCTCTACCGAAATGTTTTGTGAATAGAGAACGCATAAAACACAAAAGACAGTCGCAAAAAAAAAAAAATTCGTGACGAAACAAGAGTTCTTGTAATTGATTACTCATCTGATTCTCACATGATTCCCTCTTAAGAATGAAAATCTCAATATTCGCCAGTTTCTGTCTCCTGAAATACCGATTCATTATGTCTTTTTTGAGAAAGGGAAAGAAAATAAACACTACGGCAAAGAAGATCTCATAAAGCCGACACACAGAGTTTGACTCCGAGTCACATAGAGATTTTATTTGCGACTTCGACTCCCCAACGTTCCTGGTACGAGAAATTTGAAATAATTAAAAACTTTTTTTTTTTAAATCCATTCAACGATATTTGGATAATGCGTTCATTATTAGACAATTAAGTGAAATACGACAGTTCACAAAAAATGGCATCTATGTTTTAAATGCCCCGTTAGTTAATTACAATGGTTGCAACATTTTGCGCTTATTGTAAGCCAACTAACGCAGTACAGATATGGAAAACAGTTCACATTGAATAATCGAAACTTACGTTTGGTCAAGATTAAGTCATTTGGTGGTGAGAAGGAATTAACCTCGGAAGCAGGGATGAGTGATGTTATACAGAGCCAGCCCAAAATACATGCCCCTCCTTTCGGCAAAACGAATACAAAAGGAATACAGGGCATTACTTTTTCCGACTGGCTTAGCGGCAGAAGTTATCTTAAAGTTGTTAGTCAACTGCCTTCGGGTCTCGACGCCGGGTTTTCTGTCGTCCATAGACTTTTGTTTGGATACGACTGTAAGGCAGCGGTGATATAAATCAGGGTTTTCCTTTTCCTAAATACACTGCCTGCCTAAATTTTCAAGGCCCATTTACCCGTTACAGCTGGTTATGAGGCGCCAGTTGTCCACCTATGCCAATTCTCCGGTCTGAAGCTGGACTTTGTTGTTACCAAAGTCTATTTGAGACGCATGCTACGGAAGCATTTTATAGACAGTGGGATCTTATCACCGCTATCACACCCGGCTATGAGAACGCTTGTAACGTATAATGTACGTATATAAACATTATGTACATTTCGTGTATAAGAAGCTCCCTAAAATTGTCGGTTTTTCAAATAAATATAAGATTATATAAACAAAATGCAGTCTGGAGGCAATTAAACTCGCAGTAATTAACGGAAAGTTAACTTAAAGTTTAACAAAGAGAAACGTAAATATTGCTTAAAAGTAATATAATAATTTTTTTCTGTTATCTGTTTCCGAAATTAACAAACTTTTCGACATTTGTGTATCTATGTACGATTATTTATCAATTTGTCTTGCATCTTAGTGTTCCTAATATATATTATGGAGAAAGGGTTTTTTTAAAACTTGCAACCAATTGAATAATGGATAGCGGTTCGGATTGAGGAATCGGAGAGCCAAGTTCGAATTCCAGTCGAATCCATTACGTGCTAATACCTTTGGAAAATGGATGAATCCTCTTCTTCTCTATCCAGCTATAGATAAATATCAGAACAGGCTGGGTTCTATAGCCTTGGATACCAACGGGTCTACTGCAGAAAGAAATGGCAACCTACTGCTGGGAAAAATCTGTCAGATACAGGATCGCCTAAGCCTGTATAGCTGACTGAAACTAGTTACCAGGTTTTCAGGAGCTTTTAAGCGGTTTGGAAAATACAATAGATAAATCTAATAGAAATAGACAGAATTAATATCCTTCTTAATAAGACAATTCTGTCTCTATTGTCGTCTTCTTCAAAGTGTGAATAACCCCTTCGATGCAAACAAATATCCGAAATTATGGCCGTGTCCGAGCTTTTGGCCCACGTGACACACCTTCAGGCGGCTGAGAAAAAAGTAAAGTGAAGTGTTTTAGTAGCTCATTTATTAAAAGTGTCTTTATAAATCGAAACACAGACATTTTCATATCAACAACTTGCAACGATAACATGTATTGGTCACGTGAAATGATGAGTATTTTTATGTATTGAAGAATAGAAGGCCGGAGAGTATAGTTAATTGTATCAATGTATGCTTACTTAAATAGATTCAATATTCTTTAGTCTTATTTTAACTAACACGCACACACACACATACATACAAACATATACATGTGAACATTGAAGTCAACACTCAGAGGCGAAAGGCTGTTTCATGCTAGACGCAATCGTCATGCTGCGGCGATTGCATACGCTCTATCTCTAATATTGAGCACTTTATCCCATAAATATAGCAGATCTTAAAACTATATTTCTTCATATATATATATATATATATATATATATATATATATATATATAAACTTCAATCTTCCATGAATCTCTCACGTACATTCATACTTGCTCAATGCGTGTCCAAATATAAACAAATGACGTCACACATTATGAAATGGACAAAGTCCAACAATTATTTTAAGACATTTTTATAAACATAAAAATGTCTTTTTATAAACATAAAAATGTCTTTACATAACTGTCGGACTTTGTCCATTTCATAATGTGTGACGTCATTTGTTTATATTTCGATACGCATTGAGAAGATATGAATGTACGCGAGAAATTCATGGAAGATTGAAGTTTAAAAAGAGTAAAATCGACCTTGCCAATCGAACGATTCTCCGTGGCTCGATCGGTTAAGGCACGTCAGGCTACATGGCGGTTCCGTATACGATATGGTTCGATTCCTGTTGGAGAACGATATATATATATATATATATATATATATATCCATTTCTCTTCTCAGGTTATAGTGATTTTCCAAGCGTAGCTCAGATGTGGCATAAGGCAGAAAGTATGGGGCACCCAGTGAGTTTCGAACTCACTATTCAGTCGTAATTGTTCTAGCAAGACAAGCTTGCTAACCATTACACCACCTCGAGGTACCCTCTCTTCTCAGGTTATATGTTTCAGTATTGCTAAGATTATTTCTAATAAAATGGTTACTTTGTATTAAAAAAACAATAATTACGTGTGTGCTTTTTTGTTTGTTTTTTAAATGTATCTTTTGAACAAAATGAAAGGATTTCATACTTTTATTGAGTGTGGTAACGAAAGACTAAGAGAGAAGTGGACCTTTTGTGTTGGTGAAAGTTTGAGAACAAAACAAGAACTTTTATCTGAAGTACTTCGAGGAAATGGCTTTAGGAAAGCCTACCGCATGCCTGAGATACGTAGATGACATCTTCATACTCTGGCCGCACCAGGAAGCTGTACAAATGCTGCTGGACTATGTGAACTCAATAAAACCTTCGATCCAGTTCACAATAGGAGAAGAAACTGATAATCAGAGATATCTGTATATCACAAGCGAACCTTCACTAGACATTACCTGAGCTTCAATTGCCATCATCTTTCCAATGAAAGTATGCCTACAACACCGCACAAAAATCATGTGACGATAGAGACACATATGAAGGAGGAAATGATGAGTACTAAGCTTACTACTCTACCAAATAACTACTCTACAAACGTAACATCAGCGTCTGCAGTCGGAAATAGAAGGGCTAAGGTAAAACACCCACAACATTGTCACAGTCTGTCTGCCTTACGCCAAGATATCCAGAGGATCCAAAAGTAAGGTATTCAGAGGATCTGTGGTCCATACAACATCAGGAAGATATTCAGAATCAGCTTCACTCTACGGTGTCGAGTAAATATTAACATGGGGGAAGAATATGACCAAGAACTGTTTGTACCTCCAAACAAGCTGTTCCTTAAAAGTAAGTCTAGAGGAATATCGAAATGCCGTAATAAGGGATGAGACAATAAAATCCGGACAACGAACACTAAATAGAGTTAGATGTCTGAAAGAATCAGCACATATACTAAGCTGTGTAGTACCCCTTAGTAGGTATTTACTAGCCCCCCACCACCACCACGAGGGTAGATGTGTCACAAGGCCGAGTTTAACGTGGGATATCCGAGCCCTTAGGCTCGGCCAAAAAATCCCCGTAGAACCCGCGTAAACTGGATCGGGTCGGTCTACCTTCCCGAACGAGACTCTGCCCTTTGGCATAGCCTCGTCCGGGTTCCTCTTTGATCAGAGGCAGAGGGTTCGACAATCAAGATGTAAATAAATACAATATGGCAGCCTTTAATAAAGAAAGAAAAAAAAATGAAATATTCAATAGCAGCAGCAGCAGTTGTAACAGCAGGCTGGTTATAATTAATTAGTTATCGACAGAGAATTGTCCTACGGGATAAGCAACTAGTGGAGTGAAACGTTCGGGAATCTGAATGACACTAATTATGTATTCAATCCATGGGCCGGACTTGGAAACAGGGCAAGCAATAACAAGCAGTACTAAAAAGATGAACTAGACGATTTATCTGGAGATGGCATTAAATTAAATAAAGAATTCAGCTCATTGTGGGTTACACGGATAAATATATATCTAATGAAGGCCGAAACATTCTGATAACAACAAAGATGAATCCGCATTCAAATAATTTAATATATTCATGCAAAAAGTTTTAAGTTAGGCACATTATTATTTTTTTACTCGCTGATTTATCTCCCCGGTAGTAAATTGTAGTTGATACTGTATAGAATTCTAGTGACACTTCAATTGTCGGTTCCGTATTCCAATGACATTCAGTAGTCGCTTGGGTTGGATGTGCCGCTTTCTTTCTCGGGTTTCTACTGTCTTCGCTTTTTCAGGATCTTTCACAGCGCTCCAAAAAATATTGGTAAAATTGTCACCTTATTTTTTGATAATAGTCTTGAAAAGTCTAGACATTTTTCCAGTTTATCATTTACTTTTGCTTTGATTATGTCATCTGTTGGAACAGCGCAATCCACATTTTACTTTACTCTTTTTTTTATGATAACGGGATCCAGTTGTCAAGGCTGGATTGGTCGAGGTTCGATTGTCCCAAATCATTTTTGCTCTCCATTCTCTAGAGAGACAAATTATTATTATTATTATTATTATTATTATTATTATTATTATTATTATTATTATTATTGTTGTTGTTGTTGTTGCTGTTGTTGTTTCGTCATTATTCTTATAACTATTGTATTTTATCATTCAGTATCTGTCTATATTTCTGAGATGAGGTATTATGTACACTATTTACATCTTTGTCGCCATATTTTTTTCAACGTTTTGGCCCTTGTACGTTCCGACCTTCTTCAGTATGTGTCTATATTTCCGAGATGACATAATGTACACTATTTACATTATTCGGACTATTGTCCTCATCTTTGTCGCCATATTTATTTCAACGTTTCGGCCCTTGTACGCTCCGACTTTCTTCAGTATCTGTCTATATTTCTGAGATGAGGTATTTGTAATACACTATTTCCATTATTCGGACTATTGTCCTCATCTTTGTCGCCATATGTCCTCAAGGACACATGGCACTGTGGATAAAGGCGTTGGTTAGATCCAGTGACAGGACCCAAAGAGTGTGAGTTCAATACTCGGTTAAGGCAGTGGAGAACTTGGAGAGGGGAATTATCTGACACCCATTAAACCTGGCGAGTGGAACTAGAACAGTCTATCCCAGTAAGCAAAATAAAGAGTTCAGTTCAACATTCCAACCACCTGAAGAAGTCCGGAGTGTACAACGGCCGAAACGTTGTAATAAATATGGCGACAAAGATGAGGACAATAGTCCGAATATTCTAAATAGTGTATTTTATCTTTGTTAATGTTTCTTCACTCGGAGATTTCGCAATACCGACAGTTAATTTCCTCAGCTTTTGAATGTGAATAATTGTCTGCAAAATGGTACCAGCAGATACTCGATCACCTGGTTGTAACTATCACAGATTGCCGTTGCCGAATATCACATATTCAACATTTTTCTCTTGGGGTTGAAGGCTTTCTTTCTCTCTTTCTCTCTTTCTTTCTTTGATAATTATTTATATTGTTATTTTCTCCTTTCTTTTTCCTTTTCTTCTAACTCCTTTTCTTCTTTCACTTTTCTTTCTTTTTTCTTTACTATTAGCTTTCTAATACCTTCTCTTTTTCCCTTTTTTCTTTTTCACTTTTTTCTTTTTCCTTTTTCTTCTACCTTCTTTTTATCGTCTTCTTTTTTCTTCTACGACCTTTTCATGTTTATCTACGTTATTGTACTTTTTTCTCTCTCTCTCTCTTTCTTATTTATGTTTACTCCATTTCTTCTTTTCTTCTTTTTACTTTTTTGCTTCTCTGTTTCTTCTTCCTACTTTACTTACTACTTCTTTCCATTAATCTTCTTTCACGTTTTCTTTCTTTCTTTCTTTCTTTCTTTCTTTCTTTCTCCTCCTATTACTATTTCTTTCTTTCTTTCTTTCCTTCTTTCTCCTCCCATTACTATTTCTTTCTTTCTTTCTTTCTTTCTTCTCACATTACTCTTTCTTTCTTTCTTTCTTTCTTTCTTTCTTTCTCCTCCTATTACTATTTCTTTCTTTCTCCTCCTATTACTATTTCTTTCTTTCTTTCTTTCTTTCTTTCTTTCTTTCTTTCTTTCTTTCTTTCTTTCTTGCTTTCTTTCCCCATTACTCACTCTTTCTTTCTTTCTTTCTTTCTTTCTTTCTTTCTTTCTTTCTTTCTTTCTTTCTTTCTTTCTCCTCCCATTACTCTTTCTTTCTTTCTCCTCACATTACTCTTTCTTTCGTTCTTTCTTTCTTTCTTTCTTTCTTTCTTTCTTTTTCTCTCCATTTTGACTGTTTTCTTTCTCTTTTTCCCTCTTTAACATCGATTTTCTTTTTCTTTTTCTTTTCTGTTTCTTTTTCATCAATTCCTTTGCAATATTTTCTACTTTTTTTTACTTTTCCTAAACCACATTTTTATATTTTCTTCTTTCTCTGGTTCTTTTGTTCTTTTCTTCATTTTCTAACATTTTTGTTTTTTTTATCTTCTTTTTCTTTTTCATTTTCTTTTAACTATTTTTATTCTTCCGCCATTTTCAATTTCCTTCTTTTCCTAACCTTCTCTCTGTCCATTATTTATTGTCAATTTCTCTTTTACTTTTTTTTATTTTTACTGTTTCATTTTATTTTATCTTCCTTTTTTAATCTTTTTCTCTTCGGGATTATTAATCTAGCCTTTTGATCTTTCTACTTCTTCTTTTTCTTCTTTTCATTTTCTCTTTCTATTTTTGTAATTTCCCTTCAAATCCGACATCAGTTCTTCTTCTTTTCTAAGTCATATCAGTAAATTCTTGTATCTACTTGGCGTTGTTATACAAAACATAAAGGCAAAATTCGGGCGATTATGAACTTATGACCCCCTAAAGAATAAAAGAATAATAAAATAAAAGAATAAGAGAATAAAAGAATAAAAAGAAAACGAAATTCACTCATCGATCTTTAGTTATTATCAAACATCACAAATGAATAATACTGGATGCAAATAATTCTATGGTTACGCGTGATTGCAGGTGATTGCGCATTATGCACGGGTGAATTTATATTTCCCCTTTATTGCATCAAAGGTAATCTCCACAAATAGAAAGATATTCTTTAAAGCGCTTTTTTGTTTATTTCTAAAAACAAGCTTTTTGTTAAACATTTTATATTTGCTGTCGAGCTGTAAGCCAGCGTCCATTTACTTTCCAAAGTCATCCTCCTGTTGAATATATAATCACATCTTTCTGTACTTTTTTGAGTATTAACCATTATTGTATAAATAGTAAAGGCATGAACATCTATTTCGAAAGAATTTTCTGATATTATAATTTGGTTTTTATGAAACCCTTGCGTCAAAACATTGGTTAATTCCAATCATTACACGTAAAATGACGTAGCAAGAATATATCCCTGCTACACCATAAAAGTTCATAGAGAAATGAACCGCAAGTCATCTGAATAAAATAGGTTTATGGAAATGTTTATAGAAACAGTATTTATTAGACGAATATGTCGTGGTTCTAATTCATTCTGACAATTACATATCAGGTGGCACGGTTAATGCCCTAGAGTTTTGCTATAAAATCAACAGTAAAACGGTTTTGTTTACTGTGGAACCGCATTGTAGATTATTTATTACATGTATCTTGATTAACTGATTGATTTTTTTTTGTTTTGACGTCCTATCAACTCAAAAGATTTTCATTATTGGTTCCATCACTCTCTAATTATGACTTTAGAACGGGGATATCTAGTGTTATATTTTGTGGTGTAGACCAACCTCCTTCAAGTGGGATAAGAAAGAAAGAAAGAAAGAAAGAAAGAAAGAGAGGGTGAAAGAAAGAATGAAAAAGAGAGAGGAAAAGAAAGAGGAATATAAAGAAAGGGCGAGAGAAATAAATAAATAAATAAATAAAGAAAGAAAGAAAGAAAGAAAGAAAGAAAGAAAGAAAGAAAAAAGAAAGACAGAAATTTCTGTTTCAACGGCATATTAACTCTGTCGGTCATTTAATACCAAAAAAAAATTCTTTATTAAATCTATGGCAAGTAAACAATCATTTGGGTCATTGACTCCATAACACTCTAGTTATGCCTTTAGAACGGAGATATCTAGTGTTATGTTTTGTGGTGTAGACCAACCTCCTTCAAGCCGGATAAGAAAGAAAGAAGGAGAGAAAGAAATAATGAGAAACAAACAGGGAGAGAAAAGAGAAATAGAAAGAAATAGCGAAAGAAAGAAAATTTCTGTTTAAACGGTATATCAACTCTGTCGGTAATTTAATACAAAAAAAAAATTATTTATTAAATCTCTGGATTGTAAACAATCCTTTGGTACGTTGGTCCCATCACTCTCCAGTTATGTCTCTAGAACTAAGTGATTTAGTGTTATAATTTCCTTCAAGTAGTCGTTAATACGACTGTAGTATTTTCGACTATTGCTGCTTTCCACGCATGTCCTGTTTTCTATTGTTGCAAGTTAAGCTAAGTCAGTTTATTTCAGAATATTCGACGTCAAAATAATAATTAACTTTTCAATTCTCATTTTCTAATGGCTGAAAGTGAAAAAATAGGAAATTGGTAATTTGATCGGAATGCATTGCCTCGTACGCAAATTACTTCATAAATATGACGTACTAAACAAGACTTAGTTCCAACGATAGCTGAGCCATTGGCTTACATAAATATAAGTTCCTCTCGAACTGATTAAAATATCCTTTCTTTGATTTCGTGCTATGATTTGGATTAAAACTTCAATGTATTTACGTTGAAACATTCAGTTTCACTATGTGTAATAAATACTTTCGATAACTAGCACTCGAAGAGTATTGTTTCTAAGAATTAGGGGAAGGTTTTTTCGATCATTTCTTTGAATTCACAAGAATTTTCAAGAATGTTTTGAAAAATGATAATAATAATGACAATAATAATAATAATGATAATAATAATAATAATAAAGAAAATGAAAGTTGTAAGCGAATTTATTCAGTAATAAAGGAAGCCAACAAGTTCAAAATGGAGTTTCAAATGGGTGAAGAAATACATGTAAAGCACAATGCAGCGACTGCAGCTGCAAAATACTTTAAAAAAAGAAAGCAAAGGCAAATGCAAATGCAACCGACAATCACTGAGACATTGTAATTAGAGCCCACAAGAAGAGAATGTGCTTTCTTATTGAGGTTGCAGATTGTAATGTATCTTTTAAGATTAAAAAAAAACAACAGAATATCAACCATAAACACCTTGGTTGTCTATATGTTGCAATATAGGTTCAAAATCCTTGACTGAAACATAGCTAACATTAAGATAATGGACACCAAAACGAAAAAGTTTCTCATCTGCTACCGTATGCCTCATCTCAAGGCTGATGTTGATCGTCTGTATGTTCCAGATGCGAAGGAAACAGAGGATTAGTTCAACTAGAAGTATCTTACAAAACTAAAACTAAAAACTAAAACACTTGACCTACAAAGATACCTGGAAACTACAGAAGACTAGATAATGATATGTATCAAACAACACGAAAGAAGCAAGAAACTTTATTCAGTAATAAAGGGGGCCAACAAGTTTAAAATGGAGTTTCAAATGGGTGAAGAAATACATGTAAACTTAAAAAAGAAAGCAAAGTCAAATTCAACCGACCAGATACTGAAACGATAGCAAGATAAACTGTTTCACGCTCAATACTCTGTCCGTATCAAACAAGTTCATGCAGACAAACCCCGTAGCCACCAGCAACAACAACAACAACAACAACAACAAATAATAATAATAATAATAATAAAGGCTTAATTGTAAGCACGTTTTTATTTTTTTTATTTAATTCTATCTGACTTTATTTTTAAAAATTTTATTTTGAAATTTGCCTTTTTACTTTATTTTATTTTGCATCTTATTTTTTTTATTTTTTTCATTTTGTTTTACATTTAATGTCAGGCCTTTCCGTAATTGTTGATTTCTGCTTTTAATCTATGCATAAAATATGTCTTTGCCGATATATATATATATATATATATATATATATATATATATATATATATATATATATATATATATATATATATATATTCAAATTGTGTGTATTTAGGCAGCATTTTTTCATTCCTACATGTTTCATTAAATAATATAGATAAGTGTTGTCTATATATTTTATGTAAGTTCATTTCATATCGTCTGATAAGCTTAATAACATTATCATTAAACAATGAAAGAAAATCACAATATTGATACATATTTTTTTAAATCCAATCTAAGCTTTCGGCTTACATAAGCCATTATCAAAGATGACAATTACACAATATATTAAGCAATACACGAACAAGATTTTGATGATAGTCTGTTTTGGTTTACATGGACGATTTCCAAGCAACGATAAACATGTGCATATAAGACGCTGAAAGCGAAAATCGCACAACAGCTCATGACGTCACACATGACCACGCGAGAGTGAATCCGATGAGTATTAAGTATGGAAAGCCGTTGGTATGAACCAATGGCTTCTGTTACTAATTATAGGCATTTAAGGATATTTGTGGAGATTTCATAGTTTATTTTGTTCAGGTTAGGTTTCAACTGTTTTATGTATATAGCTTCAAGAATTTTTAGTTTTTGTTTATTGTTTTCATATATATTCATATACATATATATATATCTATGTGTGTGTGTGTGTTTGTATGTATGTGAGTGTGCGTTTGTGTGCGTAAATATGTACATGTGTGTATATGTATGTATACACATGAGTAAGGATCGTATTGGTTGATTATATGAAGTGGAACTAAGAGTAAATCCTTCGTTCACAGGTAGCTGCTCATTATGTAATCTGAATGTGCTAATCTGGCCATGTTTTTTACGAAATTTTTGAGTGAAAAATATACTTTCTAAGGGTCCTAAATTATGAAGTAAGGGGAGGAAGAGGAATACAGAAAGAAAGAAGGGAGCCCCTAAATGTAAAACCAACCCTTTTTTAATGAATTCCATAGAGACCCTTCCACTACACTGTAGTAGGGTGTGGTCATCTACCCTATAAAGTTAGTATTCGCGAAGGAGAACGAACATGTCTTCAACATTTCGATGGAGAAGTCACTGTGGATTTCTCTGTCTTTTATATATAAGTAGTGTGAATTTTATACAATTAATTTGAAATTACTTTTTATTTTAGTTTTACTTAGTCCTATTTTATTTTTATTTTAATTTATTTAATTTAAAAAAAAATGTTATAACTCCAATATAAATCAGCCTCTAATATTTTTATCTGGAAATCGTAATTAGAATTTATACTAAGATAAAACTTATTATAGTCAATAACTTTGTTTCTAAGTTGTTCCTAAGTTACCGCTTAATGCATGTACTAGATACAGACCCCACGAACGCTGTACATCCGAATGTAATTCCCCTGTTTCGTTAGCAGGATGAGCTCTTTAGTCTTGGTCGACAGTCGTCCTAGAGCTGGTATATTGAACAAAATCATCCGTTGGTTGTAAAGGATAAAACACTAAAAACGCAACGATGTCAATGCTTACAAAAAATATCTATAGAGGATCAGTTTTGCACTCGGGTCAACAAGGGCTGCGTCACTCGGAGAGGAACCAGTCTTGGGCCGAAAAATCTGTCACTGGAACAAACTCTTCCAGCTACGATGAGACAACAAAACCGGATGAACTCCGACGTAGTACGTTGCGACTGAAGTCCAAATCAATAAAAAGAAAGCGAACGAAATGACATCAAAAAATTATGACCGCACTCAAAGATCCAGAAAAGAATATCACGGATCAGACTTACCAAATATGGAGAGATCCTTTTTCAACCCAAATATGCATGCCAATGTCCGCGAAATAAAATACTCAAATGCAGAAAGAGATCAGATAAAACTAAATATAAGGCAAGGTACAATCAGACATAACTAAAACAAAAATGAAGTAAGTAATTAATAATAAGTAATAATAAGTAATAATAAGTAAGTAAAAATATTTAATTTGAGAGAGGATAAGGTAAAAACTAAAATAAATGAGATACAAAATAATAATATCAGTAAATAAAACGGAGGTATTTAGCTGCGATATAAACAGTTGACGGATTCAGATTATGTCACTGAAGTTTAATCAAAAGACATTAGAATATAATTTCTTGAACACAACAAAGCTGTAATCAGTGAAGTGAAAAACCGCATCATTCAAACTCAGCAGAGTAATTTGCACACAAATTTCGGAAACCGACCGACTCCCCAAAAGGCATATGACAAAGGCCAATAAACATAATGTGCAAACTTATAATGATGTATTGCAAACAACGTTAACGGACAGATCACTGGAAAATATCACAGAAGTACACAATGTCATATATGCAATCTAATATCAAGACAAAGAAAAAAAAAACAGACAAAATGAGCCAGCTTAGAAGGCAAGCTGGAAGCGAGAAATTGAGGAAATCAGATATGAATTATCGATAATAGATAATATTTCAAGAAATTCAAATGTTTCAAATATTTTAATTTATTTAATTCTTTTAAAAAATATTATAACTCCAATATAAATCAGCCTCTAATATTTTTATCTGGAAATCGCTATTGAGATTTATACTAAGATAAAACCTATTATAGTTAATAATATTGTTCCTACGTTGTTCCTAAGTTACCCCCTTAATACATGTACTAGATACAGACCCCACGAACGTTGGACATCCGAATCTAATTCCCCTGTTTCGTGAGCAGGACGAGCTCTTTAGTCTTGGTCGACAGTCATCCTAGAGCTGGTCACAAAATCACCCGTTGGTGATAAAGGATAAAACACTAAAAACGCAACGATGTCAATGCTTACAAAAAATACCTATAGAGGATCAGTTTTCACGCGGGTCAACAAGGGCTGAAAAACTGGAAATATAAAATTAAATTGCTAAATGCAATTCCACCAATCAAGGAAATATTTAATGATAAATTGCCATTAAAGGAACAGAGTACAAGACCATATGAAAAACATGGTCGCTAATATCGACAAAATAAGAAAATGGACCCCAAGATGTTTTACAGGGAAATTGGAAACGGGGTTATAGAAGTTAAAAATCCACCATCTATTGGAGAAGTGAAAACATTTTGGGAGAATATTTGGAGCAGTTTAAAGGAATATAATATCAAACGAGAACAAGAAAGAATGAACGATAAATCTGTACAAGAATGGAAAATCTCCTGAGCCGACCAAGCATAGAAATGAATACAATATGGGAACGAGTAATAAGGAGTGCCAGAGAAAAGCGATAATACAACAAAAATTGCAATATGAGCTCTGGTAAAAATATGAAACTGAAGACATTAGGTTTATAATACCCAGAAATTCATACACAGATGTCCACTGTGCCATGTGTCCTCAAGAACACATGTCACAGTGGATAAAGGCGTCAATTAGATCCAGTGACAGGACCCAATGAGTGTGAGTTCAATACCCGGTCAACTTGGATAGGGGAATTAACAGGAGATAACTGATAACTGACATCCATTAAACATGGCACGTGGAACTAAACAGTCTACCCCAGTGAGCGAAATAAAGGGTTCAGTTTGACATTCCAACCTCCTGAAGAAGGTGGAGCGTACAACGGTCGAAATGTTGTAATAAAGATGATGACAATAGTCCGAATAATGTAAATAGTGAAGAATGGAAAAATAGAATGAAAAATAATGTTATGCAAGCTCTAATGTATATCCCCCGGAAATGACAAGATACCCAACTTTTGTCTCTCATCCGAAAGGGAGAATTACACTCAATAGAATTTGTCAAAAATTACTAGGGAACTGGAACAAGAAGAAGCCTATAGATATCAAGGAATCAGCGAAAAGGGTGGAATACAGCATATCCAAATTAAGGAAAAAGTAAGAAAAGAATACTACAGATGTGTGCGTTTGGTGTTAAATTAAAAATACCTTGTCTGTCCATGTGGTGTAATACAGTTTCAAAATCCTTAATTGGATCACAGCTGGCATTAAGCAAATGGATGCCAACACAAGAAAGCTTCTGAATTGCCATCGCATTCATCATCATACGGCTGATATTGATCGCCTGTATGTGTCCCGATCGAAAAGATCCAAAGGAGGCAGAGGATTAGTTCAACTAGAATTGTCTTACAAAACCACAACAGTCGCTCTTCAAACATACCTGGAAACTACAGAAGACTGGATGATAATCTGCACCAAAGAACATGAAAGAAAAAGTAAAAGAAGCCAAATTATAATTTCAAGTAGGTGAAGAAATGCAAAAAAATTATAATGCACCAAGCGCTGCGGCAAAGAACTTAAAAAAGAAAGCAAAATCAATTACGATGAACCAAATGGAGAGACGATGCCAAGATAAGCTTCTTCATAATCAATACGCTGCTGCTATCAAACAAGCTAATATAGACAATCTCCGTACCCATCGACGGTTACGTAGTGGAGGGTTAAAAGCTGAAACCGAAGGTTTCATTTTTGCTGCACAAGAAAAATGCTTGCTAAATAGAAATTAACCCAAGATGCAGATTTTGTGATACGTATCTAGAAACAATTGACCATCTTGAATCAGGTTGCACGGGACGAACTGAATACAAAACTCATGATAGAGTGGGCCAATATCTGCATTGGAATATCTGCAACTTTTACGTAAAGGCAACTGCAAGAAACTGGTATGAACACCACTCAGACCCGGTTACAGGCATAGGACCTGTAACCATTTTATAGAAATGTACAATACATTCGGACAGAGCAATCAAAGCAAATCGCCCAGACATCATAGCACATCACCCCAGGCAGGCCAGGAGTGCCACTAGCGCGCAAGGGGTTACAGAAAGTGAGAGCAGGAGTAAAGACGGTGTTTGAGGAAGGGACACAGAAAAGGACGAGCATCAGAATCATGGCATCAGAAGATGTCGATTGACATTACATTTGAATATTTGAAGGTTATAGCTATCAGTGAAGCTAGTAAAAGGGAGAGAGTTGCACTCACGGGAATGCGGGATAAGCTGTTGGAGTAGAAGAGACGGCTACATTTAGCCGCTAGAACAATTGTAGAAAAGACAGAGGGAAACCACAGCACGTCTATGTAGACGGGATGCCAGATTAGGACCTATCACATTGCATATCCGTCTCTGGATTTTGTCAAGGACCTCAAGATGAACAGCGGGGGCACTAGAACATATATGGCAGCAGTATTCAATGCAAGGACGAATGCTTGATTTGCACATTTGAAGGATAGTCTCAGGAGAGAAAAATCTTCTGGTGCGACACAGATAACCAACTTTCCTTGCGGTAGATATTTGTAAAAAACGAAAATAAAAAATATTTTTATATTTCAACACCTTTTTCGTCCTTTTCTTTATTGTGGCTTGATTCAATAAGTATAATCTCCTTTTTGTTTTTATTTTCTGTAAAACGTCTCCATTGCTTACGCGCTCCGTCCATGGGATTCTCATCATCCTGCTGTAGAACCGCATGTCTGTTACTTCCAATTGTCATACAAAAGAATTGATAGGACATAACACTGATCCCTCTTTTTTGTTGCTAACGAATATTCCCACTGTACTTTCTTTAGCTTTTGAAATCCATCTTTCGCTAATCGAATGTTTAGATGTCGCATTTTCCAACCTTTGTTAAGTGTCTCTCAGATATTTAACCTTTTCTATTTGTTTGATTTTGACATCACCAATTCGTAGTTTCCTTCTTGGAAATAGTTTTTTCAAAACATTCCAGTTGTAAAATAATTAGCAATCCATTTATCTCTCTCTCTCTCTCTCTCTCTATATATATATATATATATAAATGCGAAAGTTACTCTGTTACTGTGTCACAACGTTTTCAACTTTATCCCTACAGACCGTAGCCGAACATATACCATTTTAGAATCAGATCAACTCCGTGAATAAATTAAAAACAACCCTGGCCAGATCCAGACCCCCAATCCTGAAATCTTGGATTCCCAAGTTTTCATTACTGCGATTGTTTTCGGCGATTTTTTGCAAGGATTTTTTTTTGTACGATAGCAATTTTTATTACTTGGAAATAAATTTGCGTTCATATAGAAAACAATGTGCTTTTACTGTGTCGCTGTATATGTAATTAAGAGAATGAATTAGCTTTCGATGTATTTGTTCAATGAATCTTCATGATTACATAAACAGCTTTAATAAATAGTTAAACTCACTATATTAATTGTCGGTCAATCACTTCCTAGTTGCTAATTCAGAACACTCGACGAGGTCCATAAAATGACAGTGTGAAAGTATCAGTGTCGCACTAAATCGGTGTTCGCATGCAGCGTTCTAATTCGTCTTTTAATTACAACCTCGGCAAACAGTTCGCATGAAGTTAAAGAACATTATTATGGGAGACACAAAAATAGAAATAGGAGTAAGACAAGGGTGTGTTTTCTCGGCGAATTTATTTAACCGACTACAATTGGTCGATCCTAAGAGAAACAGAAAACATCAGAATTCATCACTTGACAACATAAGCGGTTGACACTGTGTCAATGGCAGATTCAGAAAGGGAACATGAAGGAAAAATCTCTTTGACAGGATATCAAAAGAAAGCAAGGAAATGCTATCTATTAATTGATAAAAGACATTATATTGGGGAAGTTGAAATCAAGCAGTTACAGAAAATCAAGTATTTGAGTAGTGTAGTAATAGACGAGAGAAAAGATGACACAAAAATATAAAGGCAAAGAAGAATAAAGAAAGATGTCTCCCAAAAATGACGAAGGAAACAGACGAGGACAAAACTTGAAGTAACACAGATGTGGTTCTCCAGAAGAATGACAAGAATATAATGGACAGAACATAAGGCAATGAGGAAGTTTTTAGGAAAATAAAAATATAAAGAAACTTATTTTTGCAATCAGAATGAGCTGGAATATCTGTAACATATAATGAAAGAAAACGGTTTAGCGACTGTTTATAAGAAAAAAAATGCAAGTGTTTCTCTATTTAGTAAGGATCAATCTCATCAGTGTGGTATATCAACACTGCTGAATATTTAAACAACGCTGTAGATTTTAAACTGTATAACATGAACTTAAAACAAAGTTTAATTTATTACAAATGAGTTTATGTTCTTATTTAAATAAAGAAGCCACAAATCCACTTTATTTCAACCCTTTATTCAGTGTTTACAAATTATGTTCAATATAGAAAACAAAGCAAAACTCATTTAATAATCTTACTAGTATGATTTTCTGTTGCCTGACATTTTGTAATTAACAACACTTCTAAGACTTTTTATTATATTTAAACAGCAATTAATTAATTTTATGTGAAGAAGAAACTTTTTTCCTTTTTTTTAAATAACAGCGATTCAGGCTGTCTGTAGAACGAATGAGTCTATAACTATTATTGCTATTGAGGAGGCACAGTTTTTATGATTTCTTCTGTAGACTGAACGGTAAAGTTTATTCGAAATGTCAATAATATGAACAGACGTCAGGAGAGCACAAAGAAGGAAAAAGTGAATGAAAGTCACGTGATCCGTTGTCAAACAACAAATGTTCCGACAAAGCAACTGGGATAGTAAAAATGTCCTGAAAAATCAGCAACCAACATGACAGGTATAAATGACGGTAAATATTTACTAAATTTAATTTACTTTATTATGAAGGTCTGTAGTAAAAGTGTGAGAGACAATTTTTCTATTATATCATGACGGACATCAACAAATTTAATTATGAATAACTTGTTTTCCTTATCAAGCGAATTCCGAGTATGGAATGGAGAGCTCACATGTGGAAGTTCTCCAGCTTCTTGATGTGTCTGCGGTACAGTGTCTAAGGCTCACAACGATAGAGAAGAGAGGGCAAGACTACTGCATTGCACACTCTTAGCTTTGTAGTCAGCCGAATGTTGTGTTGACTGAGCACTCTGTTGCGAAGTCTTCCTAATGCCTGACTTCTTTTGTTGATTTGGACATCAATTCCTTTGTCCAAGGAGCTGTCACGAGAGATGGTACTTCTAGTTCTTTCGGTTCGAACTTGCACTGCTGGAGATTTGCTTTCACAGTGTCTTTGTACTTTTGTTATTTAGACGGCCTTTCTCTTGCCGTGCATGGTCTCTCCGTACAGCAGATCTTGGTAAGTGGTGCTCATCCATGCGGATGACATGCCCCACCCATCGGAGTTGGGACTTAATGAGCATTGACTCAATGCTTTTGTGTGAGCACAATCCAGGATTTCAAGGTTGGTAACGCGATCCTGGCAGCTAATCCTGAGTACGGAACGGAGAGCTCGCATGTGGAAATTCTCCAGCTTCTTGATGTGTCTGCATTACAGTGTCCAAGACTCATAGATAGAATTTTCAGATAGAATTTTCAGATTTTGCCGATTTGTATTTTCCATCATTATTGTACTTGCCTAATCGCAGGAGATAAAAATATTGCTAAACTCCACATTATAGTTTTACTGTAAATGCTAATCTCTCTTTGATGATTTTCACTGTTTCTCTTTTTTTAGAGGCAAACTGGAAGTCTATTAAAAACCGTTTGAAAAATAAGAAGAACTGTTAAGTCAACGAACAAACATATTTCGTATTGACATTAGGTTAGGTTACCTTACATTGTCTTGTCGAAGCAACGCCGATGTCTGATGTTGGCCCTTAGCATTTACATGCAGCTTGGTTATTGAAATGCAGCCGATAATAAAATGCAAATTGAAATGTTAATCACAACTGACAATTGTTACAATGAATATAATATGAAGAAAATATTTAAACTCTAATTACATAGAAAGCATTTAAACTCGAGAATGTGTTTGAGTCTATGAAGTTTGTGTAGGGGAATTTCGAGATAAAAGTAATACATTGAAAGTGAAGAAAACGTGCCCCCAGTGGGGGACATTTTTTTCCCACGTCCGAGAACATCTTATAGGGTGCAGAATTAACTCCAACTTCACCCACTGCGACGCGAATGAGTCCGAATTTCATTGTCGATAACTGTAAAATTGTAGATTTTATTAAAAAAACGAATTTCCTTTTGTATCTGTCTATATATCTGAGGTGAGGTATTATGTACATTATTAATATTATTCGGACTTTTTCGCCATATTTATTACAAGGACACATGGCACAGTGTGATAAAGGCGCTAGTTAGATCCAGTGACAGGACCCAAAAGAGTGCCAGTTCAATATCCAGTTAAGGCAGTGGAGAAATTCAGAGGGAAATTAACACGTTGAACTAGAACAGTCAACCCGAGTGAGCGAAATAAAGAGTTCATTTTGACATTCCAACCACCTGAAGAAGGCCGGAGCGTACAACTGCCGAAACGTTGTAATAAATATAGCGACAAAGATAAAGACAATAGTCCGAATAATGTAAATAATGTTTCTTTTTGTACTTTTGTTTCTTGAACTCGCTGTGAGAATTACTTGGCCTTTATAAATTCAGACCGTTAACTTCCTGACTCTCTCAATATTTTCCTCTTGCTTTTCATTTTTATCTTTAGCAAAGAGGAATTTTATGTTTTAAGCATGTAGAAGCCAAATAATATTTTCAACACTTGAAGCCTCAAGTGATTATATTTGGCGCCCTTAATTGATTATTTTTGTGCTTTAACCCTCGGCCCAATCAATTAACTGACCAACTATGTATTTGTGACATAAGGCGGTTCTGGTCGAAAACTTAGTTATCAGACAGTCATTTAGGTTCAGCTACACGAGGTTAATTCAAAGTAAAGTCTATTTACACAAATGAACTTAACTTTGTGAGTCTTGCGCTTCATAGATAAGTTGTTTTATGGATAAATCTTTTGTATTTAGCTTTGCACCATTCCTACTATTGACTCATTTTGAAACTATTTTCTTTCCAGTAACATTGGCTCCGATTGTACGCCTGTACTTATACTTTGTGTGTCAACGGCTGAGGTGATGCGTCTAGTGTGGTAGTCTGTAGTGGTAGTGCTTGTCGCTTCTCGCTTTCAACTACCACCGATGGCTAGCAGCAATGCGGAAAGGAGAGCCGAGTGCGTATGTCTTCCCCTGCCAGTATATATCCTTTCCATCAGCAAGCCCTATGTAGTGCCTCCTTTTGGTGACACATGGCAACCGAGCACCTTGCAGACTCGGGCTAAACTACAGGGGACGGGGGAGGAGTTTTCTCCCCTTAACGTGCGGCATGCAGGCCCACCGGTGTGTGGACACGCCAAGGTGCCTATGAACTAAACCCAAGCTATGGGTTAAATAGCTCCATTGCCTTGTGGAAAACCTCGGAAGAAGAAAAGGCTAAGGAGTAAACCCTACACAAATCCGGTACAGCCCCTAAGGCGGATGGACGGCACTCTGTGCTACCTTCTGGCAACTCCTGCAGCCGTGCTGGTATCAAACTGTAATGGTTCATCCTCTCCTTTGGACTCTGCTAGCAAGTCCGAGAGGGGGTACTAGACGTCCGGGCAGCCCTAGTTCTCCATACATCCCTCCCAGGCTCGTAGTAACTCCATTAGAGTGCCGCCGCCGACGACGACTTATATAAACACAAACACCCCGGAACTGACCACCGTCATCGATGATAAGCAGCTTGCCAATGTTGAGCATTTCAAATACCTGGGATGTACCAACTCTCAGGATGGCTCCTTGTTCAAAGGAATTGATGCCGGAATCAACAAAGCAGGCATTAGGAAGACTTCGCAACAGAGTGCTAAGTCAACACAATATTCGGTTGACTACAAAGCTAAGAGTGTACAATGTACCGAAGTTCGTGACAATGATTAGGCTCTTTCATGACGGCATGCCTGGCCAGGTCCTCACCAGTGGTAACGTGACGGACACTTTCGAGATCAGCAACGGTGTAAAGCAGGGCTGTGTCTTAGCCCCGCGGTTCTATTCAACGTATTCTTCGCTTGCATGCTGTCCCATGCTGTCCAGGATCTGGAGCAGGGAGTGTCTACATTCACTACCGTTTGGACGGCTCCCACTTGGACCTTGGTCGCCTCACTGCCAAGACAAAGAGCCTCCAAGATCTCCTCCAGGAATTCCTCTTTGCTGATGACTGTGCACCAGTGACCCATCCAGAGTCTGATCTGCAGCTGATGCTGGACCACTTCTCTGACGCCTGTAAGCTCTTCGGCCTGACAATCAGTCTCGGCAAGGCTGAGGTGTTTCATCAGCCCACATGAAACACAAACACCCCCGGAAACGACCATCGTCATCGATGACACGAAGCTTGCCAATGCTGAGCATTTCAAATACCTGGGAAGTACCATCTCTAGTGACGGCTCCTTGGAGAAAGAAATTGATGCCCGAATCAGTAAAGCAAGCCAGGCATTAAGAAGACTTCGCAACAGAGTGCTCAGTCAACACAACATTCGGTTGACTACAAAGCTGAAAGTGGTTTTGCCCTCTCTTCTATATGGTTGTGAGTCTTGCACACTGTACTACAGACATATAAAGAAGTTAAAGAAATTCCACGTGCGAGCTCTCCATTCCATACTCAGAATTCGCTGGCAGGATCGTGTTACCAACCTTGAGATCCTGGATCGTGCTCACACCTCAAGCATTGAGTCCATGCTCATTAAGGCCCAACTCCAATGTGTGGGGCATGTCATCCGCACGGAGGAGCACCGCTTTCCAAGACGTCTGCTGTACGGAAAGCTCCTGCACGACAAGAGAGACAAAGGCCGTTCAAAGACGCGGTACAAAGACAAAGACACTGTCCTAGGGTGCAAAGCTCAATCACAAAGAACTAGAAGAACGCGCCAGTGATCAACCACGTTGGCGAATCACAATTGATAATGCTGTTGTCACCTTCGAAGATACTCCCCGACGCCAGAAGCTCACCGCTGCTAGAGATCAACGCCACAATGCATCGTCAGCATTGATTACGACAACAGACTTTGAGTGTCCCTACTGTACCAGACTCTGCGCCTCCAGCTTGAGATGCAAAAAAAAAAAAAAGATTTAAGAAATAAAAATTAAAAATAAAAATAAATTAACCCAAATAAATAAAGAAATAAACGACTTCCGGCAAAATAACAGCCAAAATAGACTACCCACAATGCACCACTGACCCGTATATATAAATAGCCGAGAAGGGCACCTCGATGCGGTGTAATGGTTAGCAAGCTTGTCTCACTAGACCAATTTCGACTGAGTAGTGAGTTCGATCCTTACTGGGTGCCCCATACTTTCGGCCTTATGCCACATCTAAGCTACGCTTGGAAAATCACTATAAACAGCCGAGAAAAAAACAACACACATGGCCTGACGATTGCGTCTAGCATGAAACAGCCTGTCGCCTCTAAGTTTTGACTTCAATGTTCACTTTTATATTTACACACGCTCTATCTCTGCCATAAATATAGCACAACTTAAGACTATATTTTTTCATATATATATATATATATATATATATATATATATATATGAATCTCTCTTTATATATATATATATATATGAACCTCTCTCTCTCTCTATATATATATATATATAGATATGAAAAGAACTTACATAAAATATATAGACAACACTTATCTATATTATTTAATGAAACATGTATATATATATATATATATATATATATATATATATATATATATATATATATATATATATATATATATATATATATATATATATATATATATATGTCTAAAGGCATTGTCCGCAGTGATTACGTCAACAGACTTTCAGTGTCCCCACAGTTCTAGACTCGGTGCCTCCATCCTGAGGTTACGGAGCCACCTCCGAATTCACAGATGAGATGCAGAAACGATACGTCATCTCCAGATTCGAAGGACAACAACTTATATAATCTTCTCTCGTTAATACGCATTTATATTATTTCTTCACGACTTAGAATTAGATAATTCCTAATACCGAGCCATACCAAAAATACTATAGCAGTCATTTAGTTAACCGGCGCAATGCCAGTGGTCTGTAGCACCCAGAGAAGATTAAAGCCAACAGTAACAATGTTCTTCCCGATTGTTACTAAATGTTACACTTATATGATTATTTCTTAAACGTAGACAAATTAGGCATAAATTAATTGGTGTCTGGCACTCACTGACAATTGATATCATTCAACCAGTAATGACGAAAATGGATAGCTTTTGCGCAAATGTTTTACGGCAAGTGTCAGTATCTATTTGTCTCTTCACAAGCAAAAAATGTCCCTGGGTCGGTTTTAATGTGAATTTCCACACGTGTAGAGGCAAAACTTACCCGGTTTCTGCCGTCCTTACAACAAAGGTGTAAATACGACACATGCTGCACCCGTGTTCGTGTGTTTGAGAAGTCTGGAGTTAATATATTCAAGCATGTCTATATCAGTTTTATCCGAAGGTAATAATACATCCGATAATTTCTAGTTACTAACATTACAAGTTCGACATTATTTCGTATTATTATGTAAAGAAAATACTATTTTTTATATTATTTTCGATATTAAAAGAAAATATTTATCATTTATTCCTATTATCTGCTGCCAGGTTTCATTCATCTTCATAATTCATTTCCCTGGAAGATTTTATCTTTCATAGTAAAGAACTACACCAGGCGCCTTTTCAGGAAATTGAAACAATCTATCTTGAGAATTCTGTGTAGACAAAAGTAAATGGTAATTCGAAAAACCAATCGTCGTGGTTATGGATGATGAGTAAAAACATTCCAAGCCATTTTCCCCTCGTTTACTAAATAAAGAGGCGGTCTAACCTGACGTTTTTTTACATGTTGGTAACTTCAGCTTATGAAAGTTCTAGCAATACTTGTTCGAATCAATCGCTTGGGCTACCAAAAGAGTTCATAGGTAAAGAATCCTTCTTCTAATCTAACCGTATAAATAGTAATATTTTTGGCTGAAAATCCCCCTTTTGGGATGGTTAATGGCAACTCGTTATGTTTATTCCCACTCTCACTCTTGTATTTCGTTTTATTGTAAGTTATTTTGTCTTCGTTGTCCGTTATAAAGTATTTTAAAATCAGAACAACATTTTTTTGATTTTTTATATAATTCTATTATGTTGTATACTATCAAATCATGTATTGATTGGATAGCTTTCAAACTCAACTGATTTATATGCTTGTGAAGTGTTGTCCAGCATGACGTATAGAACACGTGATTTCTCAAATCCCATTTTGGTACGTTCGTTCTTTCACATTACCTTCTCCATTCAAAAATATTTCCTTTTACGTTTAGGCAAAATTTTTAATTTTTTTATTTTAAAAGCATATGTCAAGTTTTAAACACTATTAAAATGCACGCGGAAATAAGAGTCGTTAAGATCCAATCAAATCGATCTATTTCCGTTAAGTTACCTAAAATAAACGCTACTAATGCCATCTAATGATACAACCAGCCCAATATTTATTTTGCTTTTCCTCGAACTTTCCACGGCTTAATGGAGCGAAATTGTTGTAGAAAAAATGTACCGTACCGTAACAAAAAGCCCTAAATATCTTGCAAATAAGGATTCGAGATATTGTTTTTCACTTGGTTCTAATATTGACCATGACTGTAAATAATTCTATTTTCCGCTTCTCTTCCCGTAGGTGAGGATATGGAATATGATATATTCTGTGTTTGCATCTCACAGTAGGAAATTGAAGTGTGAATTGAAGACGTATAAACCTATCAATGCTTCACGAAATCCCACCACCAAGAAAGAAAGTAAAACAAAATAACACTGGGTGCGTTTTTTACATCGTTGTTTATTTTTACAAAATGAAAGTTTTTTTTTACTTTTTTTCAGACTTTAAACTCAACTGAGAGAATCAAGCTTATTGATTTTGACGCTTACATCAATGTGAACTTCATAATTTGTAGCTGGTTTTCAAATGAATCGTCACTGATTGTTTTAGATCCGCCATAGCAAAAGACTCGGTCAGTTTGAACTTCTGAAACTCAAATATAAAAAAAATAAATTTGCCAATTTTAGAAAATCCAGCAAACAAGATTAAGCATAATGATTACTCTTGGTTGCTAGATTTTCTAAAATTGGCAAATTTATTCAAGTAAGGTTTCATCTTTATCTTTGTTTGTCTTCGAAGTTGGTGTCACCATCCTTGAAATATCTTAACCAATTTTGTGTCACTCGCCCGTTGACTTTTCTGGGCCTTCGATATCATTAATTTATTTTGCCGCTTATTTATTCACAGGTAGGGTAAAATGGCTGTAATTGCGATTCGTTCGCCACTCCTTATCAAAGTCGTAAAATAAAGAATAAAAAATTAATGTTTACTTTTTATAAATGAAAATAAAGAATAAACATTCACTACCAATGAAAATTAACTCAAATAATCTGTCGAATTATTGACACTAATCTTTTGTTTTCCGCTTAAGACAATCCCTTGGGGATTGTATTACCCGAGACCTAGGCTAACGAATGTTGTAAATATAATACATTCTCATTGCACAAATTTTGATACTTAACATGTGCAGAATTTATATTTTATTTTACATTGATTGTAATATCCTGAGTCTATGAGCAGCGCCATACCGTGTAATTTTAAAAATTTATTCTTGTCTATATCTTCACTGATAGCCGCCAGAACTCGAATTATAATTGGTTTAACTAGTTTTAATGTGTCACAAGTTTCACTTTCATTTTCGTCGTCCCCATATTCATTTATTACGTGTTATTCTTTATAACACACACACACACACACACACACATATATATATATATATATGTATATATATATATATGTATATATATATATATATATATATATATATATATATATATATATATATATATGTGTGTAAAGATGAATTATGAAAACACTTTAAAAATCCATATTGATTATAATTTATTTCATGAATATTGTTCTCTTCATTTCTTTAGACCGAAAATTTTTAAGAAATGGGATTAAATCATCCAGACAGATATACCGGGATAAAAAGGAGAAAAGGAAAACAAGAGAGAGAAAGAAAAGAAAGAGAGAGAAAGAAAAAAGAGATAGAAAAAAAGAGAGAGAGAAAGAAAAAAGAGAGAGTAAGAAAAAGAGAGAGTAAGAAAAAAGAGAGAGAAAGAAAAAGAGAGAGAAAGAAAAACGAGAGATAAAGAAAAAAGATAAAAAAAATAAGAGAAAAAAGAAAAGAAAACTAAAAGAAAAATAATAAATAATCAAAAAAAAGGAAGAAAGAAAAAAATTAAAAAATATAAAAATTAAATAAAATTAAAAAATTAAGAGAAGAAAGAAAGAAAGAAAAAGAGAGCGTAGGGGAAAGAGAGTGAAAGAAAAGAAAGGAAAGAAGGAAGAAATCAATAAACCAATATAAAAAATAAATAAATAGAATGACCTAGAAAAATGTTTTATTAAAAGGGCTGAACAAGTTAATATACAGGGTAAGGGAAGCAAGACAAGGGGATCGGAAGTAAAGAAAGCAGAGTCACCGGAACTAGGAAGAATGGTATTAGAAGTAAAAGAGTTGCATGCATATATATATATATATATATATATATATATATATATATATATATATATATATATATAATTATTTATTTAAAAATTATAACATAAATATGTTATAAAATTACTACAAAAATAGCCACTTTGTTTCAACACCTCCGGTGTCTTCTCAAGTGATGATGTTGAATGTAGAATAAATGGTTTTAAAAGTTTAAAATTAATTAACGATACTTCGCAAGGGAAAACGCTGTTACATAAGCTAGAATGACCAATCAAAATACAAGTATATGGAAATTCAAAAAACTCGACAACGAAGCAAGGTTATAATAGATATTAAAAGCTTTAAAGTTGGGGTTATAGTAAAATAGAATTTATCCTAACCAATAAGTATTAAATTATACTATAATTAGTAACAGAAGTCATTGGTTCATACAAACGGCTTTCCATACTCAATACTCATCGGATTCACTCTCGCGTGGTCATGTGTGACGTCATGAGCTGTTGTGCGATTTTCGCTTTCAGCGTTTTATATGCTCGTGTTTATCGTTGCTTGGAAATCATCCATGTAAACAAACAAGACTATCATCAATTTCTTGTTCGTGTATTGCTTAAATATATTGTGTAATTGTCATCTTTGATAATGGCTTATGTAAGCCGAAAGCTTAGATTGGATTAAAAAAAAAGAAAAAAAATATGTATCAATATTGTGATTTTCTTTCATTGTTTAATGATAATGTTATTAAGCTTATCAGACTATATGAAAAAAACTTACATAAAATATATAGACAACACTTATCTATATTATTTAATGAAACATGCATGAATGAAAAAATGCTGCCTAAATACACACAATATATATATATATATATATATATATATATATATATATATATATATAGCATAATGAGAAGCCACGTATACTTATTCACAATTTAAAAAATGATTACAAGAACCTCCAATTAAACAAAAAAATCAAAGACATTTTCGCTAAACCACCCATCAACGCAAAAAAACAAACACCCAACCTATCAGCTATCCTCACCTCTACCAAATATCTAAATAATACAAACCAAACAGGAAATTATAAATGTAATAAAACTCGTTGTCTACTTTGCAAACACCTAATAACCGATAGTGTATTTTCTGTACCCAACTCCAAAATCAAAATACATCCACCTCGCCTCACCTGTGATAGCCATAATATAATTTACTACTTATTCTGCACAATATGTCCTAATAGTGGATATATTTGCGAATCTGGAACAAATTTTAGATTTCGTTTCAACAACCACAAGCTATCCATACGTCAAAACAATCCTTATTCCCCCATAGCTGAACACTTTAATCAATCAAGACACTCATTAAACGACTGTAAATGTTTATTGATAGACTCAGGTTTTAGTTCAACATACACACGAAGAAAAAAAGAGAAATACTGGATTTTAAAATTAGACACATATAAACTAGGCTTAAACAAAGACTTGGGTATTTTAAATCTGTATAAATATTTCAATAGTTAAAACATTTCTTTAGATATAGTTAAAAAAACCTTTTTAAACAACATCTAAAATACTATCGTTATATTTACGTTAAAAAATTCAAACACAGTTGCATTCCACATCACGTGACGTCCGCGTCTCGCGACGGACGCTACTTGTAAACAAACTCCAAAATACAGTTATTCAATTAATTTCTGAGGAAGGACCGAGGTGGTCTGAAATATCAAATATATTAAAACATATATATAAATACTTTCACAAAAAAACACCCAATTTTTTTCTTTTAATTTGCAACTTTTCAGTTGTTTTATCCATATTATATATATATATATATATATATATATATATATATATATATATATATATATGTATTTTACTTCTATATAAGATTTGAAGACATTATTTACATTATTCGGACTATTGTCCTCATCTTTGTCACCCTATTTATTACAACCTTTCGGCCCTTGTACGCTCAGGCCTTCTTCAGGTGGTTGGAATGCTGAACTGAACCCTTTGTTTCACTTACTTGGGTAGACTGTTCTAGTTCCACGTACCATGTTTAATGGATGTCAGTTATCAGTTATCTCCTGTTAATTCCCCTCTCCAAGTTCTCCACTGCCTTAAGCGGGTATTGAACACACATTCTTTGGATCCAGTCACTGGATCTAACCAACGCCTTTATCCACTGAGACACTGATAAATATGACGACAAAGATGAGGACAATAGTCCGAATAATGTAAACTTTTTATATATTAAAATAAAGAATAAACATTCCAGTAACGATTGGACAAGTTAGATCCAATTAATAACGTAACAGAGAGGTACAAGTTGCCAAGAAACATAATTGATGAGCCGGAAAATAATTGACTCGACCTCATATGTCTCAGTTTACCTAAGATTAAGCGTGCAGATAATATGGCTTCAATAGATGAAATGATCCCATATATAATTCAATAGGTTTGCACATTCCCAACTAATCGGTGTACTAGAAATACTCAGAACTCATATTTATACAATGTCTACAGAATGTAGAGAAGGAAAGCGAGGAGAAAGAAGTAAATAGAAATTGCAAGAAGACTGAATGCAAAAGGACCAGCCCAACATGTAAATTACAAGTTGGTGATACCAACATCGAGCAGGTGCAACAATTTAGATATCTTAGAAGTGTATTAACAGAGGGCGAAAAGTGCGAGACCGAAATCTAAAGGCGGTTAGGGATAGGAAAATATGCCTTCTATAATTTATTAAGAAACAGAAAAAATATTGTTAGAAACAAAGAGAAGAGTACTGAACTGTTATGTAATATCACTCCTCCTATATGGCAGTGAATGCTGGGCAATCTCCTCGAGGATGAAGAAGAGACTTGATGCAACAGAAACAAATAAAAGAGTACTGAACTGTTATGTAATATCAGTCCTCCTATATGGCAGTGAATGCTGGGCAATCTCCTCGAGGATGAAAAAGAGACTTGAAGCAACAGAAAAAAATAAAAGAGTACTGAACTGTTATGTAATATCACTCCTCCTATATGGCAGTGAATGCTGGGCAATCTCCTAAAAGATGAAGAAGAGACTTGATGCAACAGAAACAAAGAAAAGAGCACTGATCTATTATACAATATCAATCCTCCTATATGGCAGTCAATGCTGGACAATCTCCTCAAAGATAAAGAGACTTGATGCAAGAGAAACAAAGAAAAGAGTACTGAACTGTTATGCAATATCACTCCTCCTATATGGCAGTGAATGCTGGACAATCTGCTCAAAGATGAAGAAGAGACCTGATGCAACAGAAACAAAGAAAAGAGTATTGAACTGTTATGCAATATCACTCCTCCTATACGGCAGTGAATGCTGGGCAATCAGCTCAAACATGAAGCAGAGACCTGATGCAACAGAAACAAAGAAAAGAGTATTGAACTGTTATGCAATATCACTCCTCCTATACGGCAGTGAATGCTGAGCAATCAGCTCAAACATGAAGAAGAGACTTGATGCAACAGAAACAAAGAAAAGAGTACTGAACTGTTATGCTATATTACTCCTCCTATATGGCAGTGAATGCGGGATAATCTCGTTACAGACTTGAAGCAACAGAAATGTGGTTCTACAGAAGGATTTTGATATTAAAAAAACTGAAAAGGTGAACACCGACGATGTTCTAGAGACAATTACAAGAAAAAGGACACTTCGACCTAACATCAGAAAGACAGAGTTCAAATTTCTGGGGCATATATTGAGGAAGGAGGGTGTGGAAAATTTGCTATTCAAAAAACAGATTGAGGATAAGATAGCAACGCATGACCTCCCTGGTAAGCTTGAGTGAATGGATGGCAGATTAGGGTCTGGGAGAGATAGCAAAAAGACAAATGAAGAGCTACAAAGAACAGGAAACTGTGGAGAGGCATGAACGCCAACGTCTTGAATAGAGACGGCACATGTAAGAAGATAGTCTCTTTCGGATTTAAAATCGACCTGTCTTCTCAGATAGAAACGTTTGGCAAAAAGCATCTTGAAATATTTCATTAGACTTGTTCCAGTTGGCACAATAAAAGATTTATAGATAGTTGAATTAAATTAGATTAGTGGTCCCCGTGACATGTCCCAAAATGAACGAAATTTGCTTCCTTTTGGGTGTTCCATATTTTTCCTTAGTTTATTTTAATTTATCTAAATTACTTAGTGTTGAAACTTGACTAATGCATGGAATAATAATGCAACACAAAATGTACTTAGAACAAAATGTATTGAAACAAGAAAGTGTACACAATATTTACATATAGTCTTTCGTATATTCCTGGGAAGACCGTTCCTGGAGAATGTGTTGACTGAGTCGTAGTCGGGCAGAGTCTCTGGTTGAATCTCTTGATTCCTCCCTTCTCTTCCCGGTACCAACCATATTTATATGGTCGGTACTCCACTATGCAAATTAGGTGGATCCTACCACAACACTTAGAAAAATCTTTTTCTGTACCATTAGTTATGGTTTATTTTAATTTTGTTGATTCATTTTTTATTCAAATCTCACACTGATATTCGACGATCTTTTGTAGGCAGAATATCTCGGCAAAACATAGGAAGTCCGTGGCGAGTTTCGAACTTGTATTTTCTCGCGAAAATGCCCTTCTGAAATATCCACCTTCTTGATGAGGCAAAAAATAACAAAAACAAACAATAAATTGAAGGAAATTAAATATAGCTTTCGGCTAATCTTCACGTTCTTAGTTCTATATATTTTACACTTGTTATATTGGAAGCAGTATGGTTTTTAGATGAAACAATATCAATTATTATCATTAACTGCTTTATGAATTTTCTATCTAATCGTATATTCTGGGAAGAAATGATGATAGAAAGAACAATCTGGTTGATATCATACGAAAAAAGAAAATAAGATGCAAGAAATATTTGTAAAGAAAACAATTAAATTTTATGTGGCTTTAACTAAGTAATTTCTATCATTTAATACGATGATTACCACCTGCAAGAATAGAGACATAATGTGAAAGGAATTCTCGACAATACTACTACTACTACTACTGCTACTACTACTACTACTACTACTACTACTACTACTAATAATAATAATAATAATAATAATAATAATAATAATAATAAATTAGCAATACCTGTGATGATTTGCAGCTTGAACATTATAAATTAAACAATAAATGAGATACGTAAAACAGATGTGAAGATGCAAAAACTATTGGTAATGGACTGTATGCATCATCCAAAGACAGATATAAAAAGTTAATATGTTCCAAAAGACCGTGTTAGTAGAGGCCTTGAAGCTGGTGACTCTTGGAATTCATAAATTCTTGTAATGCTCCAATGCCTGGACGCTAAAACTAGTACTCAAGCACGAAATGTCCAAATCTGTGTGCTCTGTTTTCCGGGAAGCTGCAAAATATATATCCGAAAAGGATTTAGGCTATGGTAATATCCCGAACATAAGTAGACAGTCTATGTAAGATGAAAAATAAAAATAAAAAGTAAAAATAAAAAAAGCCTCGAGACTGAACGGGAAAAGAAGTCACTTCATGGAAAATATCCACAATGATTAAATAGTAATGATGTTAATTAAACTGCGACCTTTCACATTCATTCATCAACTGGCATAAAATCTCAGACAAAAAATGTTATAGTTGCAGCACAAGAAAAAGTCTATTAGTAACTCTCGGCATAACTTCTAGATATGATGTCAACTTCCTATGCAGAATTGCTGGCTAACTTTCAGGAACTTGTGACTACTTATTGCCTTACTGCACGCTGCTCTTAGTCCCAACAGAATACCTTGCACGCCATGAGAGAATATACAAATATATTTACTGGACAATGAGTTGCATGTAAAACTTACCAAGGGAATAGTATTGGCGTCAACACAAAGCAAATCCTGTGACATCTGATATAAATGTGTCTGTGTTGCGAAATTTTCCAGTTCACACAGGCAGAGCAATGAAAGTCAATAAGCGGCATATAATTGTAAAAAAAAAATTATGAGAAATTTTGCTTATTCACCGAGGAAAGAATCCCTGTTGAAGAAAATAGTTCAGTTAAATTGTTGAAGAAACTAAGTAAATGCTAGGATTCAGAATATGCATGATCCCAAAGTTCAGAGAGTCCAAATTGGTTCACTTGGAAGAGAATCCCAGAAAAGATGAACAAGTTTCGTATATGGCTAAATTGCAAGAAACAGTAAAACTGTTTACATCCTCTAGAAAGTTTTATCAATGTAACAGTTTATGAGACTATACTATTAGTATGATAGGTAATAGACCTATACTATTAGTATGATAGGTAACAGACCTATACTATTAGTATGATAGGTAATAGACCTATACTATTAGTATGATAGGTAACAGACCTATACTATTAGTATGATAGATAACAGACCTATACTATTAGTATGATAGGTAATAGACCCATACTATTAGTATGATAGGTAATATACTATTAGTATGATACGTGATAGACCTATACTATTAGTATGATAGTTAATAGATATATACTATTAGCATGATATGTAATAGACCTCTGCTATTAGTATGATACGTTATAGACCTATACTATTAGTATGATACGTGATAGACCTATACTATTAGTATGACATGTAATAGACCTATACTATTAGTATGATAGGTTTCTGGGATTTGATACACATTCTTATATATTCACAGAACCGTACACATTTTGAATGCTTTCTTTATATTTTGAAGATGTTTGGTGTTTTACTGAATTTTATACAAGTGTGCATAATTCTAGGTCCTTCGACTTTCCATTTAATAGGAATACACATTCTAACTCTGTATAAACTTTATCTGTGCAGACAAATACACATATAAAGAAATGTTTAAACTACGATAGACATTCCAAGGACATCATGCAATTAAGGAAAATGACGCTGGGAATGTTATCTACATATCCAACCAAATGTACAATCAATCATGTTCTGTTGGCTTGCAATCTCTTGAGGCTTCGGTTTGAAACTACGACGCAACTCATAGAACAAACAGTCATACCGAAAAACGACAATAATAATAATAATAATAATAATAATAATAATAATAGGATTAGAAAAGTTATAATATAAGAAATAACAAGGACTAAGTCTTAAGTCAGAAAATTTTAGAAAATTATTAATAGTTGAAAAAGTAAGAGAATAAGATGGAATAGTCGAATACTGATAATTCTCTGAGATATTCAACTATCTTAAGAATATTAATACTATGTCTAAATAAGTGAATAAAATGAAATAACTAACAAATAATAATAATTGACGATACCAGATCAATTTAATTCGGACTTACGCCACGGTGTAAAAACAAGAGAAAAAGATGAAAGTGTACAACAAATTAATTATTAATAATTTATAATATTACATTTAAAAATTTTAAAAGCTTACGACATGCAAATATTACTTGTAAAACAAGATAAATGAAGAAAGAAATACACGACACTTGGCATTAATGGATCGATGCTTAAATGGTTTAAGGTTTTTAGTTCTACGTTTAAAAAAGAGATATCAGATGAAATAAATGCTGTTATATACAATATATTAACAATTTAAATGTTATATTACAATATATTAACAATGCTTCAGTTAAGAAATCCCGTTGCGACCACAATGAAGAGTCACAGAAATGAGATGAAATAAATACTAAAAAAAACTAAGGATAGTTAAACTGCTTAAACTAAGAAATTAAGGTAAGCTGAAATTATTGGCATTATGTGTAAAAACTAAACAAATTATATGAAAAGAAAATTATTAAAAAAATCAATCCTTCATCAAAAACATTTCAAATAATCTAATATTGTTAGCAGAAAAACACAAAAGAATGAAGTACCAATAATAATATTAAAATTGACAGAGATTTTTCTACGAAACTGATGAGTACATTTCGTGAAGGATACAAGGAAATGAAAGTAGAAAAATGACAGTTAAAACTTTTCAAAATTGATATGAGTCGTATGTTTTAATATTAGTCTATTGTATTATTTAACAAAAACACAACGCATATGGCATGACGATTGCGTTTAAGCATGAAACACACTGTCACCTCTGGGTCTTGACTTCAATGTCCACTATTATATTTACATACACTCTATCCCTGAATATTGAGCACTTTAAACCATAAATTTAGCCTACTTTCAAATTATATTTTATCACATTACATGTAAAGTACCAGGATGACAACTGGCGCGGGCTCGCTGCCCTTAATGAGGGTGAAAAGAATTTCTCTGAGCTTTGGTTAGCAATCATTTTAGTGTTGGCTTAACGATAAAAAGACTTCAGATGGGAAGGAAAACTTATGGCAGCTTAACCCGGTCATTATATTGGATGCGTCTGACGAGAGGCGTGTACTGGCTGATATTGACCGTGGTCCGGAGAGGTTAAACTCCGCGATGATAACACATGAGGACTGTCGTTCGGAGTTTCCGTGGCAAGTATTTTGCACCGTTACTTTTTTTATCGACAGATCCAAAAAGTGTGGATGGTCTGACACAAGCCTTCACCACTTGAAATAAATCATTGTGTTGGTTTTCTGACAACTACATCTATTTAGTTAAACACATATCCGGCTACTGCGAAAAACTCTACGAAACAACATCAACTTCATCTTGGCACTTGGAATGTACGAACTCTCCAGGACAATAACTCAACACCAGAAAGAAAAATAGATCTGGTAGCATTGGAGCTAAAGAAGTACAACATTGATATAGCTGCACTGAGAAGTAACTACATGAAACGAGAAAGCAAAATAAGACATCTAACAGCGTTCCTGCTGCACTTGGATACAATATATTCTCCTGTACTGTTTGTGTTCTTTTGTCCAATTGTCGAGCCGGTCTCAAAAGCCATGCCCGTCATAGGCATGCAGGTAATTAGTTCATGGCTGTCGGAACCTCATACGTCGAACTCGACGGAGGAATCCATCACCATCATATATATATTTTTTCGGTGACATTACTGCATATATTGAACAGCTTAGTTCATGCCATATAGACTGAAAAACCTACCAGTAAAAAAGAATTCTCCATTGCCATATAAGTACAAAACGCACAATTTTAAAATTTAAAATAATTCGACCTCAGCGTCGCGAGCGCAAGCTAAAAAAATATCTCTTACAATAACACATTTCTAAGAACAAATTTCGGATTATAAAGTACTCTTTCGATGTCCTGTTATTACCTGGAATTATAAAACAACAAATATTTTCTTACCTGATGATATATGTAGGAACAGATGAAATCTCGTAAATATATCAAAAAAGACCTTATTCAACTGGAATTTATAAACAGGGATCATAACATTCATTTACAGGTTCGGGGTTAATGTCTCTTAGTAAATTGTTTGCGAAGATGTATTCTCGCCATTTTATCATTAACTTCTATATCTGTTTTCTGTATGAATGATTCATTGTAATGTAAATTGAACTGCACCACATACTTGATATATATATATATATATATATATATATATATATATATATGTGTGTGTGTGTGTGTGTGTGTGTGTGTGTGTGTGTGTGTGTGATAGAATATCGCTTTTTAGACATTCTATAATTATGGAAGTATAGCGAAGAAAACGGCGACTTATCTCGTCAAACCAAGCGACAGCGCGATGCGTTTATCATACGACGGAAAATGTGGTGAAAAAGAAAATTACTTACCAAAAAAAGGGGGCACGTATTCCGCATGCCATGCTGAAGACGGAATATTTAAATTAAAAAAAAAATCCGTCGCAGGAGTCGCTATAAAAGTATTTTGATATGCAAATATTAGGCGTCCTCTCCCAGTTGTCGACGAATGAAAAAAATGTTCGGCAGATAAAAGCAGTTGGTGTTCTCGAATTGGCGAAGAAAAATTTTGTCTACCGCGTTTGCCGGAGAGTCAGTTATTTTTCTGACTGTTTGCGTGCATTGTGATTTGTGAGATAGTACCGCGTTGTAGAAGTAATCTACGACAAATATTTCCTTTGCAATCCCAGATCGCTTACAGGAAGAAAAGTACTCAACATCCGGGATAGAGTTTATACAAATATAAACATTGTGGATATAAGTATTAACAGTGGATAGCGACAGTCAGTTTCATGCACGAACGCTCAACTATTTATATAAATATACATGGGTAAGCTGGTTATTTGGACCTTCTTGTATTATTCGAAAGGCTCGAACGGTCATGTTTTGCCACAAATTACTATCTCTTGTGACACTAAGCAATGTTTGACTTCTTACTATCCCTCCTTTTCCATGTTCGGTCATCAATTCCCAGAATGTCACTAAATATAATTCTAGTTGCTTCCTTCTGCGTCTTTTGATTTCAGTATGTCCTGTGAGTATGCAAGGAAAAAGAAATCAAACAGCGAGGGTCTGGCAAAGTTTCGTCTGTGAAAAATGGGTTTTAGGAAGGAGGGAAATAATTAATTTTCCACAAATTCACGTATTCGCTTTTCAACTCTATCAAGCCTGAAAATTGAAGACAAGGTAGATTCCGTCAAAAGAATCGCGGCAATTATTCATTTTCTGCCTGATCTGGATAGGACATAGTAGGAGGGGTTTAGTAGTAACTGGAGCGCTACAGGCAACTGATATTTCCCCCTATCTTTAGCGATGGATCATATATACGAGATGAAATTGAAGTGTGAGGTGAACTTCAGTCCCAATAGGCGCTCAAAGCAAAGCGGTCTCCTTGAGAGAATAGCCGTTCATTAAGATAGACAAAAATTTAAATTATATTTTATCACATTATACGAATATATAGGGGGTGGATGTGTGGGTTTGTAAACAGTGACTATTACGGCTAATAATGCAAGACTCTTCGGTAAATCGAATCGAGTTCTCTCAGTCACTGTGTGTTTATCTAAAAATAAATACGCTTAAATTCACCTTCTTCTCTGCCGTGCGCCAACGGCTTCAGGGTAAAATTTCCGACTGACGCGAATTCAGCCGGTTATCGATTCTAGCCAGAGGCAACCGGACTTCTAGCCACACTGATGAGCTGTGATACACCGAAACAATCTGTCTGTGGATGACAATATATATATATATATATATATATATATATATATATATATATATATATATATATATATATATGATAAAATACATCTTTTTTAGATATTTTATAATTATGGAAGAAAAGTACACAACATTCGGGGCAGAGTTTATACAAATATAAACATTGTGGATATAAGTATTAACAGTGTATAGCGACAGTCAGTTTCATGCACGAACGCTCAACTATTTATATAAATATACATGGGTAGGCCACAAATTAATATCCCTTGTAACACTAAACAATGTTTGATTCTTTACTATCCCTCCTTGTTTATGTTCGGCCATCAATTCACACGATGTCACTAAATATAATTCTAATTGCTTCCTTCTGCCTCTTTTGTTTTCAAGATGTCCTGTGAGTATCAGAGAGAGAATCTTTTCCTTACTATGTTTCCGAAAAATCAGAACAATCTCTTTCTGATCCTAAACAAATGTGTTCTTTTCGTTCCCATTCTGCTTAAAACTTCCTCGATAATTACATGTTCCGTCCATGTTATCCTGAGTATCCTTCTGTAGAACCACAAATCCTGTAATCTGACGTCTTCTCTTCATCTGTAAGGTACTTTTTTGTATTTACTTCCAGTATGAATGATAATGCGTAAACAGATGGACCCTCCTATTTTTGTTTCTGTTGTGGGGCTCTCCCCTTTTACACAAGACGGACTCGACTTATACTGACAGAGTTGGAGACAGGGAAGAGATACGTTGAGACAAGGTTGAGATACGTTTAGACAGGGTGAGAGACACGTTGAGAGGACACAGGGTATTCACCGAGAGTTATACGAGAGTCAGAGAAAGAGATAATTACGGCTTCACTTACAGAGACTTGTACATATACTTTCTACTAACCCGCATTCCTGGACTACTAATCTTCATTTCAAGTTTGTATTCTTACGTTCAATACACTTATTTTTCTATATGAATTACTGCTGTTGTTTATTTATTTGTGCAGGACTCTATTCCCGGAATCCACAACAGTTTCCAATGAAACCTTCCTGTTTCCCAATGTTGTATTTAGTTTCTGGTAAATAGTTGTCGCTATTCCTATGCGTTTTCCGTTTTCTCTTGCAAATATTCCATTGTTTGACACTCAACATTTTCCAGATAGTACTAATTCTGTATTTGCTAGTGACGTATTCAATTTATAAGTCACCCCTGCAGCTATGGTTTATTAGTAATGACCAACACATTCTGTCTTGCGATGGATAATTAGTCCTTACTTTCTCGCCTTTACTCTCTTGTCTAAAAATACATTTCTGTGTCTGCCAAAAGTACGGCGCCATCTGTATGTCTTAGGTAGTTGAGGTTGGGTCCACAAATGATAAATGGCGGCAAAACCCTTCAGGACTCTTATGATCTTTGCAGTGAAAGGTTAAATAAATCTGGGGAAAAGACAAAAATCTTTGTTTTTACCTCAACCCCAACCTTTCTGTTTTCGTCTACTTGCACAATTCATTTTCTATCCACAGGTCCAGGAAGTTTTGTTTTTTATTACATGTTCTGCATTATTCTAATATCGTTCCTGGTATAATTTGATTTCGTTTATTATGCTAATTGTAAGATCAATACAATGTTTCCATTCTTCCTTATTCCGGTAAAAATTCCTTTTTTTTTATTTACTGATGTTCAACTGAAAAAGGACTACGAGGTGAAGCATTTTTTTATGTGTAACAATAATCGATAAGGAACGTAGTTTGTGAAGTTATTTGGGAAATATAACGTTTAAAGCAGGACTTCAACAAGTTAGTAAAGGTCAGCGAAGCATCCACTTGGGAGTCGATTCCACATGGTAGCTGTTCGCGTAATGAAGTTGATCGATTGAAACCTTACTTCTCACCAATGGAATCCGAAGGGCGTGAGAGTCGTTCGTTAAAGTGTACTTGCAATAGCGGATCCTAGCTGCGATGGGGGTGGGGGTAGACCTGATCAAACTAAGGAATGCAGATCACCTGAACTTTTTCCAAGGAAAAAGCAATCAAACAGCGAGAGTCTGGCAATGTTTCGCCTGTGAAAAAAGGCTTGAAGGAAGGGGGAAAAATAATCCATTTTCCACAGATTCACGTATTCGCTTTTGAACTCTATAGAGCCTGAAAATTGAAGACGAGGCATCTTCCGTCAAAGAATCGCGACAATTATTCATTTTCTGCCTGATCTGGATAGAAGATAGCAGGACTTTGGTACTGACTGGAGCGCTACAAGAAACTGAGTTTTTCCCCACTATCTTTAGCGATGAATCATATATACGAATTCAACTTGATATGTAGGTGAGCTCATTCCCAATAGTCGCTCAAAGCAAACTGGTCTCCTTGAGAGAATAACCATTTATTGTGATAGACAAAAATTTAAGGTCAGCTCAGTAATGAAGCAAAGTTACTACATTATGTACATTATTCGGACTATTATCCTCATCTTTGTCGCCATATTTATTACAACGTTTCGGCCGTTGTACGCTCCGGCCTTCTTCAAATAAAGATTCTTCTTGGATAAAGGTGTTAGTTAGATCCAGTGAAAGGACCCGAAGTGTGTGAGTTCAATACCCGGTTAAGGCAGTGGAGAACTATCAGAGGGAAATTAACAGAAGATAACTGATAGCTGGCATCCATTAAATATGGCACGTGGAACTAGAACAGTCTACCCCAGTGAGCGAAATAAAGGGTCCAGTTCGACATTCAAACCACCTGAAGAAGGCCGGAGCGTACAACGGCCGAAACATTGTAATAAATATGGCGACAAAGATTAGGAAAATAGTCCGAATAATGTAAATAATGTACATAATACCTCATCTCAGAAATATAGACGTTACTAGCTTGATTGTTCAGATGAAGATGACCAGGTGATTTTTCACTCATTAAATGTTTCGAACTATGTCAGAGGAGGGCTAAGCTGCTGGGCTTTAGTCATCTACAGTTCTCGTGATGCACCCATCCTCTGCATAAATATCCACAAAAGATCTACGTATACTCTTAGGTAGATGATTAATATAAATCAGAAGAAGTCAACTGAGAAGCGAACTTTGATGAATGCCTGCATTTGATCGCATGGACGCTTAACAACTGCAGCTTCAATTTTTTACATGTTTTGTTCACTTTCTAATCAGAATTTTATAAACAGAAAAGAAAAAGAAAAAGAATCAGTCAAATATCAAAGTTCTCTTAATGTCATCGAGCTACGTATATCTAATATTTCTAGTCTTTATTCTATCAATAAGGCGGTTAGATTCTCTGTTGAAATACAGTTTACAACAAAGTAGTTTAATTTTTTGTGTATTATCATACATTTTCGTCAGAAGCGAATATAATCAGCGGCATTTTCTGCATGCAACCGTCATTTAATACTTGCGTGCGTTCCGTTTGATGAGACAAATGATAAAACTTTAGTTAATGGCGTTAAAAATGTCCACTGCACTGAACAAGTTCAAGCAAGGCATGTATTTAGTGCATTCTAGGTTGCAAGAATTATTAGTGCTTATTGCATTAGCTTTTTATCGCATTTTGCATTTATAATATCGGGAGAGGTAAGGAGAGCCCCTAATATTTTTCTAAATATCTCCATGGAGAAGCCCGACGTAAGATAAGGGTAATAATAAGGAAAATTCTAGCAGTTCAATCTCCCAAGCCTGAACAAACCTATACGTCAGAGTATATATATCTTTTTTTACAATGATTTTCATCCTGTACAAGGCCCAAGAGCCACTTGAGGTAGAGGGTTACAGAGGCACAGTGTATGCAGATATGTGGGAAAGATAACGGCTAAACCTAATCTTGAACAGATTAACATTGTAGTGATCGAGAAAGCGCCCTCCTGAGAGTCGGTTCCACAAAGCTGCTCCAGTGTAATTTACATCTCACTAATGGGATACGAAGAGAATGAAGGTGGCTCGCTACAATGTGCACGGCATGGCATATCTTAGCCGTGACAGTTATAACTAGTGGGGAAAAGAATATCGATCAGCTGAGCACTTTCATGGTAATAGCAATAGAGGCTTGCGACATTTCGTCTGTGAGAAAGAGGTTGTAGGGTGGGAAATAATTTATCACCCACAAGGACGTGGAGATGCTTTTGTACTCTATTGATACTGGAAAATGAAGACTGTGTAGCCGCTGTACATTTAAGAGAGCATTATTCCACTTATGGCTTGATCTAGCTCTTGTAAAGATATAGGATAGCATGAGACGTCACGTACTTACTGGAGCCGAGCATCATTTTAAGCATCTTTAGCAATGGACTGAATGTCTGAATTCCACTTGAGGTCTCGTTTGAGTCGAAGTTTCAAAAGGCACTCAAGGCACGGGATGTCCCTGAAGGAGAAATCAGAATTTTTACCTGCAGGAAACAAAGACTTCTGCAACTACCTGAACTATTAGACAGGCTACAATTGGAGGTGTAGCAG
>OZ038480.1:8695202-8732702 GCA_964036315.1 Acanthosepion esculentum
AATACTTAGGAAAAGATAAGGAATACATAGATAAAAAATAGAATTAATACTGTGTTGGACCTCCATAATCTTTTATAACAACCTTAATTCTTTCGGGTTTGGATGTAAGTAATTTAAGGCAATATTTTTATCAAAGTCGATTCAGATTTCCCGGATGATAATAGAACTTGTTTGGTGAAATTTTCAATTGGATTTAGATTTAGACATTTCGCTGTCCATGACATTGATTTTATATACCTCTCCCAAATAAAAACAAAACAAAAAAACAAAACAAAAAGACTTTAATTTCCTTTGATCTGTGACAATCGTCCTGAGCAATGATTACATTATCTAACCAATTTCCTATCGATTGAATGAGAAGATTATCTACGATTTAATGTACACGTGTGCATTAATTGCTGAGGTAATGATTTCCGTTCTATTTGGTCCTTTAAATAACATAAATATACGATGAATGTCTTGGAGAATCTAGTTGAATTATTCAGTTAATAACGGCACCAGACAAAATATCCTACATCATCGACTTGACCAATGCAAATTCTTGACTCCTCGCAGGAAATCACTTTCATCCAATTCTCCACATTATTCTCTTTAGTCCAGGTTTAAGCAAATATTCTTCTGTTTGTGTAGAAGCGTCGTTTTTGTTTGGCTTTTTCTCTATATTAATCATATTTGATTAAACCGATTTCTTACAATTCTCTCATCAATCTTGACTCCTGTTTCGACCAATTTGTTTTTCATTTGTTTTGTTCTCACATTTCTATTGGGGGGGGGGCATTTTGCTTTGCGTTTTTATATCCTCACTCTTTTATGTCTTTTGTAATCTACCAGTATCTTTTCCTTTTATCTTTTCATCCCTTTCCTTTTATGGTTACACTAAATCTAAGACAAAACTGACTGGAACAACTATAGTCTTTCACCACACTCTACCGTACATTACATTCATGAATAATATTTACGATATTTTCCCTTGTTTCAATTGATATTCTCTTAGTTGGAGTCATGTCTTCTCTTCATTATCTATGCCCAACAGCTTAATGAAGACGGCAAGAACTATCTTTTAGGTGTAAACTTTCATTTTGGTTTAGGAATGTAAATTAAATGATAATATATTCTTCTACATTTTTTCAAGAAAATTACCGTTAATGTAAATATTTTAATCTAAACAGTTTAAAGGATATTTTACGAAACCAGAATGTTTAGCTATTAAATAAACATTTTTTATCTGTTATTAGTTTATTTGCTACTAATATATATATATCCGTCCTGGATATGACAATAAACTACATCCGCGTCCAGGGTAAGACGATAAACTACATCCGCGTCCAGAGTAAGACAATAAACTACATCTGCGTCCAGGGTAAGACGATAAACTACATCCGCGTCCAGGGTAAGACAATAAACTACATCTGCGTCCAGGGTAAGACGATAAACTACATCCGCGTCCAGGGTAAGACGATAAACTACTTCCAACAACAAGGCCTCTGATAAGGTTTTGAAGATCATGGAACCACCTCTTAATTCCTGGTGTTCCCAGGTCCACCCTGACCCGGAGTAGTAGCATCTGTTAGGGTCCCAGCTATGGGTAAATAGTTAACCCCCGAACTAGGGTTAAAACACTATGAAAATGTAAAAATAGGTTTTAATACCAGAAATACTTTGTAAAAAAAATTATTACCAACAATACATTTTTTGAAAAAAAAAAACAATTACCAACAATACATTTTGGAAAAAAATATTATCAGCAATACATTTTCTGAAAAAATATTACCAGCAATACATTTTCTGAAAAAAATATTACCAGCAATACATTTTCTGAAAAAAATATTACCAGCAATACATTTTCTGAAAAAAATATTACCAGCAATACATTTTCTGAAAAAAATATAACCAGCAGTACATTTTCTGAAAAAAATATTACGAGCAATACATTTTCTGAAAAAAATATTACCAGCAATACATTTTCTGAAAACAATATTACCAGCAATACATTTTCTGAAAAAAATATTACCAGCAATACATTTTCTGAAAAAAATATTACCAGCAATACATTTTCTGAAAAAAATATTATCAGCAATACTTTTTTTGAAAAAAAATATTACCAGCAATATATTTTCTGAAAAAAATATTACCAGCAATACATTTTTTGAAAAAAAATATTACCAGCAATATATTTTTTGAAAAAAAAATATTACCAGCAATACATTTTTAAAAAAAAATATATCAGCAATACATTTTTTGAAAAAAAAAATTACCAGCAATACATTTTTGGCAAAAAAAATTACATACACACTTATTTTTACCAAACTATCACTATGAATCTATTTCAAAATTTTGTTGGCATTAAATGACCCACTGAGGTTGATATGCCATAAAACAAAACAACCAACTAATATATATATATATATATATATATATATATATATATATATATATATATATATATGTGTGTGTGTGTGTGTATACTCCAAGTGTGTAAATTTCATAATTTTTGCTAGCATTTGTATGAGTAATTTAAAAATAAATGTTTTACTTTTGCTTCTTCTTCTGCTAACGAGTGGAATGAAAAGGTGAGAATTCCTGATGATACCCGATATCATAGTTGATGAGCGAAGATTTGATTGAATGACATGAAATATCCAATTCTGTCACATTAGCGTAAGACATCAAGCAGCAGTTATATACGTCATTTGGTTTGTGACAATTGTTGGAAGAATTGGTTTGAACAATCTCATCCTGACGAAAGAACTAGATTATACTGGGTTTACTATCAACGGCTGCAGATCGCTACGAAATCCTTTTACCGAAAAGATGTGATTACTGGGCATCAGAACCTTCAGTGATAAGGAAAACGATTTCTATTTTCTTAAGCAACAGATGCTATGGCATAAGAAATAGCTAACAGAATATTTATCTAGAATTATTATTATTGTTATTATTATTATTATTTATTTATTTATTTATTAGAATTATTATATTTATAATTATTACGAGGCAAGAGCTAGTCTGGAACAAGGTTACACTATTGGAGAAACATACTAGAGTAGCAGCCATCTGCTGAATATATTTTTCTATAGCTCGTATCCAGGTTATTAAAAGGTTTATATATTGATTTTATCCTAACGTGAAAACTGCGTCATAACGGGTCTTATGTTGTAAAATAAGTGATTTGAAGTTTTATTTATTTATTAATCGTTGTTAATTTATTATTGTTAACTCACCCTCAACGCATTGACCTCCAGTAATTTACTGAAGGACGGTATTTATTACGCGAAGTTGTTTTATATATATATATATATATATATATATATATATATATAAACATTTTTATGTTTATACATTCTTTTTATAGATACAAATATTTAAGTAAATGCTCTGTTTATAATAAACAGTATTAAACAACATTTACCGGTCGTAATACCCGAGAAAATTTTCATAGAAAATATTCGTGCTCCGACAGGAATCGAACCTGTATTCTATAGGGAACCGTCATATAGTCTGACGTGCCTTTAACCGATTTGGCCACAGAAGAGTATTCGGTGAGCAAAGTCGAATTTACTGACTTTAAACTTCAATCTTCCATGAATCTTTCACGTACCTTCATATCTGCTCAAAGCGTATCCAAATGTAAACAAATGACGTCACATTTCATAATGTGTGACGTCATTTGTTTAAATGTCTTAAAATAATTGTCGGACGTTGTCCATTTCATAATATATATATATATATATGTGTGTGTGTGTGTGTGTGTGTGTGTGTGTGTGTGTGTTTCTGTTTGTGTGCGTGTGTGAGAGAGAGTTAAGATATAGTATTAAGGAATTGGTATATTTACAGGGTAAAATCCGATAAAGAGTGAGTATAACTATAAGTCCACAGAAAAGTGACGACCAATGACGATTTGACTCTTTAGTCTCATTCCGAATTGGATAGCGACATTAGCTAGTTAGCCAGGCGTTTATTAATATTGATTTAACAACGGAACAACCCTTCGGGAAATCGCCGATTCTCTCTTTTTGTCTGGTCTTTGAACGCTGAACATTTTACTTTTGATCTTTTATTAGCCGTCTGTTGATTCTGACTTTGCTGCAAAAATGTGTGTCACTTGTTTCACTATGAAAATGCATTGATTCTTTTTCTACTATAATTTTTTCATACTTTCATAGTGTTTTTACCGAGTTTGGGTGTTAACTATCTGTCCATAGCTGCGACCCTAACAGGTGCTACAACCCCGAGTCAGGATGGATCTAGAAACAGCAGTAATTAACAGCTGGCTCCCGATCTTGTTACCAAGTGCTTTCAAATGTCTTACAACACTATTTTGAGATATATGGAGTATTTCTGTGATATCACATGCCGTATGACCTAGATTATTTTTAATTTCTATTTGGTAATAATCAATGACTGCATGACTACCGGAACGGTCTCGATCTTCCAGATTAGGTACCTCCACTTGGTCGCGTAAAAACGGTATAACATGATGAAAAAAGGTCCTAAACGCAATAAATACAAAGTTTCATCATTAAAATGTTTGTTATTATTAAGAGGAAAGACCAAAGCCTTTTTTAAATTACTTTTTGAAATTTTTACTCCTTTCTACCATGTTCGAAATTTTGGTTAAAAAATCTATTTTTTTTAAGATAGCGGCGAACTAGAGAAAAAAGTTTAGTTTTATTTTGTGCGTTTTCCGAGGATAAACGCATTCATTTTGAAATTCTTGCAAAATTCAAATAATTGTTGGATTTTAATGAAACCTTCAGGACATATTCAGAAATGTATAAAATTATTTTTGTTTTTTAAATCTTGATAAATATTATTTTTACATATTTTACCACCCACTTACATAATTTGATGGAATTTCGAGTAATTAAATTAAAGTTTTTTATTAGTTTAAGTTTGGAGAAAGTAAATCATCATATTTTTTGTAAAGTAGTTACCCGTTTCACGGAAAATCTGCTCTGAATTGTAAAATAAAAAATGCAATAAAACTATGACATTATTTAATTAGAAAAGCTTTTAATTGCTTTTGTAAATAATTTATATTATGGACACCACTGTCTGAAGAAATAAATATTTTTCGATGAATAATTAATTTTTACAAGAATCTTTTTCATTTAAAATTTTTTTAATTATAATAATATAATAGTTCAAAAATCGTTTACAATTCTTCATTGCTTTCAAAGATGCAATTTGGTGATATCGTTAAGTGAAAAATAGATTTCCGATTCAAAACTTTAAAACATCAAAACAGTCGTTTGTTTGTAAACGAATATTTTAAAAATAATTTTAAAAATATTTTTAGTGAAAAAAATGCTACTAATTTATACTTAAAGGAATCTATATATGACATAATCCTTAAAAAGATCACACGATTGAAGTATTGTCTGACGCACTGCAATTATTTAACTTTTAATTCAGTTCTGTTTCATCATTAACGTCTTTGCAAATCATCCCTTTAAAATACCAAAAAAAGTTTTATTTTTCTTAATTGCTATTGCACTAAATATTTTTATTTTATGTATTTATTTTAGTTTGGGTCATAGTTCAATTAATTATTTTTTTGTTTAAGATAGTAAACTTAAGAACCGAGAGATGAAATGCAAATTACATGGAGCTTCTTAAAAACCTAAATAAAGTCAATAAAATATTAAATAATTGCTGAAAATATGTTAATTTATAAAAATTATTATGTAGTTAAAAACTAAAAAAATGCTTTCATTAGTTTTCGTAAATATGTCATTTCTGGTCATCCATAGGAGCTGTCGTCACCTTAAGAGCTTCTCGATAAATCAATGAAGATCAAAGAAGAGGAATGCATCTTTAAGAAATGCTTGGATATTGGTTTTTTATGTTATATGTAAGTAATATTGATTTCAAATCGGATTAATTTAACTTTAAATTTTCTAATTTTACTCAAATAACCTGTCACAAATCTATAATTTAATTTTGGAAGAATTTTAAAACCCGATAAATTTGTTTTTTTTTACAAATTTGATGAAATTAAGAAAATGGCCACTTTTAAGAAAAATTTTAAATAATCGAGCAATCATTTGACATTCCAATGTATATAAAATCTATGTGAAATACACCAGAATATTTTATTTACTAGAAATAATAAATTTAATCACTTAACTTTTAATTAAATCTAGAATAAAATATTCAGGAATGCCTTTTCTTTTTTAAAATTTAATTTCAAAACTTAGGCATGGAAAATTCATTGGGGTTACCTAATCAAGATCAATTCCTACGACTGAACCTGCAAACCTCTTATGAATAGCATTCTTACGTACGGCATTGGCTCCATAATATCTTTTTTATGGAGATGTGTTTCATTGTTTGTTCAGTATTTTACATTTACGAAAATAAAAGGGCATCAAAAGACAAAAATGCGTCTGGTTTTCATGGAACTTTTCTTTTAAGGTAAAATCATTTAAAATTCCCAATCCACACACATCTTACAGAAAGTCAGGTTGAAATGTCACCTTTCAGATTATATGTATATATTACATATGATTCCTTCACGTGTAAAACGAAATCATATCTTCAAATGTCATCCATTAAATAATGATACGAAATTTTGATCGACCCTCATATTAGAAGGAAAACTAGAAAAAAAATATCTGACTCGTGAAACTAAGTCCGGAGTCATCAATGGATGAAATTTCTTTTTTTCCCTCACATGCAAAAATATTCATTGACAGAAAGCAGTGAAAGAAATGGTGGAAAATTGGAGGCATCTTTATCATTTCGGTGTATATTGTGAATTTTAAATGTTTTTAAGATAAAGTGAAAATGGTGGAAAATTCGAATCATTTTTATCATTTCGATGTATCTTGTAAATTTTTAATGTTTCCAGATAAAGCGAAAATTGTGGAAAATTGAAGGCATCTTTATCATTTGGGTGTATCTTTTGAATTTGAAATGTTTTTAAGATAATGTGAAAATGGTGGAAAATTGGAGGCATCTTTATTATTTCCGTGTATCTTGTGAATTTGAAATCTTTTTAAGATAAAATGAAAATGGTGAAATATTGGAGGCATTTTTATCATTTCGGTGTATATTGTGAATTTTTAATGTTCCTAAGATAAAGTGAAAATGGGGGATAAGAAGGCATCTTTATCATTTCGGTGTTTCTTGTGAGTTTGAAATGTTTTTAAGATAAAGTGAAAATGCTGAAATATTGCAGACATCTTTATCATTTCGGTGTATATTGTGAATTTGAAATGTTTTTAATATAAATTGAAAATGGTGGAAAATTGGAGTTATCTTTATCATTTAGATGTATCTTGTGAGTTTGAAATGTTATTAAGATAAAATGAAAATTGTGGAAAAATCGAGGCATTTTTATCATTTCCGTGTATCTTGTGAATTTGAAATATTTTTATGATAAAATGAAAATGGTGAAAAATTGGAGGCATCTTTATCATTTCGGTGTATCTTGTGAAGGGGAAACGGCGTGTCTTTGGTTTTTCCTAAAGTGAGTACTGCCTGCGGGATTTTCTTTCTGTACCTTGAAATGATATATTCCTCAAATTAAACGGAACCATGGATTTGTAAGTTGTTGCATTTGGTAGCTGGCTGCCGCGGGTAGAACCCCGGACAGTACGAAGAAACACTGTCTTAACACTAGTAAACTTACTGACTTAATGTTTATTAATTGTGCAAAATGCGCAATTACGGCACATGGCCAAAAACATGTAGAGGGTTGAGTCTGGTCGTCACTATCTTATACCTAGCTAATCCGATTCACGACCCATTCACTCATTACAATTTGCCCATTCACCATAGATCTCGTGCATCACCAGTGAATCGTCCATAAACCATAATACCGCATCCTCACAAGTGGGTCCTACAAAACGCGCCCCATTCCATAAAAATTTAATGATAATGAATAATTATATATAAAAATTTATGATGAAAAATGAAAGGGGAGGGAATGAACCCCCAAAACAAACTAAACATAAATACAAAATCAACTAAACATAAGTGATGCCAGTAGGGCCCGTCCAACCCTAAAAAAACTCAGAGGCCGCTGTATTCTGTCCATGGGACATAATCAAGAAGCTCTCTCATTAAGGGAGTGGGAAAGGTGAAAATATAGACGGACATGGGGAATAAAAAGCTGACCTAGTCGAGATAAAAAGAGGGCCAAAAACAACTTACTGACTGAAGGATTGGTCATTTTCTTCACTATATGAAATGGCGTCACGAAGCGGCCGTGACCTATGTGGCGTATCTTCTCCAAAGGGAGATAATCGCCTTCTTTTTTCTTACAACTTGATTGTCTGAATTCAACGGAAATAACTCTTAATGCATCATATTCTGTTCACGTCGCTCTAGGTAAATAAATATCACCTTCTTTTCGTATGTAGAACAGTGTTTTGAGTGATCAACGGTGGAGCATTTCATTTTTGTTGTAAACAATGCATTTCTCAGCACCTGTGATCATCTTTTTTTCTTTTTAAAGACACGAAAAACGACCATTTATATTTTAAAAACTGATCACAGGTGCTGTCTAAATATTGTCATTGAAATTCACTTAAAAGACGCCATGAGCATTTGTCCAGACCAAATCACTTGGTGATGATTCTTGTTCTTAGAAAGCAGCTGACAGTGGGTAATTCATTGGCTATGATAAATTATTTATTTTTGTCCAGTATGGTACAAGGCAAACCTAGAAAAAGCAGGGTTTATTATGTCTGATGCAAAAACCAACTTGAAATATGATACAAAAATACATATACACGTCAACATCCTACTACCATCTTCGGCAATTATGCACACGGATACTACCGTGGTTACACTAAAACGACCACTAGAAACTAAACGTACACACACACACACACACACACACACACACACACACACACACACACACACACACACACACACACACACACACACACACGCACAGACACACACACACACACACACACATCCACGATATTTCATAAATATTTCTGATTTCCTTAAATAATAGCAAAAGACATTTCCTATTTGTTCCTTATCCTATCGTGTATATATATATATATATATATATATATATATATATATGAAAGTGAACATTGAAGTCAACACTCAGAGGTGACAGGCTGTTTCATTCTGGAGGCAATCGTCAGGCCTCTCGATTACGTCCAGCATGAAACAGCCTGTCGCCTCTGAGTGTTGACTTCAATGTTCACTTTTATATTTATATTTACATACGCTCTATCTCTGATAACATTTTATCCCATAAATATAGCCCACCTTAAAACTATATTTCTTTACTTATATATATATATATATATATATATATATATATATATATATATATATATATATATATATATATATATATATATATATATATATATATATATATATATATATATATATATATATATATATATATTTCTTTCGCATAGAAAATAGTAAAATTTCCTTTCCTCTTTGCTGTGCGACAATAGCCTAGGGGTAGAATCTAACTGATAACAAATCGGTCGGGTTTCGATCCCGGCTTGACGCAATCGGATGTCTAGCCTCACTGACGAGTTGTGATACAGAGAAACAGTCTGTCTGTGGATGACAATATATATATATATATATATATATATATATGTATTTATATATATAATGAAATAATCTCTGATGCCAGAGACAGGCGTATAAGAAGGAAGGTGCTGAGAAAAGTATATATATATATATATATATATATATATATATATATATATATATATATATATATATATATATATATATATATATATATATATATATATATGTAGTAGGAATGCATTAAAATAGCAATAAAGGCATTTTAATGGTCAGGAATTGAGGAAAGCAGAACAATTCAAATGTAAACTGAAAATGTATTTTGCTTTTAGTCTTGGAAATCTTTGCAAAAAAATATTGCTCTCCAAATGCATTGTAAAATTATTTTACTGTAGAAAATTTATATTACGTTTTATTGGTGAAAATTATTACAGCAATATAATTTAAAATAAATATTTAAAAGCAATTTGTTAAGAGTCTAACAAATCTGAACCTGAAAACTAATAAATGTCATAATTGAGAGTTGAGTGTGAATTTTCAATGTTCGGTCTTTTATGCCTGCATTAATATGCTTTTTATATGACATGGCCTCAACAGCGTTTCATTTTTCTGATTTATTTTTTAGACTAAAAGTCTTCCTTTTCATACTTGCTTCTGCCTTTTCTTTTAATGAAAGAAAGCCTAATGTGCCAATAATTTTTGACAGCTAGAACACTGAATCGATTCTTCTGACAAACCTTTTTATCTTGGAGAGGTCGCCAATGAAGCTGACCATTCGCGCTTGATAAGGCAAAGAGAAATAAATCGTGACATTTGAACTTCTGTTCCGGGTGATGAGACAAAAGTATTCAATCGATATTTTCATCGGAGAACTTTTCTGATATGCTTCTCATGAAAACTATTTCACACAATTTTGCACCAATCGAAATTGTACATAAGAAACTTTTCAAAAATAATCACAAAACTATTATTATTATTATTATTATTATTATTATTATTATTATTGTGAAACCATATTGTAATTATTGGTAAAGCTGATTATTTAAAATAAAATACCTTTAAAGTTATAATTCTTAATAATTTGCAGTGATTGAATCAACAGTCATTTTGGATGAATATAATCTATTTTTTCAAGTTTTATAACTAGATGAATACATTCTAAGTTTTATAGTTGTATTCTTTGGCTTTTCTTAAAATAAATAAAATTATTGGGATTATATATGAAGTGTATGATACCAGCCTCATCTTGAAAATAGTAACATAAATCATATTGAAATCTGCTCATGATCTGGGATGCATGTCCTCAATATTGGGAAAGATAGAGCCTGATTTAAGCAGGCAAGAGGAAGTGCTAGTGGGTTCAATCTTTTGCGATGGTATTGTTATATTATTTTTATTTATTTATATATTCGTCTTTTGTATAGGTTTGCTTTTTAATTCGATACTTGGACAGATTCAGAAACAGACGAAATTCACACAAAAAGGGCCTCCGCTATTTATAAACAGGACTTGTTTTCGTATTATGTTTGGAATTACATCATAATAAATACACTTATAATATTATACTTAATTTACTCCTGAACGCTGTCTTCTCTGCTAATCCTCTTTTTCCTTAGGAAAACTTCAGACAAAACATTTGTCTGGATATATGGCCCCATGCACAAAAGTTTAAACAAAGGCCAACATGAGTTAAAAGATATATATATCTCTAATATCAAACTTAATGAGCCAGACAAACCTATCGAGCTCTTTAGTTAGTTGCTTACTCGTATCGGGGTTTTTCTTTGGGCCTTGAACCTGTATCTGTGCGATTATTTTTGACAGACTTTCATGTTCCTGGCTCTTTCTTTTTTAAAACATGTTTTTCCCTTCGTGATTGATTTAACTAGGTTTTAAACGCGCATACAATTTATAATGCTTTTAATTTAATTATGTAATTAAATTTGAAGTTTTTAGCTTCGGATTTTGAAACTTGGTAATTCATGTGTAGCGAAGAAATATTTTAAATCAGTTAATTTGTAATATTTATGCTCTGTAAATTTACATTGAACACTATTTTGTAAAAATAAAAATATCAGTAAGAACACCGGATTATATACCTTACTACTCTTTCTTTTTATCCTAATATATATATATATATATATATATATATATATATATATGCAGACAAAGGTTTCACCTCTTTTGATTGATTTTGACGTCATCTTATACTAATACTGCTTAGTGCCCTTTACTACTTCTTGACTCCATTTGAAATTTTGTTATTCAGTCTGAGAAATTTGCATGGTTACCACTTACCAAAGAGGGGTAAAGTCTAACTTCGTATTATATAAAATGTTAAATAATAACTTACAGAATTAAACAAAAATTAAATGATATTAAAACAAAGATAATTTAATTAAAAATGGTGACCTAAAAGAAAATAACATTTGAATTAAATATTCAAAACAAATTTTTTGTAACAAAATTCATATATCTACAGTGCTGTTCGATAAAAGTAACTCACCAGATTTTTTACTTAAATATTTTTCGTCTATTGTTTTTGGGGTCAAACTAATTTTTATTCTTACTTATATAAAGACCCCTTCCCGACCACCTAGTAACAAATTTTACTCACCCTAAGGTGTTCTATTGATAATTATAATTTTGCATATAAATGAGATTTAGGGAAAAATCTCTGCAAAAAAAGTGACTCACTTGTTTCCTGCAACTAGTAATCAATAGAAACATAACCGAACAGCTTTAAATAAAGAATAATAGAGGTATAATTTATTTATAATAGGTAATATAGTTCGAAATATTTAATAATCTATGGGTCCTCCTTTATTTTGAATAACCTTTTCAACCCTTTTTGGCATTGACTTGATTAGGTTCTGGCAAATCTCATCTCCAAGCATTAAATTCCATTCTGATATGAAATTCACAATCAAATCCTCTTTGTTGCTCAACTGATTTCTCGAGAGCCTGTACTTTATAATGCTCTATAAGTTTTCTATGGGGTTGAACTCAGGAGATTTGTGCGGCCATGTCATAACACTCACCTGCTGCTCATCAAAGTATTCCTTCATCAATTTTGATTTGTGACAGGGAGCATTATACTTCATAAAAATGAGCTTGGTGGGGTCGATTTGCACCCTTTCAACAGAGGGGAGCACACAAGACTCTAAAATTCTCTTGTACTGCTCGCACCTGAGGGTCTTTTCAATAGGTTTTAAGAAACCAGTTCCATGAAAAGAAAAGCATCCCCAGATCATTTTACTGAACGGATGCTTGACAGTACTTACTGCTAAATTCAAAGAGCTTTCAAAGCTTCTTCTTCGGATTTTAGATCGCTTATCCTTTGAATTTAGTTCAAATTTCGTTTCATCGGAAAAGAGAACATTTAGTAAAAAAAAAAAACCCAGGTGAGTCGCTTTTATCGAACAGAACTTTATATTTACAGCGTGACGTTAGGCAGCAAGACCTACACCATCTGTTGCCATGTGGTTGAACTTTATGGTGTTCAGAATTTGAATTTATAAATCGGTTTGTTGGTATCTCTGAAATTCTAAACTTAAAGAATTTTAAGTAGAGGAGTGCCTGTAAAAGGTAAATAAAAAAGAAGAAAAATCATCTTAAATTTTTGAAAGGTCTTAGGTGATGTCGTTTCTGATTCTCCCATATAGGATTGGTGTAGTATTTTAGCTATTTTTTTTTATGAAAAACTCGTACTAAAAACATTTTTTTAAAAACTTGGGTGGAAATGATAAGTTACAAATCGATCAGTGAAACGTAAATACGAGTGAAAAAATAAATGAAAATAAATAGATAGCTTGACTACAGGACAAAAAATACATATATAGCAGATGCACTCGAAGGTTTGATGTTAGATTTGCCGTGTCTTGAAGAACGTCTCTCGCATCTTCTTCGACATTATGTAATAAAGAACCTAGTTTATATCATTTTATGTATTAGAAAACATATTTCATGGCATTAATACTCAAAGATTTTTGTTGCATTTTGTATTTGTATGTGAAATTTCTCATAATAATAGCTGGACACTCGTATTCAAGGCTACCCGTGTACTAGGGCGGCTAGCCGATCCCTATTGCAGACTCTCGCTCAGGCACATATGTGTTTGTTCAAAACCACAGAGTCCACCTGTGGTTTATACTGCAATCATGCTGAGCAGATATTAGTTTCAGTTTCTGGAAGAGAGCGTGTTATCTAAAATGATACATACATATGATAAAAATCTACGCCATGCACGTGATATAACATCATCGCGTCATTTGAATTTAAAAGGATTTTAACGTTTTCAGTTTGTAAAAAAGTAGCAACATGATTACGCTACAAGATAATTGGCAAATGTTTGTTTAAAAAAATTTTGACTAAAATATTGACCCTGAAGATGAACAATGATGTTCGAAAGCGCTAGGTCATCGTATGGACAATACATATTTCGAAACTATTTTCAAATAAAAAGTTTCATTAGAGAATATGAGAAAATTCAAAAGAAAATATGTAAGACTATGTTGTCTTTAACATGCAACACTACATGTTTGAAAGAAAAGTTGCTGCCAAATTAGACACACACATACATATATATATATATATATATATATATATATATATATATATATATATATATGTATATATATGTGTGTGTGTGTGTGTATGTATGTATGTATGTATGTATTGATCTTATCCTAACGTGCAAACTGTGTCATAACGGGTTTTCAAGTTATAACATTTTGATGATTTGAACCTTTATTTATTGATTAATTTGTTGTTAATTCATTATCGTTAACTTACCCCAACAACGCACTGTCCTCCTGTGTTTGTACATATATATATATATATATATATATATATATATATATATATATATATATCAGTAAGATTAAAGTTATCTCTGATTAGTGCGTGTCAAAATTTCGTAATAGGCATCCGTTTATCTCACGAGCTAAACGGAGCGTCCTGTTTGGATAAAAGTTCTGTCCGTTGTTGGTGAGACATGAGTTACCTCTTCATGGAGTAGGCTTGGGCGATGGCATATGGAGATCGTGCGCTGTCCAGGCTACATACTCCTCGCTCTCTCCCGTATCGACACGATCCAAAGAAATGCAATCATTACATTTAAGGCAGCTTCGCTGCAGGACTTGCTGGAAAGTTGTCAGTGTTTACAGCCAACAACCTTCGGGATACTCCCCAGATATTCTGTTTGGATTTATATCCATAGACTTTTCAATGCAGCGGAGTTTTAAAATCTAGGTTTTCAGTCATGAAGATGGACTACCTTCCTTGGCTCTCCAGTTCCATCTACCCGAAGCAACTGTATGGGGCGCCAGTTGTTCCTCTTGGCCCATTCGCTACCTTGGAGCTGCACTTAGTTGTCAGAGGCTATTTGAGATGTATACATTTTATAGACAGTGGGAGATTTTTCCCACTATCATCCTGGCGATGAAAACCGTAGGAACATATATAATATATGTATATAATTACATTACGTGTTTTAGAAGCTCCCCCAAAATTAACGTATTATTTTTATATATAAATATACTTTTTGCTATCTTTTTCAAAAATTTACAACATTTTTTTTATTTACCCAACAAACAATGCTACATATATATACACCCTTGTCCAAATTAATTGAAACAAAATGAATAATTCTGTTATTATAACCTTTTTTCATTTTTTTATTTTTCCAATAAAACATGACCCAGTGTACATGTTAGTACTTCGTATATCCATTCCACGATGTCGTTCCTTGCAGATTGACCACAGATTCTTGATTGGATTTAAATCAGGGGAGTTTCCAGGCCAGTATATAGTACCTTCATTTGCTGACTGGTAGGGCTTGTATTCGTACAGCGTTACTAATTTCTTACGCCTCCTTGGAGTAACGTCCATCGTAGACAATGGCCGTAGGACAACTAATCGACAGTCTAGATAATAGTGTCTGGGCGTGATAAAAATCTGATGCTGTCATAGATGAGAATTTTTTGTGAAACAAATTTCATCATACACCACGAAAAGAGATTCATATTACTGCACACCACTGCAAATGACCTAATTTGAAGTAAAATAGAAATCGATTACACCCTGCCACTCAAGTGGGTCAAACACTGACCGTATGGTGAAATAAAGGAAAACTAAAGCAGTTGTTTCAATTAATTTGCACAAGGGTGTACATATATATATATATATATATATATTTCGGTTGAGCTCTCTGGGGAAGGAAGTGTGGGTTTGTAAACTGACTATTAAAACTGATATAGCGTGACTCTTCGGCAAAGGCGAATTGAGTCCTGTCGGTCACTGTGTGTTTATCTCAAAATAAATACGCTAAAATTCACCTTCATCCCTGCCTTGCCGACGACGTAGTGGTAGAATTTCCGACTGACGCCAATTCAGTCGGGTTTCGATCCTAGCTAAAGGCAACCGGACGTCTAGCCACACTGAAGAGCTGCGAAACAGCGAAGCAGTCTGTCTGTGGATGACAATAATATATATATATATATATATATATATATATATATATATATATATATATATATATATATATTGTCTATTTAAGCAGCAATCCTTCTTTCATGCACATTGTCTGTCATTTTCAATGAAATGTGCACAATAGTTAAAATATATGTTAGAGAACTCGAAGAACAAATTATAGACATAATTAAGACGAAAGGTTTGGAAGGAAACCACATTAGTGGTGGAAAGACTAATAACAGTTACTGGACTTGAGAAACCCATTTTACTAAAAGAAAAACTGTATAATTTTAAACCGGTAGAAGCACAGGCAACTCGGTAAAGGAATGCCGAATATTTCCTTAGAAGGAAACGGCTTATAATAACATTACCATATTCTCATATATCCGCATACAACTCTTCAAATCTTAGGTAAAATAAGTCTAGAAAGTAAGTAAGTAATTTATATATATATATATATATATATATATATATATATATATATATATATATATATATATATATATATATATATATATATATATATATATATATATATATATATATATATATTATGAAATGAGCAAAGTCCGACAATTATTTTAAGACAATTTTATATTTATACATTCTTTTCATAGATTCAAATATTCAAGTAAGGCTCAATCGGTTAAGGCACGTCAGGTTATATGACGGTTCCGTATAGGATGCAGGTTCGATTCCTGTCTGAGGACGAATATTTTCTATGAAAATTTCTCGGCCATTAAAGCCGGTAAATGTTGTTTAATATAAACAGAAAATTTACTTAAATATTTGTATCTATAAAAACAATGTATAAACATAAAAATGCCTTATATATATATATATATATATATATATATATATATATATATATATATATAATGATAGTATGAACAAACATAATTTTACCTGATATGAGAGCATAACAACTTCAAGTCTGACTCGAGCAATGAAAATGCTCGTCGTAGTAAACAAGTGACGCGGACTTAGCGAGTTTCTTGAAACTGCCCAGGCGCATAGCACATATATTCAGCGGCTCTGCGGGTAACAAAGTGTTGTATTCATGATATTACGCACAAGATTCACTTCATCTGATATGATTACTTCGGTTGCAATTAACGATGGCCACTTTATACCGCGACACTTCTTCCCTCAAGGCCACAGAGTCAGTGACACCTCCTAAATTTGAAGTGTGTCATAATTTGTTTTCAATTGACTGGTGAATCCCCTCATCCTATCACTCTTTGTCTCTATTTACGCATAGACACACATGTCCGTACACACACGCATGTACACACACACACACGCGTAAATACACATTAATGTATCATCAAAATATAATTATATAAACTCTAACACAAAATATATTTAATCAATGTACTCACCGAAGTTAATATTTTCTTGCTTGTGATTGGTTCAAATTTTCTTCAAATTTACATCAGTCAGTTAATCAATCAAAACTGATTTTTTCATAAGATTTTAATACTTTCTGAAAATATCAAAGTTGTGTGCTGAATCAGAGAGGTTTTTTTTACATCACTTTTATGGCAAGTGCGAGACATGGTGGAGTAATGGATAACGGCTTGGATTGAGAGTTCGAATTCCAGTCGAATCCATTACATTCACTTACGTGCTTGAGAAAGGTATGAATCTTTTTCTCCATCAGCTATATGTAAATAGCAGGACAGACCAAGTTCTAAAGCTTTGGATGGTAAGTGGTCTACCACAGAAAGAAATGGCAACGTACCGCAGGAAAAAATCTGCTCCGTCAGTCATGTATCGAAAGATACATGATTGCCTAAGCGTTTATCACGCATGTCACATAACTGACTGTCTGTAGCAGGAGTGGTTAAGGCAATGGTCATGAAGGTATAGGAGGCGATTAAATATCTTCATAATTTTTTTCCCAAATTTGTGTTTGTCAACACTTTCGCACCAGCGCCTTAACCTCCGACGTCTTACTCACTGGGTTGAGGTGTCTACTCGGTTTTAACCGAACTTAAGGGAGTGGCCGTAGGTCCCCTGAGCATCGGTAGATCATTCGACCGGTCCACTGGTTTAATCCTGCTTCCTGCCCACGTTGTGTTCGGTTTGATCCAGAAAGCAGAAGTGATGTTCATCCCTTCACGGTCGAATGAAGATGTAGACACGGCTGGAGAGTATGTGTTAAGAAATTTAGAATGCACCAAAAAAAAAAAAATGTAACTGCAGAAAGCCGGACAAACAATTATTCAATGGTTGAATTGTTAATGTCTTTTATATAGCAGAAAAGAATAGTATAGGAAAGAAACGGTTTACAGAAAAGAAAAGTAATTGACGTAAAAACTCATACACTGGATTCTAGACAGAGAGAGAATGGGTTGTGATTAACTTGTTGTTAAATCGTCTCAGAACGATACACGACTCTTGCAATAATGTGCAAAAATACTTTATCAGGAAAGCAATACGATGGAGAAAAAAAACTTGTAATAGAGAAATAACAGAGAATATAATTAATCAGAAATGCAACACTAATAAGATGGAATGAAACATAATAAAAAGGGAAATACTTTATATTAATGCTCTCGTAATGTCCCGGAATACTCATTGTCACTTTCGTAAGGCTCGTTGTAGTCGAGCCTTTGTAATTGCAAATACAACTATAGTAGTCCGTTGAACAATGCTGGTGTCAGACGCCTTCGAATAACACTCGCACTAATAGGAATTGCTCGATAATGCTTACTCGAATAGTAACCCGTGTAGTGAAATAGTATAGAGAATAGCGGTCCGTATAGTAATAGAGGATAGAGTAGAAATAGTGACCCGAATAGAGAAATATGTACAGTGCATAGAGTAGTAAATAATGATCAATCTAGATGTCACACCACTTCCTATATATGCGTTTCCCCTATGGTCACGTGATCCACTTAATTCAATAATGGGATCGCCTGTGTTTGCTCACTGGCGATCTATGTTCAAACTCAAGTGTCGGCAGCGACCCTTTATTCCTATTTAACATAATGTTATTTGAATGAAAGCCAGTGAAAGGTCCCCAAGTAAAGAGGCACAGTATCTATAAGGCAGTGAAAAGTAACCATAATAAAATAATACTAAAGTATAAATGTTTCGATAAATGTTTTGGAACCGATAGCCATGTGACATTATGAGAAACTAAAACATTTATCCATCTGTGCTATTATATTACAAAACTTGACAACATTAATGATTTAAACACATCTGATGATGGCTTCTGTTTTAATTTCTTTCCATCCTATCATTTTTGGTTGACACTTTTAAATGACGCATATATTCTGTTTTGAGATAACTAAATATTTTTCTGACTTTTTTTAAATAAATGATTATAGCCACAACAAAAAGAAAAAAAAAAGAATCCTGAGAACTTGGTTAAACTCTCTGCTTGGTATTGTCGCAAAGATCAAAAAAATCGTTCCATACTTAATACAGAACACGTCACTTACTGTCTGTGCCGCTAAAGCCATTAATTCAAACACACCTGTGATTAATATCGCACGGAAAGATTTATCAGTTTCGTATGCGATGATTCATAAGATACGCTCTGACTTGAGTAATACCATCTCGAAAATAGAAGATTTTGCTTTACTATATATTCACCCAATAAAAGGCTCAAGAGCAACTCAATTTAGAGTTCTGATAAATGATGTATAAATAGGGAAGTAAATGCAGAGTATGAGTATACGTAGGATAGAAGACAGTTGACCATAGCGTTGAAGAGGTTAAGATTGTATCGGTCTGGGAAGCATCCTCTTGGGAGTCTGTTCTACAAAGTAGCGGCCCTCGGGAAGAACTTGCTTTATGACAATAGAATCTGAAAAGGAAATCGCCCCTGCGTATGTGGCATTAACTGTAAATATCTGAACTAGTAGAACTAGCGAATGTAGAACAGTTTCCTTGGAAACAGCGATAAAGTAGCAAGAAGCTTGGGTCGTTTCATCTGTGGGAAAGGGTCGGCAGGGTTGATGAGCGCTATTGAACTCTGTCAAGGCGAGAAAGAGAAGACTGGACAGCACCAGCTCATATGGCAGCAATACTCCATTTTTTTTACTACCACCTATCAAAACCTTTATTATTCGGTAAAGTTTTCAAGACAACAATTGCCCCTCAATATATATGGACTTCTTAACCTTGTGTGAGATAAACTACCATCAGTTGAGGAAATAATCTAGTCAGGCGTATAAACAACAATCGTCTATGCTACATAAGATTTTAATAAAAACCACAAAACGTGTGTTAAATCCGGAAGAGAGAACCTTAAAACCAGTGTCATTAAAATGATAGATAGATAGATAGATAGATAGATAGATAGATAGATAGATAGATAGATAGATAATGAACAGGCTGGGATAGATATATAGATAATGAACAGGCTGGAATAGATAGATAGATAGATAGATAGATCGATCGATCGATCGATCGATAGATAGATAGATAGATAGATAGATAGATAGATAGATAATGAACAGGCTGGAATAGATAGATAGATAGATAGATAGATAGATAGATAGATAGATAGATAGATAGATAGATAATGAACAGGCTGGGATAGATAGATAGATAGATAGATAGATAGATAGATAGATAGATAGATAGATAATGAACAGGCTGGAATAGATAGATAGATAGATAGATAGATAGATAGATAGATAGATAGATAATGAACAGACTGAGATAGATAGATAGATAGATAGATAGATAGATAGATAGATAGATAGATAGATAGATAGATAGATAGATAATGAACAGGCTGGAATAGATAGATAGATAGATAGATAGATAGATAGATAGATAGATAGATAGATAGATAGATAGATAGATAATGAACAGGCTGGAATAGATAGATAGATAGATAGATAGATAGATAGATAGATAGATAGATAGATAGATAGATAGATAGATAATGGAAACGGCGTGAACATAGAAATCATGATCTGAAGATCACATCAGTTGTGAAACTGGCAATCACTACTATTACTGCATCTTATTATATCTATCAGTTTATACCTACTAACTCACCTATAAATAAAATTCCCCCATAAATTCTATCTATCTATCTATCTATCTATCTATCTATCTATCTATCTATCTATCTATCTATCTACTAACCAACGATATATATATATATATATACATATGTGTCTGTTTGTGTGTGTGTATGTGTGTGTCTGTCTGTCTGTGTAAAGTAACAATGCATGGGATACTGCTGCCATATATGGTCTGGAGTCCTGGCTGTTAGTCTCAAAGTCCTCGACAAACTCCAGAGACAAATATGCAATGTCATTGGTCCTGATCTATCATCTCGTCTACGGTCACTTTCTAACAGACGTGCAGTCGTTTCCTTTTGTCTTTTCTACAAATACTTCCGCAGTAATTGCTCCGACAACCTACTTTCGCTGGTTCCCAAACTGCATGAAATTAAGCGTGCTACGAGGTTGGCATCGCAGCCCTACCCTTTCTCTGTCAGAACTATTAAATGTAGCCGTCTCTTCTACTCCAATAGCTTCATGTCTCGCACTTCCCGCCTATGAAACTGCCTTCCTCTTACTTGCTTACCTGATAGCTATAATCTACAAATATTCAAATGTAATGTCAGTCAACATCTTCAGATGCCTTGATCTAATTCCCCGTCCGTCTCTTTATCCTTTAATCTATCACGCCTATTTAATCTTTCCCACTTTCTCTAACCCATTGCGTGCTAGTGGCACCCCAGCCTTGCTTGCGGTAAAATGTTTAAAAAAACAAAACAAAAAACTGTAGAACATATTTTGTATTGAATGTTGGTACCTGTTTCAAGATTTCTACTCCTTTAATCAGCCAATTAATAATTTTAAATTTATTAATTAATTTAATTAATATTTCATTGGTTTAGTGTTTACATTCAAATGCAAAGGTCGAGTAAAACTCATTCTAGTAACAGACAATAATTCAAAATTCTTAGCAAGAGAAAAAAAAAACAAACATATGATTTTTAGAATACTACACTGTTGCTTTTCACACAAATAGGATTTGACTAATTTATTTCAGTAAGGCTCCCCTTTAGAAATCGAATTGCTTCTATAATAGTCCATTTGTATAAGTTATCTGCCTTGTCGATTATAGATTGTTTACATTGAACCTTCTTTCGTACATACACACCTACAACAAGGTACAAGTTCGCGCCTGCACCCGCACCCGCACCCCATACACCCCTACCCTGATCTCACTAAACTAAAGACGTCCGCAGAAATAAATAAATAAATATATATCTATATCTATATATATCTATCTATCTATCTATCTATCTATATATCTATATATATATATATATATATATATATATATATATGTCCTATCATTAAAAAGTGCGTCTCCAGACATCAACAATTAGGAACCTGCTGAAGAGGAAATTATGAATGCTATTAAAAAAAGTAAGTAATAATAATGCACACTAGATATTTAGGCAGAACTTTTTTAAAAATAGCTTACTTTCTCCACGAAATTAATAACAGGTTTCTCAATTTTATGGAGGAATCTTAAAATCATTAACGCAGCCCCCTCATTAACTTACATTAATTTACTATGGACATAAAAATGTCGCTATCACAAGCCACATAAGTGCAGATGTATCTCAGTTGGACCTGTTACGGTGAACTTATTAATGGACATTATAATACCTAGGTTATCGTTGTTTTATGAAAATTAAATCCTCAAAATCCACTTTGGATTTCATTCTGCTAAGTAATGTAATGATGGGATATATCTGTCTATATTTTTGAGATGTGGTATTATGTACACTATTTACATTATTCGGATTATTGTCCTCATCTTTGTCGCCATATTTATTACAACGTTTCGGCCTTTCAGTATCTGTCTATATTTCTGAGATGAGGTATTATGTACACTATTTACATTATTCGGACTATTATCCTCATCGATGTCACCATATTTATTACAAGGTTTCGGCCCTTCAGTATCTGTCTGTATTTCTGAGATGAGGTATTATGTACACTATTTGCATTATTCGGACTATTGTCCTCATCTTTTTTGCCATATTCATCACCCTTCAGTATCTGTCTATATTTCTGAGATGAGGTATTATGTAGACTATTTACATTATTCGGACTATTGTCCCCATCATTGTCGCCATGTTTATAACAACGTTTCGGCCGTTGTACGCTCCGGCTTTTTTCAGGCGGTTGAAATGTCCAACTGAGCCCTTTATTTCGCTCACTGGCAATGTAACTAACGCCTTTAACGCTTAAGATCGATGGCCTTTATAGTGAGAAATTGGCACATTTGTTCGTCTATTTAATTGGCACTGAGGAGAGAGGTGAATTCATGCCTTTCCAAAAGTTATTAGTGCGAAGTGATAACTCTTCCAGCCGAATTTCGAACACGGCTCTGCAAGTTCAATCGCCATGTGTTTAAATATCTGAATTTACAGATTAATATTTATCAATCAGATAATCTGTAATAAATATACGTTTGGAAGTTTATAACATTCCCCGAAACGCACTGAAAATAAATTTACCGCTTTTTATCCGGAATAGTTTTTAATTTTTTCTTCTTTATGGAAAGATAGTGTATTGAACATGATAAATATGAGAGTGTCGGGTTATTCCCAGCAACACGCGCGATACACAATTCTCAGGCAGCCGTGTAAAATAGGGGATTCTAATTCCAATTTATAAATGGGGATTTTCTTCACTTACTTCCCTTTTGAGTGAAGACAATCACTAATATATGAACGACTGGTTATATTCTGTTGACTACCGTAATTCCCCATATATAATACGCCTTTATCCCTAATGCGCACACCTAAAATTGTGCTGAAAGTGTCGTAAAATGCTTCTACTCGCGCATGCAGATGCGATTGTTTCCTGGGCCTCCACTTTCCAGTAATCCGATCCATTATTACACATCAACCTCAAATCCACATTTGATTACGCAATGCTGTATTTTCAGTGTTTTAAAAGAAACAATGTATCTGTAAAAGTCATTGTTAGCTCGAATTATTTTCAGTTATTCTCTCGATTTCGTTTAAAACAGATTGAATCTATAGCACGTGACATTACGTGTTGGTTTTATTACAGTATTAGTTAAAATGTCCATTCCTTCCATTTGTTACAAACAGAGTTACACAGCAGATGTATTAAATAGATTGCTGCAAATATTCGAAATGAACGTGTTTTACCAAAGGAATGCAAAGTAGATTATTTGAGTAAAATAATTCATGTAAATTGTGGTGATCAGATAATTCATGGAATAATAATAACGTTTATATTTTGAAAACAAGCTGCATTTGAAAACAATATAAGGAAATCAAATCGCAAGGTTTCTGATATCTGTACATAGAATTAATTGAAATTCTGTTGCTCTGCTCTTTACATTCACAGGAACAGTTCTAATGACTTCGCAAGGAATTGTTCAAATTTAGTCTTGATGCAGTTGTATTTTGAAAAAAAAAATGAAATTCTTCTCATTGGTCAGGAATAAATGCAACCGTTATTTAACGAATAGCTTAATATATGTAGAGGGCAAAAACATTGCTAATGATTTTACCACAGAAATGCACTGAATGTCAGGAGGAAGTGAATTGTCAGTTTTCAGGGATTAACATAAATATTTCTAACGTGATAGGGTTATTACATTCAAGGTAAATTGATGGCTTTGCTATATAAAAGGATGGTAACGTATTTTACTATAGGAATCCACTGAAAGGCATGAAAAGTCTAACCTTGTCAGTAGTCTAGAATCTGTGGAATCGTTACTAACATAATTAGTTAAGTATTAATGATTATTTAATAGTAATGAATTATAAGTAGATTTCCAATACAAGCGTATAATTTTGCAGTAGAAATGTATATAAAATTAAAATGAATTGTCTGGGGTCATGAATAAATTCAAACGTGAGTAAAAGAATCGGGCTTATTATATATAAAATTTATCGCAACCATTTTGTGTATGTTGTGTTGGTAAAGGCATTTAGTATCCATTTCTCTGACGGACAAAATGAAAGATGGACTGTAAACCAACGTCTTTGTTTAGTTTTAACTACGAACGCATTTAAAGACACAAAGCGATAGATTGATTGAAACACACACACACACACACACACACACACACACACACACACACACACACATACGCATATGTATATTTATATCGAAAACGACGAAATATATATAACTAATTTACATCTGGCCACCTAGCTCCCCAGACTGCACCCCCTTGATTATTATGCGAGACACCAACAACACTTCTTGTAAGCCAAAAAATGAACTGAAGGCAAGGATAATGGCAGCTTTCACCAACTTAAACAAGGAGACTGCCCGAAGTCGTCTGGAGTCCGTAGGTGAAACAAATAGCGATTTTATTGAATAAATGTACTCTTTATTATTTTAAGATATTTTTGTGTAATTTTGTTAAATATATCAGTTAAAATGAGATGTCAGTATTATTTTTATTTTTGCGTCATTTAAACAATTTATCCATCGCACCATATATATATATATATATATATATATATATATATATATATATAAGTGACGAAAATCTTGCTAATCCTTATGGATAATTCCAAGGAGGATGAAATCCCGAGAACTTAATGTTAAGTCAGAGCGAATAATTTAATTTAAAGAAAAAACACACATCACTTTAAAGCTCCATTGTTATAATTTATTTCACTAGAGATTATTTTTCTCTGGATCTTCAGACTTCACTTTCAAGGGTGAAAAAAAATGAATTTAAAATTTACATTTTTGAAGGGCAGTATTAAGCTTATATAAGGTGACATAGTGGTGAGTGATAGTGAGAGAGACATGGTCGAAATTAGAGAGGGAAAGGAGAGGTTTAAAATTGATTTTTATTTTTATTACAATACTTAATATTGAGGAGGAGGGGGTAAGCATCAGACATTGACCTTATTTAATTGGTCAACACACCGGAAATTATATGGGAAAAAAAGAAAAAAGAAAAAAGCGTAGTAAAGATATAAGAAATAAGAGATGGAAGTAGGGTTCTGAAGGAAGGAGAGGGGTGGTATAACTTGATGCTTGGGCAATTTAGAAAAACACAGATTTTATCGTTTGATAGTAATTTAAATGTTAAAATACTTCACAAATAAACTAGATTTAATGTTTGATAGTCATTTAAATATATATATATATATATATATATATATATATATATATATATATATATATATATGCATAAGCTTCACTGTTTCACTATCTTCTGGCGACTAGAACGCAAATAAAAGAAGTAATACGACGTGACTTATTACATCATGGGATAAAATAAAAAACATGCGTGTATCTGAAAAAATGGGGAAAACATTATTCCCGTGGCACAAGTGTTTTATACTGTGCCTCCGACTACTGATTAATTCCGACATTAATTAGCATTACTGCTTAAACTTAATTCACCAAACTTTTCGTCTACACATATCGCTGACATTTTTACACGTGCCGATTTTCCTAAGAATTTTCTTTTTTTTTTTTTTTATAGATCTACACATTTCCCTTTCAGTTTACCAGTGCTGTCGTATTTTCATATTTACTGTGCTTGTAACTCCGCCTATAGTGATAACATCTCTTTTTCCATTCATTTCCGGCAGCTCCATTGCATAACCTCATCTTTAATAACACTATTTCTTTTTTCTCCTTCCTTAGTCGCTAAAAAAATACTATATTTTCACCAATTCAATTACGTTCCGTGGGACAGTTGCTTTTAAATTAATAGCCACACTTGGATTTTATTCTGTTCAAACTTAATGTAGTTGGGAAACTTTTTATTGTAATTATCAATTTTTTTATTTTATTCTTGCAACAATAAATAAAATATTAAACTATTTTTATTAAATAGTTTACGCATTTTCTCTGAAGCAGTAAACTGGTTTGTAGTTAGTTTTAAACATCATACTATGTTAGTTTTAATGGAATTACTATATGTGGAACAATAAGATATTCCTGTCTGTATTCTTACTGTTGCTGTTTATTAAATTTAACCTTGACTTCGAATGTACTTTTATTTCAGGGCTTCTTGCTATACTTTCTCTTTTTAAGCTATACACGGCTTTTTTATTTTTCCGTACTGCAAGAAGTTACGCCGTATCATGGTAATTGAACATAAATGCTATGTCCCTCTTTCTTTCATTGTGTTTTTTTCTGGCCGCCTGAAGATCACAAGAGCGTGAAACTTAAGTAGCGACTCGAGCAGTGCATCGTTGACGGTTGAAGTTGAGAGGCTTTTCTTGCTCTGATTGGATAGCCTACAAATTAAGCACTCTTTTTTTACTGCTTAGGTAGGTGGTTGTTTTTTTTTATTATTTTATCTCTTATAAGGTTTTTCTTAGTTTTTTATTATTAATATTTATCCCCGTTTTTGAGGTCTTTTGTCAGGTAGCCTGTTGATGCAACCAACATTGTGGCTATATATATATATATATATATATATATATATATATATATATATATATATATATATATGAGTGACCACTGAAGTCAACACTAAGAGGCGACAGACTGTCTCATGCTAAAGGCAATCATCAGGCTTGATGATTCCGTTTAGCATGAAACAGTCTGTCGCCTCTGAAAGTTGACTTCAATGTTCACTTTTATATTTACGTACGCTCTATCTCTGATATTGACCACTTTATCCCATAAATATACCATACCTTAAACTACATTTCTTCACACACACACACACACACACACACACACACACACACACACACACACTCTCTCTCTCTCTCTCTCTCTCGCATATATATATATATTACTAAAATTTTTGAAGTCTTATACTTTTTATCAAAACCAGTATTTTGCAAACTTTTAGCATGAAAAGTCCTTTCAAAATAATAATTATGAAAGGAATTTGAATCCCAGAAAAATAAGCCATTTCATATATTTACATCCATTGTTTTACATGCAGTTTACCTATATATAGGCATTTATAAACTATCTTCTTCTGGCACAAGGAAAAACATGTCAGATAACGTCTTAGAAGTGATCTTAACAGATACATAATAGTTTGTGAGATGACGGCCAGGTTACTTGTTGTAGCATACCTACGTATGATAATGGGTATGTCGGCATTCACATAAATACAGTAGTAAATACTGTATGTTGGTCTGCAGTTGGAGATTCATTGTGGAATTCACTTGACTCACTTCTAGCAGTTGACTACTACTTCTATGCTCAGCTGGTAAATCTTATATATGTTGTTCATGTCCTAAGTATTATCGTTCATTACCAACCATCGTTTGATTATTCTATTCAGTAACATTCCCTTGGTTGCTTCAGTGTTCACTTTTATATTTACATATCCTCTATCTCTGATATTGAGTACTTTATCCCACACCTTAAAAATATATTTCGTCATATATATATATATATATATATATATATATATATATATATATATATATGGAGTGACCCCAAAAAACGGGAATTTTTGAAGTGCGTATTGCCAGACATGAGCAACTGGCAACACTGCGAGACAGTGACCTTGAAAGAGTAACCATTTCGCCATTTTAGTAATGAAAAAGAAATTTACAGTATCCCAGCTGGGAAGTTGCAGCAGTCAATGAGGAATCTCAACAGCATATTTCAAGAATGCATTCGTACAGGAGAACGCCATCTAGAGGACGTAATTTAAAAAAAAATGAAAATTACATCATTGTTTCTTAAATGGCATGTTTTAAGATTTCAATTACTATGAATTAAATATTTTTTCTTCCATCACTCTTGGTTTTATTGTATTCTTAAAAAGTTCCCGTTTTATTGGGTCACCCTATATATATATATATATATATATATATATATATATATATATATATATATATAAAAGTGAACACTGAAGTCAACGCTCAGAGGCAACAGTCTGAAACAGTCTGTCACCTCTGAGTGTTGACTTCTGTTGTAGCATACGTACGAACGATAATGGGCATTTATTTTATGTTAACCTGCAGGTGGAGATTCATAGTGGAATTTACTTGACTACCTCTTCTACGCGCCTCTTGCGAATCTTATATATGTTGTTCTTGTCCTAAGTATTATCGTTCATTTTCAACCTTCTTTTCACTATTCTATTCAGTAATCTTCTCTAGGTTACAGTAATAATACGTCTTGTTATTGTTTTTAATTGTTCCTAGTTGGCTGTAATAATGAGTGGCAACTCAAGCATGATTGTTATACAAGCGAATTAATCTGGAAGATGTGCTTGCTAACCGTCGAGCTGTAGTCACATTTCTTCTCTAAGGACATGACGTCAAACTTAGTTTCCATCTTCTGCACTTTCTGGAATAAAATATTTTTTTTATATAAAGAAAATGTCATTTATTATGAAATGTTAATTTTAATTGAGTGCTTGTCAGTGACAAAATGATGAATTGCCCGATAGCTTTTCTCTGTTAATTAGTTTATATATATATATAAGAGTTGAATTAGACCAGGTTACAGTAGTATTAAAATGTACGCAATACACAATATAAAAATGACATGTAGAGCTTTTAAGTATATGCTATATAAATGCTGAGAAGATGTTGAAAAGTTCTCACCATGGAACAAAATCAATATTTCATTGACGAAACATCAGGATACTCATTTTATGAAGTATTCTAAGTTGAGAACTTTTCATTACCTACTCGTACGTCTATTTCAATTTTGAGTTTAAAATCAGCTTTCGAGACTCTAGTTTTTAACTGAATTCTCATACCTGGTCTTGACTCTTATGGAACTCTCCGTTTAAAAATTAGGCTACATTTAGAGAATAGATAAATCGTATTCTTTGCGTATCGAAATTATATAATTATTTTGCTGAGTCATTCTAAAACGTGTTGTCATGGGTGAGGTTTAATGGCAATAGTTGCTTCAATCAATATTCAAGAAAGAGACTTATTTTCGCGACGTTATGCACTGTAATAATTTAAGTGAAGACGTTTTTTTAGCGTTTTCTAAGCTCCGTTCAATGCGATCATTGTTGAAAAAGAAAATAAACCTACTTTCGGCTCGGGAATGATAATAACTACATACTTATAACTTAGCAGGATATAGAATCCGAAGAAAAATGCAGAAATAAGACAAAGTGAGAAAAGCTTTTGATTGACAATAGCTTTCATATTTGTCATGTACTTAGGGAGATGTCTCAGAAGGCAGATCGTTTATATTTCTGAGGTAAATCACGTATCTTGAGACGATGAAACAGCTGTGAATGAAAAGGTGGCATATATACTGTTGAGCAAACTCCATTTATACAGATTTTGAAGTCAACATTTTTCCAGAAGCTGAACAATAGATATTTTGTAGTTTTCCAAAGAATACACTTCAAGACAGAATATTACTTAAAGAAATTTAGTTAAAAACAAAAACAAAGCCAGACATCCTTATTTATTGTTTAGAAGATGATGTAAGTCAAAAGAGGTACATTGATTATTTATACATGAGCATAGCTGAAAAATATCCCAGGATATACAACTCAATGAATTACGGTTTTATTAAACTTTTTTACGGAATCCATTGATTGAAAAATATTACGGTCTATCAAAATATTTTCATTTTTATAGACTTTTACCCCAAATCTTATTTAATGAATTTAAATACTATACCTGAGTTCATTATATTCTTATTAATATCTCGTATATAGAATATCGTATATAATTATGCATACGATATAATATTATATACGATAATACTGTATATGTTTTATCGTAGATAATATAGGTATCGTATATATTATATCGTTTCAATTGGATTTTTTTTCAGATGTTATAATGGCTGATACAAGTACTGAACTTGTAGCATTTTGTGGCATTATTTTTGATAGTGCCACAAAGCGTCTGACGCGGAAATCAGATGAAAGGAAATTAAAAACCAACTGTCCGCATTGCCCAACATTGGTTTTAGCATTTTATATGTGATGATATATTCTTGGTAATGAAGGCCAGGCATGTATGAACATCAGCTATCGATTATGATACTTTAAAACACAAGACTGGTGAGAACTTCATTACCAAAACTCGAATTTTTCAAAAGTGCTACGATCATCGGAATAAAGCATATGTAGAAAATTACCTAATCTTAAAAAATGGCTAATTTAAAAACGAAAATATTTTTGATACACTCGAATATGTTTTTTTGGTGGAAGAAGTTTCGTCTTTTTAAATGTTGCTTTTGCAAATATAAAACAATGAAAGCAAACATGACGCATTTAATTCGTTAAAATTATTCACTTCGTAAATATGCTCTAAGATAAACGTCTGAACAAAATGTGATTTTGATGTCAATTTTATTAAACTATGCAGGTTTTAGTGAAGACGAAAGAACAAATAAAGAATTTAATACCACAAGGCATACAACCATGTTAAATGGAACGATATATACAAAACACAAGTGTTTCATGTTTAATTTTACCTAAATTTAAAAATCTTTTTGAATATGTTGTGATAACTATTATATCAATGTATATTTTAAAGATTTCTTTGGCTATAGATCTATTCCTGGACTTTTTTCCGGTTCGTCATTGTTGGTTCCCATGAAGCTTTTCTGGAAATTTACAAATAAGCATTTCTATATTATTTTATATCATTTACGTTAATAATTTCCTTTCACATTTCTATATTATTTTATATCATTTACGTTAATAATTTCCTTTCGCATTTCTATATTATTTTATATCATTTACGTTAATAATTATTTTATATCATTTACGTTAATAATTTCCTTTCGCATTTCTATATTATTTTATATCATCTACGTTAATAATTTCCTTTCGTATTTCTGTATTATTTTATATCATTTACGTTAATAATTTCCTTTCGCATTTCTATATTATTTTATATCATTTACGTTAATAATTTCCTGTCGTATTTCTATATTATTTTATATCATTTACGTTAATAATTTCCTTTCGCATTTCTATATTATTTTATATCATTTACGTTAATAATTATTTTATATCATTTACGTTAATAATTTCCTTTCGCATTTCTGTATTATTTTATAACATTTACGTTAATAATTTCCTTTCGCATTTCTATATTATTTTATATCATTTACGTTAATAATTTCCTTTCGCATTTCTAAATTATTTTATATCATTTACGTTAATAATTTCCTTTCGCATTTCTATATTATTTTATATCATTTCTGTTAATAATTTCCTTTCGCATTGAGTTAAGGAGTGCCCAGTATTCTATTGAGGTGAATAACTTATCGACGTCCACTAAATACAAAAAGTGGTTTATTATATTCTGAGCTTTTTTTTTCAATAAGATGCTTCATTATTGAGCATACAATCCTAAGACATGACTTAGTTTATCCTATTTTCTATAGTTTACGCTTATTATATATATATATATATATATATATATATATATATATATATATATATATATATATATATATATATATTATGTGTGTGTATGTGTGTGTGTGTGAATATAAAAGTAGACACCCAGTAGTGACAGTCTGTTTCATGCTTATATGCCACCGTCAGACCATATACGTTTTTATTTTGCCTCACTATTTCTATATATTTACTGATCAGGAGCACATTGTGTGTAATCTGTTATATCGTTCTAACGGTTATTTTGGTGGACGATAACGTTTATATTTCGAATTAATCAAGGGGATATTGGATGGAAATGATTGTGGATCTGGATGCATTTTTGACTATTTATAGAGTTACTTGTTATTTTGATTTTTTAATTTATTATTGATTATGTTATTGTTGTTTGTTATTATTACGTTCCCTTGTGTCTATGAAAAACGTAAAAACAAACGTAGCGAAAGCTTTCATTAAGCTCATGCAAAAAAACTTCCCCCATCAAATTCTCGCTACAAGATATTCAACAAAAACACTGTTAAATTCAGCTACAGTTGCACAACACATAATAAAGCCAGAAAAACAACCGACAAACAACACGCACAAATCTAACCCACGTGTTATTTCAGAAAAAAGACCGAATTTTCCTTAAATACCATATTTTGTCCGTTGTCTGTAACAGGGAAGATGGTATAAATAAACAGCATTTTAGACATATGAAAGCCGAGGTCAAAATACAGCTGAAACCGAAAGAGATTTGTTCAATTTAAAAACAAAAAGCGACTGAGAATGATCAAATAAAATGTTACGGCTTGACTGGCAACTATTTACTCGTCCATCATACACACACACACACACGCATGTACACACACACACACACACACACACACACACACACACACACACACACACACACACACACACACACACACTATGACAGTAAACTACATCCGCGTCCAGGGTAAGACGATAAACTACGTCCAACAGCAAGGCCTCTGATCAGGGCCTCTTAATTGCTGTTTTTTCCCAGGTCCACCCTGGCCCGGGGTGGTAGCACCTGTTAGGGTCCCAGCTATGGTAAAGAGTTAACCCAGAAACTGAGGTAAAAATCATTTTGAAAGTGTAAAATAGGTTTTAATACCAGAAATACTTTGTAAAAAATTATTACCAGAAATAAATTTTTGAAGAAAAAACTATTACCAGCAATACGTTTTTGAAAAAAACTATTACCATCAGTAATACGTTTTTGAAAAAAACTATTACCATCAGTAATACGTTACTGAAGAAAAAAAACTATTAACAGCAATACGTTTTTGAAAAAAACTATTACCAGCAGTAATACGTTACTGAAGAAAAAAAACTATTAACAGCAATTCGATTTTGAAGATAAGGAAAAAAAAATATTACCTGAAATAGATTTTTGACAAAACAAAAATGTTATCAGGAAAAAAAAAATATCGGCATTAAATGACCCATTGAGGTTGATATGCCGTAAAACAAACCAAACCAAACCAAACCAAACCAAACACACACACGCACACACACACACACACACACACACACACACACACACACACACACACACACGCACGCACGCACGCACGCACGCAAAAATGCACCTTTTTGATTATGGATCTTTCTGGTCTTTAAAGAACTCTATTCAGAAAAAGGAAACTATAAGCAGAGTTTTTTTTTCCGGTGGACAATGCTTTATTGTCAGATCGTCAAGATTTATTTGGGAGCTGCTTCAGTATTATCACCGCTATACGATATCTTACGTCCTGAAAGAACACAAATCGAATGTTGAAATTAATTTGCCGCAACTTCGTTACGTGAAGCACATTAGGTTATGAGTTTCAAAAGAATGTTTCAGAAGTTGTGATGGATGTATAGCATGTTTGAAAGAGAGTTCCCTCTAGCAAAGTAGACGACTGATTCGAAAAAGGACTTCTCCCATTGAAACTAATTGAAGGCAGCGGTCAACGAAGAACGTCCGACTGGAATTACTTAACAAAAAGGCTGCACTATTCCATTTGAAATATCTAGACAGAATGGATAACAAGCAAAAAATATTACAGCTTTACTGGTAACTTTTACTTATCTATTACATACACCAGATAAGACACTTTCTGAGTACGATTTGTTCTAGTCTTTTGAGAAATCTTTTACGAAAAACAAATCCAGTTACTTAAAAGACTGCAAAAACAGTTCTTTGTTACGAAATTTCTTGAAAGATGGAAGAATATGGTGGCGAATAAGATTATTAGTAGAAGTAATATCGGATATAAAAATGACTTCTTTTTTGCTTCACGCATATTTCGGGGAGAACATAACATCTTTTTGTTCAATTTCTAACAGCTTCTGCACCAAGGTTTTTCTGTGATATTCTCAGGCTAGGAATAGAATACTTAGGATTTTCTAAAGACGAGCATCACTAAAAAAAAACAACAACAGATATTGGACCTGGTAGTGTACAGAGAACCAAAAGAAAAATTTCGTTAATTTCGCAAAGGGAATATTTTACGTAATTAACGTCCTTTGTTGCTGAAGAAAATTCGGATATAAAAAAGAACGATGCGAAACTCTTCACTTTTTTCTTATTGTGATAAATTCCCACATTCCCTTATCATTAGGAAGTTTAGGTCAGAAAATGTACAATGAAGGTGATGAAAAAATATCCAGCATTTCATTTGCATAAACTGACAGCAGCAGTATTAGGAACTGTGTTCCTAATCGAACCAAATTCATAAATAATTTAAATAAGTAATTAAAGTATTTTAATGGCTTTTTTACGCTGCGTTTCCATTAGAATGTATATTCTATTTTAACATAATGATTTATAGGTTCATTTGATAAATTCTTCGATAAATATTCAATATCTTGAAATTAATTGGAGAATTACGACACGGCGTAACAACTGATATTCTGGCAGAATTCGATTTGTAGAATAGGCGGTACGTTGGGAAGAACTTTTTCATCTGTATTCCATAACTGTTCGGTGTAACAAGAGGACGATCATTGTCATTAAGCAAAAGCTCTTGTCCATTTCCTTGACAAAAACATGGTGTTTTCTTTTCCAATATATAATTCCAATGAACCAATTGATTAATGTCACCTTGCATCGTAACAGTTTCTCAAAGTTATAGAATTTCATTATAACGAATTTCATTTTAATCCAAACATACGGTGAAGAATTTTTTCTCGGGCAGATTCCATTTAAGTCGAAATGATAATGGTTGCGACGATGGCTTTCTTCTTTTTGGATTTTCATAAATTCATTTTTCATTGTTAATTTTAAAAGAATTTTTTTTCTGCGTCGAAATGCAAGTGTTTAATCCACTGACCAAAATGTTCGTGTTTGTTAGTTCACGAGGAACATATTTTCCTTCTTTTGTTATTTTCTAAGATTCGTAAACGACATACTACCGATTATTGATTGTTTAAGCGTTAAAAAGCAAATAAAACTTGAAAGGCACTTCTAAGATTTCGCTTACATTTTGCATACGATGTCACAGGAATATTTTTCATCGATATGTAGATTATTATATCAATACTTAGGATAATGGCTCTGATGACGTTAAGTGAATTTTCTCTCTTCCTATATCATATATCATATATTCCTATATCTTGATATATATATATATATATGATCGATTCTCCCGTCGAACTCGACGTAAGTGCGTCAGGTAGATCAGTTCCCAGAAACTGATCATGAGACTTGATTATAGTGGTGAAGGCTTTGTGCAGGGCCATCCACACTTTTTGGAAGGACGAATACAGGGACCTGGTGCAGCGAATGCTAATAGGTCCCCAAACGACCCTCCGCAGGTTTTGAATTCAGAGTTGTCCTTCTCTTAGACCAGTTGTCATCCAAGGCTATAGAAGCCAGTCTGTCTTGCTATTTACCCATAGTTGGAGGGAGAAGAAGAGGATTCACACCTTTTCCCAAGTGAATGTAATGGATTCGATTGGGATTCCAACTCGGCTCTCCGATTCCTCAATTCAAGCCGTTATATATATATATATATATATATATATATATATATATATATATATTATCCTCCTTGGTTCTACCCATACGGATAACCAAGTTTTTCGTAAACTATATATATATATATATATATATATATATATATATATATATATATATATATATATATATATTACATATACATATATAAAATAAAGTTTACACATATATATATAAAATAAAATGAGACTGCGTCAGTTTGAAGTTTACATATACATATATAAAATAAAGTTTACACATACATATATAAAATAAGATGAGACTGCGTCTGTTTGAAGTTTACATATAAAATGTAAACTTCAAACAGAGGCAGTCTCAGAACCTACGACATCTCCCCCGAAACGTGACCTTTGTACATACCATATATATATATATATATATATATATATATATATATATATATATATATATATATATATATATATATATTTCATTTTTAGTTTCAATCTTTGGAAGTAAAATCTGATGATCCGCGGTCCTTTAAAAGGGGCTGTGGTGAAATAATTTATTATATGGAACCTTAAACTGGTCTGTTTTTATTGAAATTATTAGCTCTGATTTACATTGAGCTCTCTGGATTTTATCCTACTTGGTTCTACCCATACGGATAAGCAAGTTTTTCGTAAACTATATATATATATAAAGGACTGCGGATCATCAGATTTTACTTCCAAAGATTGAAACGAAAAATGAAATATATATATATATATATATATATATATATATATATATATATATATATATATATATATATATATGGTATGTACAAAGGTCACGTTTCGGGGGAGATGTCGTAGGTTCTGAGACTGCGTCTGTTTGAAGTTTACATTTTATATGTAAACTTCAAACAGACGCAGTCTCATCTTATTTTATATATGTATGTGTGTTAGTATTAGATTTCAGCCTACGTAAGTGTTGGAACCTTTCATTGTAGTCACGATCACATTAATGCAACATGCGAATATTTGAAGGAAGAAAAAATGCTTTCAAAACAAGAAATCCGAAAGGAACAATACAGAGATTTTATTTCGGGAGACAAATGCATGCTATTTAATATTTATTCACAATCTATTTTCGAGGTAGGATTAATTACACATATACGTCAAACATTTTGTTTAACATGATATATACATGACACATCATACCTTCAG
>OZ038480.1:8737702-8807702 GCA_964036315.1 Acanthosepion esculentum
ATGAGGATTTATCTTAATCCGATACAAAAAAAAAATGGTGGGAAAAATATATTAAAAACTTTCGACGTGTGACTAATATTTATAAAGGAAATATGCAGAATAAATATTAACGGCTTGTTTAAAAAGTCATTCATTTTCTTTCTTTAACCACGAGAAACGCCAGCTCAAGGAAAAAGTACGATGATTTCAATATTTAAGCATGCACATAAATACACATACCCACATTTCTTTCGTTCGTTTTGTGATCTGATGAAGCCTAGGTAGTTGAAACGTTTGTCTCCGAGACAGGAAGTTATTTTTCTTAGAAACATTAACCTAACAACGCTAGGTTAACCGTTAAAATTCAAATCCCATGATTCAACGGAATTCTATTGGTTGAATTTGTCCCTTCTTAGTTTATATCACCATCCTCACACTTTTTTGTATTGAGCCCTGATTTAAATTAATGTTTTCAACGCTGAAAGTCTTCGTTTTTTATCTATCTATCTATCTATCTATCTATCTATCTATCTAAGTCTATCTATCTATCTATCTATCTATCTATCTATCTATCTATCTATCTATCTATCTAAGTCTATTTATTATCTATCTATCTATCTATCTATCTATCTCTCTCTCTCTCTCTCTCTCTCTCTCTCTCTCTATATATATATATATATATATATATATATATATATGACTGAAAAGTTGCAAATTTAAAAAAAATTAATTTTTTTTGTGAAAATATTTACTTATTTTTCTATATATATATATATATTTGATATTTCAGATCGATCCCGGTCTTTCATCAGAAATAACTGTTTTCAGAAGTTTGTTTACAAGTAGCGTCCGGCGCGAGACGCGTGCGTCACGTGATATGGAATGCAACTGTGTTAGAATATTTCTAACGTAAATCTAACTGTAATAATATTTTAGATGTTGTTTAAAAAAAAGTTTTGTAACTATATCTAACAAAATTTTTTTGTTTAACTATTGAAATATTCATAAAGATTTAAAATACCCAGGTCTTTATTAGTCTGCATTCCATATCTAAGTGTTGACTTCTATGTTCACTTATATATATATATATATATATATATATATATATATATATATATATATATATATATATATATATATGAAGAAATATAGATTAAAGGTGTTGTATATTTCTGGGATAATGTGCTCAGTATCAGAGATAGAGCGTATGTAAATATAAATATAAGTCAACATTAAAGTCAACAATTTAGTCTTGTAGTGTATAGATGAATCGATGTTAATGTAAATTCCTTTTAGACACAATAAGCGATTACCAATAATAAAGTGTACCAAAATAATAGAATTATAACAATCTGTGAAGGGTAAAAGTTTTATTTTTATTGTAGGAATCTTATTATAATTGCTATTTTTTTCTTCCTTAAATCCAGAGATTTCAACTTTTCACATAAAAGAACTACTTTACATTTCGCTTTTAGAATATTCGAATTACGAGGTTCATTGAACTTGCGTCTTGAAACCATTATTAAATAAAACATGATATTTGTTTATTTCTAAGGTCGACTAGGGACGCCAGTAACTGAATCGGCGGAAAATGAACTTGCCGACTAAGTTGACTATTGTAACAGGAATAAATCCTTTTTTTAATCAAGAAGTAAAAGTGTCTGTTTCCCTGAGTATCAAATCCGTTTAGATGCTCTCATCAGAAACAGAATGAAAGAATCATCTTACAATTTTGTTCTCAATGTCTATCTCTTTCAAATATTCAAGTCTCTAAAAATAGCTTCATTTTTCTTCTGCGTGTCGATCTAAGAGCATGCAATTGTCATATAACTATTTTGATCACAGTTGCAATTTACAGCTGAACAATAATATTTTTTTAAGCATTCAACCCCAAAGCAAGGCGGGAAGCAACTAGCACGCAAGGGGTTACATAGTTGGAGCGAGAACAAATAGGAGTGATAGAGGAAAGGATGAAGAGACGGTTAGGGGATAGATCAGAGCATCTGGAGACGTGGATTGACGTTACATTTGAATAGTTGGAGATTATAGCTATCAGGAAAACAAGAAATGGGGAGGGAGTTCCACAGGCGAGAAGTGGGAGACATGAAGCTATTTGAGTAGAAGAGACGGCTACATTTAACAGTTTCGACATTGCAGTGAAAGGGTGAGAGCGAGATGCCAGCCTAGTTGAACGCTTAAATTCATGAAGTCTGGGAACCAGCGAAAGCAGCTCATCGGAGCAATTACCGTGAAAGTATTTGCAAAAAAGCAACGGGACATCTGTGAGAGAGCGGCTGCAGACGAGATGCCAGATCAGGGCCAGTTACATTGCATATCCGTCTTTGGATTTTATCAATGACCTTGAGACAATTAGAAGGGGCTCCAGACCATATAAGACAGCAATACTCCATGCAAGGGCGAATGGTTGATTTGTAGATTTGAAGGATCGACTCCGGCGAGAAAGATTTCCTGGCGCGGTATAGGGAGCCAACTTTCCTAGCGGTGAACGAAGCTATTGAGCTATTTTCGTTCCATCTCAGGTCAGCGGACAATGAGAGACCGAGCAGTGTCAAAGAGGTGCTCTCGTGGAGTTGAGCGTCAGATATTCTAATGGGAGGCAGGGATGGTTCTCTCTGGAGAGTAATAGAGAGTAGTTTTGTTTTTGAGGCATTAAAGTTAACCAGCCAATTTCTGCCCCGGTCCACAACAGTATTTGGCCCACTATTAGCGGCTGAAATGGTTAAAATTTTACCATCTTTAGCTGTTTAGTCATGAGAAGCGATCAAAAGAGTCAGAATTTGGGATATTAAATTTTAAGACAGACAAGTACTTTCCATCGAAATATTAGGTCAACATAATTTACTTCTCAAATTTTTTTATATTTCCATTTACCTTTCTTATCTGTATTTGACGCGTAATATAAATAATCAATTAGCTCCGAGAGATACAAAATCGGCTATTCTCTACAAAAAGAGGTGATCCGTCCTGATAACATCATTATCGTGGCCTTGTGGTGGAGTAATGGATAGCGGCTCGGATTGAAAAATCGGAGAGCCGAGTTCGAATTTCAGTTGAATCCATTACTTTCACTTACGTGCTAATACCGTTGGGAAAGGTATACATTTTCTTCTTCTTCTCCCCTAGCTATGGGTAAATAGTAAATATGGTTCTATCGCCTTGGATGACAACTAATCAACCTACTGCGGGAAAAAATCTGCCTCGTCAGTCATATATCGAAAGAAACACAACTGAATCATCATTGTTGTTAAAATGGCGACATATTCATCAACTGAGTGAATTTTCTAGTTGGTGAAATCTTCTGACTTAGAAAATTGGCTTTATTGGCTGACATTGTTTTCCCTGTATAGTACGTACCCAAGCTTAACAATATAAACATGGAATTGTGTTATGCGAATCAGTGAATGACGGTAGATGTATTTACAATTCGCATAAAAAATATGTTGGGATCAGTTTTGATGCTGCTGTGAAACGTTGTGTCGTAAGTTCAAATTTCTTCACAATTGTTCGTGAGGTATAGTATCTTTCAGCAGATATAGATCAGTTTTGTGTATGCTAATTGTATTGGTCCAATATCCTCGTCGCCACTGTTATGGTCCAAGGTTAGGACCAAGGAAGAACAACACGAACACCAGAGTAGAAACAACAAAGATATATTACACAGAATAATAATACAAGATGTTGAAGGTGTTAGTATGACTGTCAGTCTGGTTTGGAGTGAACTACTATTGGCTCGACTCGATTCCGTCTCGACTTGTTCTATACGTCTCTCTTGAGAGGCGCAGTATTTATAGTGTCAGGAAGAGTTCATTGTCGTTATAAAGGAGAGATCCCATAACACTAATGTAAGAATACCTTCCTCATGAAAACTTGTGACAAACTTAGAAAACTTAGTTCAAGAAATTTGGGGGCATTTTCCCTATTCACTTGACTTATTACTGACATCTGTGGTTATAGTTTTATAAATCGGCAATTACTTTGACTTTCCAATGTTTTCATAAAGGATGGGATATTTTGATCTCAAAACTCTTGGGAACTGTCCATATTTTCAAATATTATATTTTAGATTAAAAGATATAAAAATAATTTTTGAAATATCTCTAAAAATATCAGATATATTAAGAATTGAAAAATAACTTTTCATTTGTGAATAAAGTCTATAAAAAACTTCACAACGATTTATATTAAATAGGCTTGATGGTAGCTACTATAGCGAGATAGCGGGCAAGTATGTATCACAGACTAAAAAGGCAATGTTTTTAATACTGCTTTGAAAGGATGCCTTTTCTACCTCGTGAACGATTTTCAAATACATTTTATCTCGTTTAATATCAAGAATTCTTGATTAAATAACGAACTAACTAGGTTGTCTAGTTTTCAGTTGTGCATCTATTGGAAGTCACAAGGTGCTATTCTATGTGTTCCCGCAGTTTCCATCTGATTCGGAATAATTAGGTCTCATACTTGCCAAAAGGTAGCCTGTGATTTAATCCCAGGATTGCTAGAATATCCAGAATGTCCTGTTATTTTAAGCATAGATTGGCAGAGAATAAATGGATTTATACCATTTCTAAGTGGATGTAAGGAACTCGCCTGAAATTTGAACTCAGCTCTCCGATTTTCTTATACGAAACGACTGTTATTTATACCGTCTGCACATCCCTTGAATTAAATGACCAATGATGATGTTATATTCATTGTAACTTAGCGCAAAATCTTTTATGAATGCGATTCATTTTACCAATAATTCAGCATCAAGAATGAAACCCAAAATAGTGAGATATTTCTTTCTTTCATTTTATTTTTCTTTTATTTGTTTCTTATCTTTCTTTTCTTTTCTTTTCTTTTCTCTGTTTCTTTTTTGGAACATCACTTCACACCTTTCGCCTGAAACGAGAGGGATGCCAAAAAAGCATAAAAAAATACTTTCTCGTATGACAAAGAACGTGTCAACGTTTCTAAATAAAAATTTGTTATAAAAAAATGTTTTTTTTTATTAGTCTACGAACATATTGATGTAATTACACACGGAAGGTACACAAACTTACGCGGGCGCACGCACACACACACATGTTACCATTAAATCAGACACACACACACACATACACACACACACACACACATATATATATATATATTTATTTATAATGAGTCATAGAGAATAAATGAAATATGTTTATGTATTTTTGTAAATATATATGTAAATATATATGTTTGGATAAATATAGGTTTTCTGTATGATGTAAATATATAGATATGTGCATATGTGCATGTGTGTGTATCTGTGTGTGTGTAGTCAGTATCCACAGTGTTAGCCAGCTAATCGTTGAATTTGGTACTGACGTAAAATCTTCGCCGCCTCATATTCTATACGCCTATTAAATCACGTTGCCTCATGATAGGTAGCTATATTTCAAAGATTTCAAATAGCGAGTTTATTAAAAATAAAATAAAAGTTGTTTTTATTTCTGATCAACTTAATTAAAATTGTTGGAAAACTTTCAATTTGCAACTAATTATTTGATTCATTCTTGGTTGCATTCGATATTCTGAATGATAAACATATCTACATACTTAAAAGCATATCTCAATACTTAAAAAACATATCTACATACTTAAAAAAAACATATCTAAATATTAAAAAAACATATCTAAATATTAAGAAAACATATCTAAATATTAAAAAAGATATCTAAATACTTAAGAAACATATCTAAATACTTAAAAACATATCTAAATGCTTAAAAACATATCTAAATATTAAAAAAGATATCTAAATATTTAAGAAACATATCTAAATACTTAAAAATAACATATCTAAATACTTAAAAATAACATATCTAAATACTTAAAAACATATCTAAATATTAAAAAAGATATCTAAATACTTAAGAAACATATCTAAATACTTAAAAATAACATATCTAAATACTTAAAAATAACATATCTAAATACTTAAAAACATATCTAAATATTAAAAAAGATATCTAAATACTTAAGAAACATATCTAAATACTTAAAAATAACATATCTAAATACTTAAAAATAACATATCTAAATACTTAAAAACATATCTAAATATTAAAAAAGATATCTAAATACATAAGAAACATATCTAAATACTTAAAAACATATCTAAATACTTAAATCAATAATCCACGACGTAAGGTCTCGGTGAACAGTTAGTAGAATTTTTTTTTCAGTTGCGAGTTCTGAAAAAATGACAAAAATTTACATGTTTTTACTAGAAAATTGTTGATAATTGAAATAAAGCGAATTTCTTTAAGTGGGTATTTATGCATTTGCTTTATCCATCGAATTGGCTTTTTGTAAGGAATAAATATTTTGTAGAAAGAACAATTGCATCATGACATGTGAACAAATGAGAACAATTCCTCACCCGCATTACTAACATAATTATATTTCTTTTCGGTCACGAGGGTTTGAGTGTGCCATCAACAGTCCCCCAAATGTTCCGCCTATCCAGTTTGACTCACAAGGCTAGAGTCAACCGGTGGTATGGTTTTCAAGCACTTTCCAAAAGGTGCCAGACCGATAAAATCAAGCAGTCACTTTCCTGACAAATCAACCGTGGTGAGATCTCGGGTTTCATGGTCAACAAAGCGATCGTTCTAACCTCTCGGCCACACGCCCATTTCATTAATACTCATAGTTAAAAAGCCTTTCAGATTTTTATTAGGCTTAAAACGGAACAAAATTCATTATTTCTCTCTGAATTTCTGGAATGGTGAGTTATCATGATTTACATTATTTACATATTAATGTCCTCATCTGTTGTACCCTCTGACCTTCATTATGTGTCTATAGTAACCGATAGCGAATTCCGAACTGAACACTTTATTAAATGTATCAGTGTAGACTTTTATCGTTCCACTGTCCATGTCTAGTTCTTATTTTAGTACTCCTCATTGTTTTCTCGCCCTGTTTCCACTGAATTCAAGTACGCCCAGCCAGGTCAGGCATTGAACTCACAATAATTATGTCATCAAATCACGAACCAACGTTCTATATAGAAATTGGAACTTTAAACCTAACCTAGCAGCTGATGAGTGCTGCTGCTGCTTGTCATACTTGACTGCACTCAACCGCAGCAGCAACAGCAACAGTCAAAACATGACAGCAGCAGCAGCATGTGCGTCCGAATCAGCAATGGCCTAGTGGTTGTAAGCGTTGGTTTGTGAATTTGGTGACATTGTGGTTTTAAGTTCAATCCCGAGGTCGGGTAGTGTGTACTTGAACCCAGTGGAAACAGACGAGCAATAAACGAACAGTACTAAATAAAATAAACGTCATCCATGAACAGTGAAGCAAGAAAAGTTCTATCTGTGTAGATTAAATAAAGGGTTCAATTTGGAATTCCCTGTAGGTATTCGGATCGTTATACACCTGAGGAAGATCGTAGAGCACGCCGGCCGAAAGTTTGTGATAACAACAACAAAGATGAGGAAAATAAATAATGTAAATAATGATGACTCCACATCCTAGAAATTAAGACATACTAAAGGCTGGGTCCCTCTAATTAAAAAAAAAAAACAACCCAAAAAACAGTACAAATAAGAAACAATCCAACGAGAGAGTCCAATATATATATATATATATATATATATATATATATATATATATATATATATACAGATTCTTAGTTATAAATATAAATATAAAAGTGAACATTGAAGTCAACACTCAGAGGCGAAAGGCTGTTTCATGTTGGACGCAATCGTCAAGCCGCGAATGCTGAATTTTTCCTCGAATATTTATATATACGGGTCAGTGGTGTATTGTGGGCAATGTATTCTGGCGGTTATTTTTTGTGGGGTGGCTTATTTATTTATTTATTTATTTATTTGTTTGTTTGGGTTAATTTATTTTACTTGTTTTTCATTTTCATTTTGTATTTTTTATTCTTTACGTTTTTTCATGTTTTATTAACGTAGTAAAAAATTTGTGCGGGGGGATTTGCTTATGTCACTTATGGCGACCCGTAGGTGTTTGGGACGGGTCCGCCATATGTGAGCACCTATTAAAGAGTAGATTTTGTGCAGCTAATTTTAGTGTTGACCGGTTCACCGTGTTGTCCCGGTCACACTCGTTATTTCAGCTTAAGGTGCTGGTGGCACTTTACATCGGGTCCCGCAAGCCTTCCTTGTGTAAACAACGTGAGTGTTTGTTGGGGCTCGCTGTCATTTGTCTCTAGCTCCTTTTGCTCATAAATATTTCCTTTTCATTGTACATTTTCTGTGTTTTTAATTTAAATTAAATCTCCCGTTGTAAGCTTGATGAGCGGGAGCGAAACCGGTTGCTTTGCCCATTTTTAATATGTCTAGTAATATCAAGCTTCATACGTTTATTTCTGTGATATATATATATATATATATATATATATATATATATATATATATATATATATATATATGAGATAAGGATAGGAATCTGACAAGATGATATAAAGAACAAAGACAGAGTACTGAATATTATGATTTTTGTGAATTCCCATTGGTCAGACACGCGTCACGTGTATAAATGCAACAGATAATATATAAATATGTGTGAGGAACATTTGGGATGTTAAACTGTAAGAGTGTGTAAGTAAAGAAACGCTTGCGTGTGTAGGTGTATGTAGAACACTAAAGTTAATTCATGTAAGTGTATCTGTGAGGGAAGTCTACAGACACGTATTTTTTTCGGTGAAATGTAGCGATATGTTGCAAATTAATTTCTTATTTGCATAGAGTTTTATATTCTCGTGTATGTGTGTGGGGGGAAGTCTGTGGTCGTCAACACTGTGTGCGTTGGTGAAACGAAGTAAGATGTTCTGATAATCTTGTTTTAGTTAGATTTAAGATGCGTATTTTTGAAAAATATATGTTGAACAGTTTCATATATTTCTGCATAAAAAGTGTAGAAGACGGGTAATTCGTTAATCTCTGTTAAAACAGCGTCTCCTGGTGACGTAATAGAAAGAGAAATTATCTTTTAATTTCTGTTTGACGCGACAGATTATGAAGATTATGTCTTTCTTTAAGCCCTCGGCGAAATGGAGAGGAATTTTGGAATTGCATTGTACATAAAACATTCTACAATGACATTATTTCTTAACAGTACCTGTGATCCTATTTAAATAAAAATATTTTGTTTCATATTTTATTTTTCATACGGAGCGACTGTTATTTATACCGTCTGCACATCCCTTGAATTAAATGACCAATGATGTTATATTCATTGTAACTTAGCGCAAAATCTTTTGTGAATGCGATTCATTTTACCAATAATTCAGCATCAAGAATGAAACCCAAAATAGTGAGAGATTTCTTTCTTTCATTTTATTTTTCTTTTATTTGTTTCTTATCTTTCTTTTCTTTTCTTTTCTTTTCTCTGTTTCTTTTTTGGAACATCACTTCACACCTTTTCGCCTGAAACGAGAGGGATGCAAAAAAAGCATAAAAAATACTTTCTCGTATGACAAAGAACGTGTCAATGTTTCTATATAAAAATTTGTTATAAAAAATTGTTTAGTTTTTTTTTTTCATTAGTCTGCGAATATATTGATGTAACTTAGGTACCTCCATGAGATCGCTAAAAAAAGAGCATAGCATAATGAAAAAGACGCCAAACTTGACGAAAAGAAAATTTTATCGTCTAAATGTTTATATTATTACGAAAAGGAAAGACAAAAGATTTTAATTATTTAAAAAATTTTTCCTTCTTTTTAGAATATTCTAAATTTTGATTAAAAATCTTGTTTCTCTTTGTATCACCGGAACTAGTAAAATAACATATACAATTATTAGCACGTTTTTTTTGTATGACACACATTAATTTGGAAAATCTTGCAAAAATAAAAATAATTGTCGGATGTTAATGAAACTTTCAGAAACTATTCAGAGATGATGGAAATTATTATAAATACGTTTTTTTTATTAAAGTCATGGCAGAAATATTTTTTTATATTTATTACCCCCCACCCACCATATCTAATTTTATGAAAACTCTAGAAATTCGATCGAATCTAGTTTAGTAATTGCAATAGTTAAAAGTACAAGCCTTTGAAGAATGCAAATCATGTTTTTTTAAGTGGACCCCCCTACCTGAAAATCAGCTCTGAATTGTATCATACAAAATTCAATAAAACAAAGATATTATTTAATTTCAAATGCCTTTATTTGCTTTTAATTGTTTTTATGAATATGGACAATATTTTCAGAAAGCAAAAAAAGTTTCGGTGAAAAATGAATTTTTAATACAATTATTTGTCATTTCTTTAATTATAATAGATTTTTACATTTAAGTTGTTAAAATATTATAAAATTAGTTAAAAGCCGCGTCAGCTTTCCTAAGTGTCCTTATGAGATCGATCTTTTTTAGCGCGTTGTAAATTGTATCGCTTTGACTAATCTTTCTGATCTGCAGTAATTAAGAAATGTAATTTTGTGTTTATAATCGGGCTGTAATTATAAAGTACGGAAGCCCAACCGGAATACAATTAAGTTGCGTTATTTGAGTTAAGCATTGTTCTGCACTTTTAAGGCCTTTACTGATCTTATTTTTATATTAATTTCAGTTATGACATTTTTCCATAAAGGAAATATCAAAATTAATAATAAAATGAATGGAAATACAAATAACACAGTAAAATGTAATAAATGTACATAAAATTATAGTATTTTCTGCACACTTCTGATAAAATTTCTTAAGAAAGGTACCTATAAATTAATTAGATACCTTTCTTATGAAATTTAATCTCACTCTTAACAGTTTTTAATTTCTTTATAATATTTTTTCCTTAAAGCATCGTAAACGTAAAGGTGAAAGCTAAGTACAAAAAAAATTAGAGTGCTGAAAATAATGAGGTAAATAATTTGTTCACTTAAATCTAAATAACTTCACTTCTCTCCATCCGTAGAATGAATTATCCTCACGAACGCTATCTAAACGTCATGAAAATGTCTTTCGTCACCTGTCAAGTGACGCAAAAGGTTATGACCTGCTTTGTTTTATTTTCAAATTACATCTTTTCGGCGCAGAAGCTAAGTTAACGTTGGTTCAAAATATTTTAAATAAACATGATAATTTCTGATTTTCTTAAAATAAGTTTTAAAAAAATGATAATTGATTTTTAAAAGAATTTCAAATTGAGATTTTCATTTTTTTTATAAAATGGAAAAAAGGGTGGCCATGATTGATTATCTACCAATTTTGATGACTTAAAAAAAAAAGATTTTTAACGAAAATTTCGGACGTGATAGGAACGATTAAAAAATGTAAAAAAATACCCTAAAATAATTTGATCTGTCTTCTTAATAATAACATAAACATTTAGACGATAAAATTTAGTTTTCGTCAAGTTTGGCGTCTTTTTCATCATGCTATGGTCTTTTTTAGCGATCTCGTGGAGTTACATAATGTAACTATACACAGCAGGCGCACGAACGTACGCGGGCGCACGCACACACACATATGTTACCATTAAATCACAAATATATTAATGTATAATGAGTCATAGAGAATAAATGAAATTCTATAAACACACACATGCACGCACACACACACACACGTATATATATATATATATATATATATATATATATATATATATATATATATATATATATATATATACTAGAGTTCAAAGCTTGAAGCCAGCCCCAGAATTAATTTGGGATGAACTTGACAGAATAGTGAAACCTTACCATCCAAAAAACGAAAAAAACTCTTAGTCATTGAAAAAGGAATTAAATCGATTATCAAACTTAGACAGTTATAAATGCTAGTTTTAATTTTGTTGACAGATAAACTTATAAGGGTTTGAATCTTGGCCTAATCTCTTTCTTCATAACCAAAAAAAGTCTATTAAGAAAAGTGTGTCTTAACCTTGAATCCATCCGTTACTGAAGATGACATAGGCTTTGCTACATGTCATAGCAATCTCTCCTAGTGCAGGATTTGAATTTGTTGTGTTGTACTCCTCTGTTTGGAATTTCCGTGATTTACTTTTTGATTCAATTAACTCCCAAACTGTAAAATTATTTCCAACATGATCCAATGAGATTTTTATGTACACTATTTACATTATTCGGATTATTTTCCTCGTCTTTGCCGCCATGTTCATCACAACGTTGTGATAAACATGGCGACAAAGATGAGGACAACAGTCCGAATAATGTAAATAGTGTACATAATGCCTCATCTCTATGATAAATATGGCAACAAAGACGAGAACAATAGTCCGAATAATGTAAATAGTGTACATAATATCTCATCTCAGAAATACAGACAGATACTGAAGATTTTTATGGTTACAAATGAATATATTTAAGGGCAGAACATCAGGTACGATAACGCATATCACGGATGCGTCGGGATTCACGCCAGGAAATTAAAGAATGTCTGAACTGAATCTAATGTTAATAAGGAAACTTGAAGTTTGATGGCCTTAATATATGCTAATATGTAATGCACTCAGTCCAGTCGCGAGTCTAAAATACTCTTGTTTATTCAGGGTCGCAGTATAGATCTGGAGAAATCAGGTGTATCAGTAGGTTGATCTAGAAGGTGATATCCTTAGCACCATATTCGCGCCTCATAGAAGATGTCTGTAGCTTTTCCCGACTGTTGTTCGGGGCAGCTAACCTTCGGATGTGCACATAACGAACACACCATCGTGAAAATTGTCCAATATTTTTCGTCGTAGATATTTTCCTTTTGGTCTATAGAGTGTAAAATAACGCACGCGTTTTACTCCATAAACACTCTTGAGTTATTATCAGCCGAGACACTTCTTATAGCTGAACATTGAATACACACACTTATACAAGGCCATCACATGCAACCCTATTTTTTCACTCATGGTTTTTAGGTATTTTCCAAAAGTACCGCACGCTATGATCGCCTTTCCCAGTCCGATGGGAACATTCGAAACCGTGTCGCATGGTCGAAAATCGAACGTTCTAAAAACGTGACCATAATACACACACATACACACGCACGCACGCACACACACACACACACACACACACTCACACACATATATATATATATATATACACACATATATATATATATATATATATATATATATATATATATATATTAAATAATTTAAATGAAAAAAGACCACTTTAAGGTTCCATATTAATATGGAACCTTAAAGTGGTCTGTTTTTATTTAAATTATTAGCTCTGATTTACATTGAGCTCTCTGGATTTTATCCTCCTTGGGTCTACCCATACGGATTGCCTAGTTTTTCGTAAACGAAATATATATATATATATATATATATATATATATATATATATATATATATATATATATATATATATATGTACATACATATATATATATACATATATATATATACATATACATATATACATATATATACATATATATATATACATACTACAGTTTAAAGTTTGAAGCCATCTCAGAATTATGAACTTGACAGAATAGTGAAACCTTTCCACCCCAAAATAAAAAAGAAAAGAGCTCTTAAAGTCATTGAAAAAAGTATCGAACCAATTATCAATCTTAGACTTCCAGTAACTTTTGCAACGAATGCCAAATATTTGTGCTGCAGTAATCAAGGCGAACGGGGGATATTTTGACGAAAGCAAAATTTAATCATAAAACGCTTTTTTTCTTTTTGTCATAATAAAATTTCTAATAAAAAATCATGTCTCACTTTTTTTTAAACGATGTATAATAATTTTCTCTTATTTAAAGCGCAAACATTACCAGGGGTGGCATCAGACTTTTGAACTGTAGTGTACATACATAGGTATAATATGTATTGTGACATTGGTTTCTTTGGTTTTATAATTCATTGGGGTTAGGAGGAATAATATTTATTATTATCTATCAACTAACCCTTTTTGGGATGTTCACGTAAGTTCAAATATATCTGGAACATCAAAATTTGTATTTACCTGAAACATCTCAAGTGACTAGGAGCATTTTTGTTGTCAATTTTGTTAACATGTCTATTAATGTTATTAAAAAGGAGACACCCCAAAAGAGAAATGGAACATATGTGGAATATGTAATTCTATAAGATATAAACGAAAGTTGGTGAAGGAAAGAAAGAACCTTCTAAATGTTTAGGAAATTAACCTTATTACAGAAAACACAAAGTACAAAAGGACATTAGGCGCCAACCGTAAATTTTTATTGGTTAACAATTAGTCAACCCAAATTTAACTAATATAATAAAGCTGCTAACAATTCAATGACATAACGTGAGTTTCTAAAATTAATATATATATATATATATATATATATATATATATATATATATATATATATATATATACATATGTATATATTAAGACATTTTTATGTTTATACATTCTTTTTATTGATACAAATATTTAAGTAAATACTCTGTTTTATAATAAACAGTATTAATAACATTTACCGGCCTGAATGTCCGAGAAATTTTCATAGAAGTGTCTTAAAATAATTGTCGGTCTTTGTACATTTCATAATGTGTGACGTCATTTGTTTACATTTGCATACGCTTTGAGAAGATATGAATGTACGTGAGAGATTAATGGAAGATTGAAGTTTAAAAGCAGTAAAATCGACCTTGCTAGTCGAACGATCCTCCGTGACTCGATCGGTTAAGACACGTCAGGCTAAATGACGGTTACGTATAGGATACAGGTTCGATTCCTGTCGGATGACGAATATTTTCCATACCAGACACATGATGTCGTAAACTTGCACAAATGGTAATGTGTGGCACAGTCTAATGAATCACGGTTCCATTTTTTCAGGCTAATGTTAGGGTTTGTGTGTGACAAAACCTTTATTATATAACGGAACTCATTTGTGAACAAAGCACTCTGCAGGATGGTGTTGGTACCATAATATTGTGTGGCATATCACATTGCACGGTTTGGGGTCCGATGGCTCGCCTTAGTAGATCATTGACCGCTACGTTTCACTGCATCGTGAACGTTTGTATGCGTTGATGGATAAGTGCCCTGGTATCAGAGGGCTAAGTTAACATCGAATTTGTTTGGGGAGAATTCGGGAGCTTTCCAATAAATTCCGATATACCCGATAGAGGATTTATGGTGCATGTCGTTTCATTTCACGTTTTGGGGCTTTGATAATGCTTTGCTTTCTGAAATAAAAACGCCAACGTTCAAACCTTCACTAATAGCAGAACTTGAAATTGAAGAATTACTTTTAATATCTCAATATCGTTTTAATTTAGACACGGAGAGATGTCCATAAGAAAGAATTGTTCAATTCAATGAGATACAGATCTTTAAGGAATATACATATATTCTAACGTCTCTTCTTTTTGACATTCAATGAACGAAACCTGTTATCACCGTCATGAATTAACTGCGCATTTCCCTCCAGAGCCAATATTGTCAAGTTATATTAGTTTTAACACCTTTCGTCAGCTAGGCACTAAGAAAAATTATTTTTCAGCTGCCTGTCTTTTTTGAGGTTTCTAAAATCCAGAAAAGTGCAAATTGTTTCAAGTAAACTGAATGTCTGGATGTTTAAATATTTTATTGATTATAATTTTCGTTACATCATAATCTAACACAACAGGATTTATTTTTTGATATTCATACGTTAGGGGTTATTTTTATCTCGTGTACATTGGCTTCTGGATATTTCACCAAGAATCTAAGAATAAATGTAGATTTTAACTAAATGAAGCACTCTTTTGCCTTGAGGAAAAGCAAGATAACATTTGTTCTTTGATATTTTAATTTGCTTCACGTTCAAAAGATAAGGTTTTGCAGTTTGTAGATTCACAGGTTTTAGTGTTTTCCTATCTTAAATATATAGTTGTATTCATCAGCGTATTTAAATTAAAATACTTATCGAAATCTATAAAAGAGTTCGTGTACTATTAGTTACTGTAGAGTGTAATAAAACAGCTTGCAGGGTGGTTTTCATTGCAGCAGTTAGGCAATCTAGATAATTTAATTGCCAGAAAACAGGTGATTTTAAGTGAATTTCAAGACATTTAGATATTTCGACGCAGATTAATTCAACCCCATATCTGGTATTTTTCTCCACTATATTCTGCCATCATTGAGGCAGATTCATGATTACAATCTCAGCAGAACATAGCATCCTTCTTGGAGATAAATTGGTTCAAGTGGTTTTTAGAGGCTCCAAGACAATTGAAGTTGTTCATATTAGGAGAATTTTAAGGAACAAAATAATTGGTAATCCGAAAGGGAAGGTCCAAAGGAGTAGATTAAGTGTAGTAGGACATGCCAACCAAGCCGTAAAAATTTCCGTTGGCTTTGTGATGTGAAGTTTAGCATTGTCCTAATGAAAAACAACACCCAATTCGTCTATTCTGGACTCTTTTCATCGAATTCAGTTGGGAATATTATTTACCTGAATACAACTTCTAATTGTACAGAAGGAGCTTTTGATACACTGACCGGTTTTGCAGAGAGAACAATTAGTTATTTTGTTTTTGTTTCATTGCCTGTGATCGTTCTTTAAAAATGTTTTTTTTTTTTTTTTTTACCTTTGAGCAAAGAATCGCAGATGGATATGCGGTCCATTAATTCTTCCGCTTAAACAGTGAATCATTCTAGCGAGTCATGTTTTTTCAAATACTTTCCAAAGAATATATGAAGCTTTATAAAGTATATATATATATATATATATATATATATATATATATATATATATATATATATATATATATATATATATTTAATCTACGTGTGAAACGAAATCACGTGTCCAAATGCTGCATACTGAAATATACTACAAACGTATATGTATCCCAATATGAATTTAGAAAGACAAGCGTCTAGGATCCCCCATGTCACTTACACAAGTGTATACCATTTTCATTCTCTTTGCAATCCTATAGTGATTCCCCAGCGTAGTTTAGATGTGGCACAAGGTCGAAAGTAGGGAGCACCCAGTGAGAATCGGACTCAACCTCCAGTCGTAACTGTTTTAGCTAGACAAGCTTGCTAACCATCACACCACGCCGAGGTGGCCATTTGCACTGCTAAGTACCATTCATACTGCTGCTTCTCAAGACTTGCTGCTTTGTGAAACAGAGTCCCGGCAGGATGTTTTCCAATCCCTATAATCTTGACCTCTTCAGCTCTAGGCTTAAATGTTATCTTTCCTGCAAAGCTCTACAAACCTCTGGCTTTTTCTTAAGCTCACACAACACCACAAAGTAATTTTCTACCTTCAGTGGCTCTGGGGCCTTGTATTGAATGAACGTTAGTATAAAATGTAAAAGTAACCATAAGCCGTTTTAGAGGCATCACAAAACAAACACAGACCTGAAAGTGTGTCGCAATAACTGAGTAAAATTTAGGAAAAAATATTTAGTAAAAACATTTAGTAAAAAACATTTAGTAAAAAACATTTAGTAACTGTTTTCAACTCGGAATTAAATTCAACTCGGAACTAATTTCAACTCGGAACTAAAAAGAATGAATTTTGCAAAAAAGACGGATTCTGATTTATCTTATCTACTGAGGATTTTTAATGCTAAATTAAAAAATTAGCACCGATTTATTGCATTTGGGAATTGATAATTTTGATTATTTATCTATATTCCTCGATATAAGTATACATGTTCCTCGATATGAGTATACATGTTCCTCGATATAAGTATATATCTTCCTCGATATAAGTATATATCTTCCTCGATATAAGTGTATATCTTTCTCAATATAAGTATATATGTTCCTCGATATAAGTATATATGTTCCTTTATATAAGTATCTATATTCCTCGATATAAGTATACATGTTCCTCGATATGAGTATACATGTTCCTCGATATAAGTATATATCTTCCTCGACATAAGTATATATCTTCCTCAATATAAGTATCGGTTCCTCGATATAAGTATACATGTTCTTCGATATAAGTATACATGTTCCTCGATATAAGTATACATGTTCCTCGATATAAGTATCTATGTTCCTCGATATAAGTATATATGTTCCTCGTTATAAGTATATATGTTCCTCGATATAAGACCAAACTATCTTTTCGCAGAGTTATATTATTTATTCTGTGCTATACAGAAATGTGGCACAAGGCCTAATGGGGGTTGGGGAAAGGATGGTCTTTTTCTGTCTTAACTATAACTTAGGTAGCCGGAAACACTGACCCAATCGTACGAACAATATTCCATACACCAAAACAACACATACATACGTACCTTTCTTACTCCAAACACCATAATGCCTCACTGTCTCTATGTAAATACTAACTAGTTTCCATTTTTACAATTCATTGTCTGTGGGGGCAGGGAAAACATAACAATTCTAAAAAACTACCCCAATGATTATTTACAATGTGAATACAAACCTATCTACAAGAAACTAAAGAAAATATTGTTAGTAATAAAAAAACCACAATCACTAAATGTGGCAGAAATATCAGTTCACCGGCCGAAATCAATGCGGGACTATAAGAGTATAAATCATTCATTCTTCCGAAGCATACACACTGACACGCACTCAAACACAACAACAAATACGAAAACACTCACACGAAACGAAAGACGCCCCGCATCCACCTGTGAACAGACATCACTAACCACCTAACGAGGGAGGGCATGGGGAATTAAACTTAAAGAAAAATAGGGACCTCACAGAGTTATATTAGTCTCCTTTTGTTTGATAAGTTGCCAACAGAATCCCTAGTTTTTATTTAAAATTATTCCTTAATATCTCAGTACAATTGTCATGTCTTATTATCATTCTTTAACTATAAAAGAATGAGCTAACAACAGAAACGAATATATTGCCTTTACCATGGGAAAATAATAAACTTATAAATTTTCTTAAAGAACAAATAATATTTCAATTATAGTTTACTCTTCAGTTTTAATTATTGGTCTTTGATTTATCCAACTACAATAAGAAAAGTCTTTTATTGTTACTTTGAAACATTCGGTGATGCCTTCTTGCTATTATTGTTGGAATACGGTAATTCTTGTTTACGGTAAGCCTTGAAAAAGTGTCCCCAAAACCATCATGTTAAATATACGACAAAATTCAGTACATGACACTTTCTTAGGTTTTAACAAAACTTCCTTCCGTTTTACCGCGGCAACGACAAATAGTACCACATTTAAACTCATTTTATAATGATAAAGTCGATAAGAAACGTTTACACACTCTGATATAAATCATCTTTAACGAAACAAAGAAAAACATTACAACATAAAAATTAATAGTTATTTTACAGTAAGTCTTGGAAAAGTGTTCCCAAAACGATTATGTTAAATATACGACTAAACTTTCTTTTTAGCCTAAGAATTTGGATCCCGCAATAGTTTCTTGAAGAAAGTCTACATTAAAGTTTCTTCTTATTCGTCGAAAGTAGCTGTGATCTCATTTAAATGCTGACCAACATTTACAAATACATCTAATCATCTAAAATGCGTATTAAATAAAACTTCGGTGATATTTTGACGAAATATTTTGATGAATATTTTTGACGAATATTTTATAACAGTTACAAAAATCCATACTTGACAGCAAAAATACATATTTTTACTTCCAGACAAAAGCTAGAGTTTTTATTTTACTGATAAAAATAACTTTTAAAAGGAAAGATTGCCCCTCGAGGTAGAGAGTTACGTTTGGAGGGCATTTGTGTGTATAAGTGGAAGATACCGGTTAAGATTGAACAAGTTAAGATTGTATTGATCGGGGAAACATCCTCTTGGGAGTCGGTTCTACAGAGCAGTGGTTCGCGGGAAGCTGCTGTTCGAGTGAAACTTATTTCTCACCGATGGAATACGAAGGGAATATGGGTGGTTTGCAACTATGTAAGTGGCATGGTGTGTTATTGCTGTGAAGTCTTACCTCGGCGAGACCAGGAAATGTAGTTCGTCCGAGGACCTTTCGTGGAATTAGAGGTAGAGCAGCGAGAGGCTTGTCACAAACCCCCTTTGTGGGGCAGAGTTTGAAGGGTGGCGAATAATTCGTCACCCACAAGGGCCCAGAGACGCTTTTGAACTTTAACTAGTCTGGAGAGTGAGGTCTGGGCAGCTCCCGCCCAAATATGCCAACAGTACCCCATTTTTGTCCTGATCTTGTAAAGACAGAGAATAGCTCGTGGAGTCAGGTACATACTAGAGCGGTACAGGGAGCCGACCATTTTAACTGCATCCTTAGCATCGGATCTTATGTAAGAGTTCCACTTGAGGTTGGGTTTGAGTTTGAGGCCCAACAGTCTTTTAAGGCACGATGCTACCCCGAGAGGACCTCAGGTCATCCTGATTGGTGGTAGTTCGGGGTCAGATCGGTGATGGTGGATTGTAACTAGCTTGGTCTTCGAGGCATTGGATGTAACCCGCCAGTTTTTACCCCATTGGGTAGTTTGTACAAGATCAGAAAAGGGATAAATCTAATCTCTGGCAATCAAGAGTTTTAGAGCTGCGCCTGTATATAGTCATATCATCGGCATAGATGTTTAAAAATGATCTCAGTATATTTTTAGGCAGATCATTTATGTAGATCAAGAAGAGGGTTGGTTAGAGGAGTGACCACTGGAGAACGCCTGCATTGAACTCTAGAAGACCCTTCTGGTGATTCCATAACTGGAGAGCTTGTATAATAAGCCTTTGTGCCACACCTTGTCGAAGGCCTTTGAGATATCTAGTACTATGGTCTTTGAGGTGTGTTTGTCGTCAAGACCCGCATTGTTTTTGTGAGTGATGGTAGTTACGACATCGGCAGTGGATTGAGTCGAGCGAAAGCTATATTGATTGTCGCAGAAGAAGTTGCTCTTTTCTAGGTGCTTGACGGTCCCCTAATTGATTATGGCTTCAAAAAAATTGCTGTTGATACTGAGTAGACTGATGGATCTGTACTGGGAGAGACCGGACGCACGCGTTCTTGAAAACTGGGAATATGCTTGACACATTGCACAGATTTGGGATAGATTTCTAATACAAGCAGCGACTGAATAATTTTTCCTGAATTGTGGATAATTCCGGGTTGATTTTCTAAAGGACAACCATCGGAATTTTGTCTGGACCAGTGGCATTCTTACGTTTAAGGCTTTGATAAGTCTAGAGATTTCTCGTGCTGTGATGGTAATATTACTGAGATTGTGCTCAGTGAGACATGCGAACTTGGGAAGGGGATGGTTTTTGTCATCTAACGTTAGAGGCAACGTTAGAGGCGAAGAGGTCCACCTCTCGAGGAAGATACGGGCACTTATACTTGGTTCGTGATCTTGAAGAATTCACAGCCTTGATCTGAACGGCACGTGCGTCGTTGCCCTTGGCGTTTTCTAGAACCTTTTTTGCAGCGATTGTGCGCACTTCTGTATGCAGTGAGGGCCAAATTACATCACGCCTTACGATAGGTTTTGAAGTAATGATTTCAGTGAGTTATGGCTGCAGCTCTTTCAGGGGTGAACCAGGGTTGACTCTAGTTTTTTCTGGGATTTTGTTTTGTATAAAACTCTCAATTTTAGGTAGGATTCAATCAGAGACAAGGCAACAGTTTTTGAGGTAGCATGCTTGAAGAAATTGGGTTGCGAAAAATCGTTCTGTGAAATGGTACATCAAGGAACGCCTTAGGTTTTGCATCAATCTGGACATAATTAGGGAATGGTCTGATGTGCCTGGTGGAGGTAGAATTTTGATAAGCATTTATCAGGTTAGGAGACTAGGAGGTTCGCCTGATGTCCAATCATGTCCGGGACCCGGATAGATTCTCCGATTATCTGGGTTAGCTCATAGACGATGGAGAAGTCTCTTCAATATCTGCCTTCAACATCGATTTTGTTGAAGTGGACTAGGAACTCTTTAAGATTGAAGATTACCGTTCATTCGTTCTGAGGATCGTAGAGAGCAAAGACAAATTGGGTACTATGGATAAGAGCCACGCGGAAGCATATATACGGGAGGTTGGGTTCCTCGTCTTTTGGGTCCTTGTCACAGGGAAACTCAATCTTGATATAGGCTCCGAGTCCGTGGCCGTGACGATTTAGGTGGCCATGTTTGGCTATAAGAGATGAGTAGAAGGTCTGGTTTAGATTGGAGATGATGGTGTTCTGGAACGTAGACGCTTCAGACAGTATTTTGATATTTATTAACAACTGAACACTTTTAATTCTTTGCATTTTCAAAATCAAAAATTGTACTTACGCTGCAACATCTCAGTTGATGTTATACAAGAAGGTTTTTCTGCTCGGGCATTTTGTTGTTAGTAAAGTCTATTAACAAAATTAAAATGAAGATAAAGAGTCAAATTGAATAGGAATTTGTCTATAACAAGATCAAAAACAAAAACTAAAAGCTGACTTTTCTTAAACATTCTTAAGGGCTTAAATTTAAAATGCGTCTGAAAATACATTCTCAAAAGCAGACAGTTCAACAAATTTTGATTCTTATGGTAAACAATTAACCAATCAAACGGCACGTTACGTATGCGCTCGACCCGCAAATGACTCGCTAAACTTAACCCTTTGAGCCCTGCGTTCATGAACTATTTTAATCCTTCTGCCTGAGCTTCTGAGTCAAAATTCACAAATAATTTGTATGTAAAGTTTCATGGTAGATATAAAAATAGCTACAAAAAATATAAGCGTTAAACTTAGCAGCGAGAGAGTATGATTGCATGCCTTCACTTTATCGGCAGAATTATTTCTTTGTGTCCCAATCTACCCAAATAAGACAACCATCCTCTGCTGATGTGCTTACGGCCATCACTGATTTTGTCTACCAAGCTCTCCATAATAACGGAGAAGCTCGCGCTGTGGCCCTTGACATATCCAAGGTGTTTGATAGAGTTTGGCATGCTTCGCAAGCTTCAGGGATATGGTATTACAGGCCGATTGTTGGACCTAATACAATCATTCCTGTCAAACCGTGAATTGAAGGTCGTTCTCAGTGGATTTCTATTCCAGCTCCTATGCCACGAACGCAGGTGTTCCGCAAGGCTGCATCCTCGGCCCTACCCTGTTCCTTATATTCATAAATGATCTTCCTGACGCCATTGATTCCCAAGTCGGCATCTATGCGGATGACACCACAATTTACTCCTGCCTCAGACAGTGCCACTGACAAAATTAACCTGGATGTTCGTCTCGAAAATGACCTTCAATCGGTTTTGAACTGGGGCAGGAATTGGCTGATTAACTTTAACGCCTCCAAAACAAAACTGCTCTCCATTAATGACCACAGGGATCCTTCCCTGCATCCCATTAGAATGTCTGAAGCTCAACTTCATAATGGGTATGCAATGTAATTGGCCCTGATCTGGCTTCTCGTCTGCAGTCTCTCTCTCACAGACGCACCGTCGCCTCTCTCTGTCTCCTTTATAAATACTTCAATGGTAATTGCTCCGATGAGCTGCTATCGCTGCTTCCCAGGCTCCATGAATTCAAGCGTCCTACGAGGCTGGCATCCCGTTCCTACCCTTTCACTGTTGAAACTATTAAATGTAGACGTCTATTCTACTCCAATAGCTTCATATCTCGCACCTCACGCCTGTGGAACTCCCTTCCTCATTCCTGTTTCCCTGATGACTATGATCTCCAACTATTCAAGTGTTACACGTGTCAATCGACATCTCTAGTTGCCTTGATCTATCCTCTATCCTTCTCCACATCCTTTCCTCTATCACTCCTATCTGCTCTCGCTCCAAATCCTCTGTAACCCCTTGCGTGCTAGTGGCTTCCAGCCTTGCCTGGGGTGAAAAGCTTAAAAAAAAATACAATAGCAAAACACAACACAAATGTTTACCCACCGTTCAACCGGTGGCCGGGTATTAAGTCATGTTTTTCTACCACCGGTAAAGCGGTGGTCAAGTCTCAAAGGGTTAAGTTTCTTCTTTGTTTTTCTAGGCATGAAAACTAATACACTATATTGGTTTTATTAGCTTTACTGGATTTAGCGGATTATTAGTGACAATAAGATGAAGATTTATTTTATAATGTATAGTGAATGTTTATTTATATCAACTCGAGTTATATACCCAATGTATTATACTTTTGATACGTTTAGCGTTATTATACATTTGATTATATGTTAATTATATTATTTTTGTAATGAGTTATTTATTTTTGTAAATTTATTTTAATTTTTTGGTTAATTATATCATTTACAAATCCATTGTTAATGATTTAATTTATTTTATTGATTTTTTCATAGAATAATGTGATTGAAGAGGAAATTAACGTGATATCTGTTAATCAAATTTTTAATAATAGATATTTATTATCTATGAGATGAAATTTGTTGTTAAGAATGTTGGAATTTGAATTACGTTTTTTTAAATACTTATAAATTAGAATTATTATTGCGAGAATCAATTTGAACGTCTATGTATGGAATATGATATCTCTCTTTCTCTTTTTTTTCTATAAATTTATACATATATACGTATATATATATATATATATATATATATATATATATATATATGTGTGTGTGTGTGTGTGTGTGTGTGTGTGTGTGTGTGTGTGTGTGTGTGTTTATATTTACTGCTAAAATGACGCTTATTCAATTAATTTTACAAGAACATTGCATTTATATAGGTACCTCCACTTGGTCGCGTAAAAAATCAGCATAGCATAATGAAAAAAAGCCACAAACTCAACGAAAACAAAGTTTTGTCATTAAAATGTTTATGTTATTATTAAGAGGAAAGACCAAAGTATTTTTTTAAATTATTTTTTAAAATTTTTTACTCCTTTCTAGCATGTTCAATTTTTTTTAAAAAAATCAGATTAATTTAACTTTAAATTTTTTAATTTCTAGCACGTTGAAAATTTTGGTGAAAATCAGATTAATTTAAATTTAAATTTTTAAATTTTACTCAAATAACTTGTCAGAAATATATAATTTATTTTAGAAAGAATTTTAAAATCGAATTTTTTTTTGTTTACAAATTTCTAAAAATTTAACAAAATGGTCGATTTTAAGAAAATTAAAAAAAAAAAACAGAGCAAATATTTGAAATTTCAATCTATGTAATTTCTATCAGAAATACAGCATAATATTTTACTTACTGGAAATAATAAATTTAATCGTTTAGCTTTCAATTAAAGCTAAAATAAAATCTTTAAAAATTCTTTTACATTTTTAAAAATTCATTTTAAACTTTAGGTATCGAAAAATTGACTGGAGGTACCTACATCTATAAAATATTACTATTTATTTGTGTTCTTGTACTTCCTGAAATATTTAATTAGATAACATTTTATTCACTGTTGAATAATTTTGAGCTTATGTCCCTTGAAGAATAAAGATGAGAACTGGTACATTATAAATTAATGTAAGTCAAAATACCACAAGAAAGTTCACACGATTAAAATAATAATTAATCTCTTGACAGCTTTGTGTCCTTGCTAATGATATATTTTCTCTTTTTTTTTTATAGTGTTCACTTTTCAGCGTCGTGTAATATTTTGTGTCACCATAACCACGGAATATTAGGATATAGAAGTTATGGTGCATAATAAAACATACAGTGCTGTTCGATAAAAGTGACTCACCTGATTTTTTTTACTAAATGTTCTCTTCTCCGATGAAACAAAAGTTGAGCTAAATTCAAAGGATAAGCGATCTAAAATCCGAAGAAGAAGCTTTGAAAGCTCTTTGAATTTAGCAGTAAGTACTGTCAAACATCCGTTCAGTATAATGTTCTGGGGATGCTTTTCTTTTCATGGAACTGATTTCTTAAAACCTATTGAAAAGACCCTCAGGAGCGAGCAGTACCAGAGAATTTTAGAGTCTTGTCTGCTCCCTTCTGCTGAAAGGGTGCAAATCGACCCCACCAAGTTCATTTTTATGCAGGATAATGCGCCCTGTCACAAATCAAAATTGATGAAGGAATATTTTGATGAGAAGCAGGTGAGTGTTATGACTTGGCCGCTCCAATCTCCTGACCTCGACCCCATAGAAAACTTATGGAGCATTATAAAGTACAGGCTCTCGAGAAAGCAGGTGAGCAACAAAGAGGATTTGATTGTGAATTTCATATCCGAATGGAATTCAATGTTTGGAGATGAGATTTGCCAGAACCTAATCAAGTCAATACCAAAAAGTGTTGAAAAGGTTATTCAAAATAAAGGAGGACCCATAGATTATTAAATATTTCGAACTATATTACCTGTTATAAATAAATTATACCTCTATTATTCTTTATTTAAAGCTGTTCGGTTATGTTTCTATTGATTACTAGTTGCAGGAAATAAGTGAGTCACTTTTTTCCCTAAATCTCATTTATATCCAAAATTATAATTATCAATAGAATACCTTAGGGCGAGTAAAATTTTACTAGGTGGTCGGGAAGGGGTCTTTATATTAGTAAGATTAAAAATAAGTTTGGCCCCAAAAACAATAGGCGAAAAAAATTTTAAGTAAAAAAATCAGATGAGTCACTTTTATCGAACAGCACTGTATGTATAGAATATCACATTGTATCATCCACGCAGAAACAAACACAGGCGAACATACGCAAACACACACATATAATGATTTATACAGGTTATATCTCAGGTTCGTTATCAATTGTTATCTGTAAATGAACGGGGTTAGTGTCAACGTCAGATTAAATCTAATCATACTGGATGTAGATGAGGAACAAGAGAAGACTGTTCTTCTATCAGTCTCCTTTCATATTTATTGTCTAAATTTTGTCTGTTTATCTATTTAAAATAGAAATCGCAGTATGAGCAAAGAATTACAAGCGATTGCATTTTTTTTCCAGATTTGATCTCATTTTTCTTGATGGTTAGCATTTTCTGTTGGAACTACACGAAAACAGCCTCTTTTCCCACAGGGATTGTACATCTAAACTGAAGGTCAACTGAAGATCGCGGTAAAAGCAACGAATGCAATCAATAACGTTGACAATTCTTCTTATGTAGATGGAGTAGGCGGATATAAGTCTTGCAGAAGTGGGAACCAGCGTGGATTCCAACACAATAATTTGCTTTGCAAAAATAAGATTCGAAAGCATATCTGCATATAATTTAATTCTATTGTCCCACACAAGATAATACAGGGATTTGAAGAATTATAATTCTGTAGCTTGATGTTATTTTAATCAGTTATTTTGAACATATTTTTCAACAAAATATCATTCCTTGTCAATGCACTTAATTCAGTGGTGATGGATCATTACATAATGAAATGATTAACAGATCGTGACTGCTATTAGGGAGATGTGATTAAATATACTTTAATGTTTAAAAAATTATTCAGTATTATCAATGCATAGGTAATAATCATTATAACATAGCATTAATAGCTATATTATGGAAAAAGGAATTTTTGACAATATAAGCATTTTTACATATTTATAGCTATCTTTTAACTTTTATCAAAAAATATATTCTTATCTATATAGTTACAGATATTATATATTAATTACTAAGTTTTTTAATTAATAAATATTTGTGCTCAGTTGTTGACATTAATAGCTATCTGCTGATGTGTTAAAATTTTGGAATAATGCAATAATAAAAATTTAAATTTTATCTCTCTGATAGATGTCGCGATCTGTAAATAAACATTCAGACCATGACTACGTGCCATTCTACAGATATATTGATGGACACTCGTATAGTTTTTTCTTCTGTTTTTAACAGAAAATAGAAGATTGGTAGATAGCTGACAAACAACAAACACCTGTACACCCGAGAAAGGTTGAAGAACGCATCAGGCAAAATCTCCGACTAAAAACAAAAAGAATGGGATAAAAATGCTGAACTGTTATCGTAGGAAGATAATGGCTAATCTCAGGATGTGATATAATTCAATCATTAGATGCAGTTTGCACGAACTGGACCAGGAATTGAACTTACAATTAATACAGGGTGTCCATAAATTTCGAGTGCACTTTAAAAAAATTATAACTTTATTTGTATTTGCGATAGAAATAATCTGTAAAAAGGATTAGAAAGAAGTAAATCTATATTTCTTTAAGGTTTTATTGAAATTTTATTTAAGTTTCCACATGTCCTCCATCATTAGCAATACAAAGGGTAATACGATTTTGCAGTTCACGGAAAACATTTGCCAACTGATTTATAGTAATGCCTGAAATCACATTAGTTATTTTAGCTAAATTTAAAACTAAGTACATTAAACTTTATAACATTTTTTACTGATTTTTTCTATAGCAAATATAAATATAGTTATAAATTTTAAAAAGTTCACACGAACTTTATGGACACCCTGTATATAGCTAAATTAACAAACTAATGTTTTGATCCACTAGGAAGTCTTAGACTCAACTGGAAAATGCCGGGCAATAACTGAGCAGTACTAAAAATAACTAGACGAGATTATCCCAAGAAAAGGATCAGGACAATCTACCCACATAGATTAAGTAAAGGGTTCAGTGGTAACGTCAATTAACCGTTTTCTTATAATTAATCAGTCTTCATTTCTTGAGCGAACAGCTCTTGCTAATATCAATTTAACTTTTTACAATCCTCTCTCTTAAAACAGTTTTTCAGGAAAAGTTAGTTTCTCAGCTCCAGTAACTATCATTGACAAGAGTGCCCTCATGTTACATTCTCTCCATATATGGTTGCCTATAAAATTACATCCATAACTAGAAACTCCGTTTCATGGTAACATGCGCTCTATAGTTCTCGCCAACAATTACTCAGGTGAGCCGTTCCAAGTAAAATAAGGAGAGCGTAACAAGGGTGTTTTATTTCTCCAAATTTGTTTACTATCTTCTTTGCCACAGGGATCTGCTTCCAAGGATCGAGATTCTCTACAAGACAAATGGTAGATTATTCAACCTAGCCCGTCTTCGTTCCAAAAGCAAAACGTCAGTGGCTTTATTGATCGAGTTTCAATATGAAAATGACAACAGTGTTACATCACTTTCTGCATCACACCTAAAACAAATACTGAATTTCTTCGTTCGGACAAAACCAAAGATCCAACTTGTTGAAACAGTTTTGAAGAATGTGGATCAAATTCCTTATCTTGGTCATCATATGTCTTGTAGCATTGACCTTCAAGATGAGATACTACACCGTCTCAAATGTGCATGATCAGCCTTTGGTCGCTTTCATGACATCAGAACAGGCAACAAAATGTTAGCGTACAAGGTAGTGGTGATTCCAAATCTTCTGTATGAGACCTGGACAACTTATCGACTACATCTGGAATTCTTTGAACATTTTAATCAGTTGGGAAGAAAAACTAACAAACATTAGTGTACTAGAAGCAGCTAAAATGACCAGCATTGAAGATATCGTCATAAAGAAAAAACTTCAACGGAGTTGACATCTGGTGTGAATGGATGTCAACCGGCTACCAAAGTAAATATTTTACTCCCAACTCAAAAAAAAGGAAATTGGAAAAACGGATGTCCAAAGAAGAGATTCAAGACGTTCTAAAACAAAAACATGAGGAAATGCAATATTGGCAACAAAAGCTAGGAATCCAGTGCAATGTATAGGAATCTCTGGAGATTCATTGTCAGAGACGGAAAAACAATCTTCGAATTGAAACAACTAGGGGAATAAAAGAAACGTTGAGAAGAAAGACAACCAATGCCTGATCCAGCATCCGCGGATCAGGCTGTCTTCATTGTCGATGAGCTTTCAATTAAATATGAGTCTTATCAGCCATGTCAGAGTCAACAAATCCAACTGATGGATAGATAGAGAGAGAGAGAGATAGATAGATATGAACAGACTGCGATAAATAGATAGATAGATAGATAGATATGAACAGACTGAGATAGATAGATAGATAGATAGATAGATCTGAACAGACTGAGATAGATAGATAGATAGATAGATAGATAGATAGATAGATAGATCTGAACAGACTGAGATAGATAGATAGATAGATCTGAACAGACTGAGATAGATAGATAGATAGATAGATAGATAGATAGATATGAACAGACTGCGATAGATAGATAGATAGATAGATCTGAAAAGACTGAGATAGATAGATAGATAGATAGATCTGAACAGACTGAGATAGATAGATAGATAGATAGATAGATAGATAGATAGATAGATAGATAGATAGGAATAAACAGCGAAAGACAGATACATACGTAACAAGCACCGAAAAGGCCTACTAAAAAAAAAATAAAAAATAAAAAGAATATCTCAGTTGTTACTGTTTTGTATTGTCTTTCCAGTTTCCAACTGAGGCGCTTTACATCGGGATTAAAATTGTTAAAAATAACTGTCCAAAGTTCATTTTCTTTTGTTATATTCAAGTACAAATTGTGAGTGATTAGTACAGCATCATCATCGTCATCATCTGTTTCGATTCATAGGCACACTGCAAATCATTGTGATTTCTCATTTTCAGCAAATTTGTAAATAACTCCTATCAGTCCCTTCCAAAATTCCCTGCTCTCTGCTTACTAGATTTTCCAAGCAAGTCAATAGTTTTTACGGGGAATACTGCAATTTTATCGACAGTCCTTTTAATATTGCATCTCAGTGGGTATAATATTCAATGTGTTAAGCAAAAATTGTATTTGAATAAATACCGGTGTTTTGTAGATTGCTGCAATTAGAGTTTACATCAATTAAAAGTGACACCATTTGCAACGAAAAAGCATTTATACGTGCACTTCAGCATAAGATATCCTATGGGAAAGATATTTTATTTATTGTTGGTTGGTTCTTTTATATAATAATGGCTTCCAGAATACTGAGTCTTCCTTTGCAGTGGATTGTAGATACTCTTTTCGTCTTATCTACGCAAATCAGTCTTATATTAATTTTGGTTGTTTTTTAATATTTAGACGAATTGCACAACATTCTGACAAATGACAACACGACCTTTGAGAATGTGTGGTGCATGTGTAGCAAATGTAAGAATTTGATATTTTTCGATTATTAGTATGGAAGATAAAATCTGCGAAAAGACATTTCATAAACCACATTAATTTTTTAGATTCCATGGATTTTTGAGCTAAGAATTGGATTATATATATATATATATATATATATATATATAGTCGGATTGATGTGAGTTTGTGACCCTGGGTTTCATGCTTTTGCGATCGTCAGACAAACTGATTATTTTTTTTTAATTTTGGATTTATATAAGTTTGCGAGTTATCTCTATCTCTGATATAGAGCGCTTTCCAATAGGTACCGCGTATATATAATATATAAATTATATATAATAAAAATATATATATATATTATAATTATTTTTAAAAATATATATATTAGGTCATCCCATAAGTTCTGTCTGAATTTTAATTTTTGTTAAAATGAACGAAATTTAAAGAGTATTTTATGTCTAATGGAGCTGAACATTATTTTTATGTTTAGATGCATTTAAACTGATCAAATGTTATTTCAGAGAACAATAAAATTAAATTTTGTTTGATTAAAACCCTGCTAACATAGAAGTACCCTAAGAATCATTTGAGGCACATAATGCTTTATGAGTTCAAGAAAGTTGTAAGAATCATTAAGTGGTGATATTTCCTGTCTCGTCACTTTTTTGTGTGTGTATATATCTAAATATGTCTGCGTGTTCATGTATTATAATCTGATTGTGTATGTATGTCTTTCGCAAGATGTCATCATCCCCTACCTCGACTTAGAATTCAAATGTATCCATGTTGTCATGAAGTTAAGAGCAGTCGATCTTAACGTTTATTCCAACTTAATTTCAATAAAAACAAAATAAATAGAATAACATATGTATTTTTCCTCAGTAATTTTATAATTTTAAACTTAATAGAGATTAAATTTAGATTTTAAAATGGGCAATTGTTAATCTTAATTTCAAATTTTATCGTATAATTTAATACTTATTAGTTAGAATAAATTCTATTTTAGTATAACCCCATCTTTAAAGCATTTAATAGTTATTGTAACCCTGCCTCGTTGTCAACGTTTTTGAATTCTCGTATACTTGTATTTTGAGTGGTCATTCCAGCTTATGTAACAGCGTTTCCGTTTGTGAGAGGTGGTTAATTAATTTGAACCTTTTAAAACCCATTATTCTACATTCAACATCATCACTTGATAAGACACCAGAGGTGTTGAAACAAAATGGCTATTTAGGTAGTGATTTTATAACATATTCATGTTATAATTTTTCGAATAAATAATTATATTTGCTCTACTCTGTACTGAGCACTCTTTTAAGAATAGTAATTGTTGGTTATTGGAATTTATTCCGTATACACCAATCCTATACTTGTATATATATATATATATATATATATATATATATATATATATATATATATATATATAAGCATGTAGATTGAACATAAACACTATTTTGACTGTTCTTTATCTATTTTCTTTAGTAACTGACAGTGTCCTTGAAAAATGCTGTAATCACTGCGTGTGAAGCACGTCATACAAACAACGGAAAGAAGAAATGTGGACCTGAAAAAAAGATGCCACTGGATATTAAGTGATGTGAAGGATAATCAATTATTCGAGGTAAATATTCATCATTTCTCTGGCGAATGAAGGAATGAACGGGTTTCTGAAATAGATCCAACAATTAAAATAATAAAAAAATGTATCATTCTCATAACTAATTCCTAGTTTTCCCCTATTATTCCCAGTTTCGAATAATTTCAATATAACAGTAATCTGACCGATACACTCTTCGGCCGCTAAAATAAACTTTGAATTTCATCAGATGAAGAATTTTCAATGTTATTTTATTAGTCGTTTATCATTTTGATGAAGCAAAATTTGTAATAAAATATTTGTAATTATAATACTTTATCAAAAAGATTTGTTAGGTAATTTAATGTATAGATCGACTCATTGTTTTGTGATAGAAGCAAAATAATAAATTGGATTAAACTTGCAATGAAACACATATAGTGAAAATGATTAAGATGAAATTTTAAAAATGAATTACGTTTGTCCTTTTTTTAATCGTTATAACCCCATGCAAGTCAGTAAAGCGACTAAAACAGAAGGAGGGTGATGGTTAGAGGGTCTGGAAGAATTAGGAATAGAAACATTAATAATGAGCGGGAAGAAGAAAGAGTAATCAGGAAGACAGTAGAGAGCGATTGACATTGATTTAAACTTTTGCAGATTAAAGTTGGCTGGAAAGCATGGAGCCAGAAATGACTTCCGCAAGCGAGAATTGTGAGAAAAAAAAACTGTTAGTATAGAACTTACTAGCCAGTTCAAATGTCAATTGATGGGATCTCAACGCCAGTCTAGTATTGGGTTTAAATTCAAAAAGTCTAGGTACCGTAGCGAAGAGTTCATCCGAAAAATACTATGAAAGTATTTATAGAAAAGGCACAGAAAGGCAACCTTACGGCAGTGGGTAAGGGACTGAAGACGATCCGCAGGATCAGGGCCAATAATATTGCTGATTATACTCTAGATCTTATCATGGAACTCTAGATAAATAGCACAGTAACGGACCTTATGTAGCAGCAACATTTTAAGCGTGGACGAATCGTAGACTTACAGATATGCAAGATAGATTCCGGAGAGAAAAATTGTCTCGCACGAGACAGTGAACTGACTTTCTTGGCAGCTAACCTAGTACTGGATTCATTATAGTCTTTCCATTTCATGTCATCCGAGAACGGTAGCCCGAGATAGCGCAAAGAATCTCTTTTCAAGAGGTTAGCATCAGCCATACTGATGGAAGAGAGAAAGGGGTCTTTTAGATGATTAATAGAGAGGAGTTTAGTTTTGGAAATGTTAAAATTAATAAGTCATATTTTGCCCCAGTTAACGACAGACTGGAGTTAGTTTAGCTCGCTTTGTCGGCCTTTTGGCTGAGAGCGTCACTCGATACTTACCTGGTGTAGGGATTAGTTCCTGCGCTGGTGGTATCACGGCTACGACTAGCTTGGACCGGCTCCGGCCTGGACCAGCTATGACAAGCCAAGACTAGCTATGACCAGCTTGGACAAGCTAAGACCAGCTATGACTAGCTTAGACCAGCTCTGACAAGCTTGGACAAGCTATGACCAGCCAAGACCAGCGGCCCGGGTGAAAACACTCGGGTCCTCACGTTAAAAACCAACCTTGTGTCACAACCTGACTCAGTGGGGGGTCAAGTAAATACCGACTGGAGTTAGTTTTGGACATCGGCTGCCATTTTGACCTTGTCAGACTGATCAGCCTTATTATCGAGGAAGGAGTAAATGGTTGTGCCTTCATCGTAAATGCCAAGTTAAGAGCTTATATCATCGGTAAGGTCATTAATGAAAATTCGAAACAGATTAAGACCAAGGATGGAGCCCTGGGAGACACCTGCGTTAGTACGGAAGGGTGTAGACGAGTGCCCGTTCAATATAATTTTCATTTCACGGTTTGATAGGAAAGACTGGATCAGTTCAAATATGTACCCGGAGACACCGTAACTTTTCAGCTCGCAAAGAAGACTTGTATGCTAAGCCCTGTCAAGAGCTTTCGAGATGTCCCAAGATACAGTTGGGGCTTCGCCGTTATTATGTAGAGCATGACTCTTTCCGCAATTATGTCATTACATCCGCAGTTGACCTAGAGAAAAGAAATCCGTATTGCTTGTTTGAGTAAAGGCCCTGCGATGAGAGATGCTGAACCAATTCAGCATTGAATAGGACCGCTAGGAATTTCTCAAAAAGAGGTAGAAGGTGAATAGACCGATAGTTGCAAGGGTCGGACGGCTCACCAGAGCTCTTAAAACATTGGAACAACTGACGATTACTTTCCGCAGGCCGGAAAGCAGGAGACATCGAGGCATTTATTATACAGTTTAGAGAGAATAGCGGCAAGTTCGGGAGCGTACTTCTTAATGAATATTACAGGGATACCATCGGTTCGACATGTCTTGTGGGCATTTAGGTTAGAGATGATAGCATAAACCATCGAAGGCGTTATATGCATATCACTTAACAGAGAATCGGTTCTAAGTGGGAAGTTTCGCAGGTATACTCCAGATGAGTCAAGGGTAGGTTTTGAAAAGAATTTACGAGCAAAGCATTAATCTTTATCAGCAGAGAAAGATGACACCTCAATTTGATTGAAGAGAGGAAGAATAGAGATTTTGCACTTATTTAATACTCTGTTACAGAGACGCCAGTAATCATGAGAACCAAAGTTCTTGGAAGCTATGCGGTCAGGAACTTAGCTCTTTCGGGGACTCGCTTATATCTATTACGATCAGCAATGAATAGGCGTCTTTTGTAACCAGAGATGTCACTCTGGTATGGCAGATATAACCGAAAATAGTGTTTTCTGTGTGCTATTGGGGCTGAGCATGCAGGTGTGCACCGTGGAGCGCGTTGAGATTTTTACCTGGTATTTCCGAGAAGGGGTGGAAAAATCTATACCGGATTTGATGCAGGAAAAACCTCAGTGGCGCCATTTCCAATTGGGATGTTAAAGATATCAGTCCAAGGGGCGTCACAAAAAAAATCACGGAGTGAGTCCCAATCAGCATGCTGGTAATGGAAAGAGGTGTTATGAATACGGCGTTCCTGCTTTATGGATCATTGGAACAAGATATCAATGGATACCACAGACTGATCCGATTTACCAAGAGGGTTGCGAAGCTCGGCAAGAGCGAGAAGAAGAGTTGAGAAATAAATCAAATATAGATATCTATTGCTCTGTTTTACTAGGGAAACGATTAGAGAAGTCCCCGATTTGAGTAAAGTATTAGGCAATGAAAATAAAATTAATGTCTGTATACCGGCAACATTTAGAATTTAGAATTAATTAATTTATTAATGTCTGTATACCGGCATCTTTAGAATTTTTCAGCCACGTGTCATGGTAGGCATTAAAATCACCGAAGACAAAGATGTTCACAGATGGATGGAAAGAAAGTGCCTTTTCTATGCTGTCATCTATAAACGTCTAATATACTGCTGTCCTGGGAGGAGGTGGGGCGATAAAAGAATAAAGAGATAACTAACGGACTTTAGTAACAAAAATCGGAAACACATGTAAAAGTAGTCATGGGCCTCAAGAAAAAATTCCCGGGTATCGGAGTATTATCCCGGATGTAGACACCAAGCGGATGTATTTGAATGCTGGAATTTTTTTCGGCGAAAGGGAAGTCAGACTGGAACCAAGAATTCATTGGTAGTAATCCTGCATTTATTTTAAAAGTCAATATGAAAAAAAAAAAATTAAAAAGAAAAGAAGAGAAAAAGAAAAAAATAGAAAAAAAGAAAAAAAAGAAAAAAGAAAAGAAAAAAGAAAAGAAAAAAGAAAAAGTTTTAAAAAGAAAAGGAGAAAAACATGGGCTAAGCATCAAATATGCAGCGGACATTTTATGATAGTATGAAATATGGACGTTATAAGTGGGTTAATGTCAGCTGTATTTATTATTGTGGTAGCTACTACAATGCACTTAGATTTTAAGGTCGATACATTGGAGACACGAAGTCGGTTTTTATTGTTAACTTCTTCCTCATTGGAAGCAAGATGAAGTCTACACATGTTGTTTCGTTATCTACTGCTATTTCATTTATAATGAGACACATGTTTCTTTAGACAAGAGTAAACTCGCTATTACTCCATCGTCTCTATGTGTCCATACCTTAAATAGAATAAGAATCTGCAAGCTGAAATACTTGCATTTAGAGACAAAAATTTATATTCACTTACACATTCATATGCTCTCTTGACAACTCCTGTAAACTTACCTCCTCCAATGTACGCTGGTGAAAGATTTATCTTTGTGAAAGTGTAAAAGATTGAAAGATATTATATTTTCTGAGCGTTTGTTTTTTTTTAGAATTTAAATCCTAACCACTAGACATGACGAGTGGAATTTACAGCCAATCCAATGTATTCACTATCTTTACGTTTGCTACAAACCGATCTTTCTGATTTTTCTTTGAACATCGTGGTAGCTAAAAATGGAAAAGAAAGAGAAACAAAAAAAAATGCTCCTTAAAAAAGCAAATCGCAAGTGTAGAGCGAAAAGGAAGAAGGACCATTATTAAAAAAAAGACTGTTTCGAATTTGAAAAGATACACAAGAAAGAGAAAAAAACGAGATGCTATATATATATATATATATATGTGTGTCATCCACAGACAGACTGTTTCGCAGCTCATCAGTGTGGCTAGACGTCCGGTTGCCTCTAGCTAGGATCGAAAGCCGGCTGAATTTGCGTAAGTCCGAACTTCTACCCGCTAAGCCATCAGCGTACGGGACAGAATGAAGGTGAATTTTAGCGTGTTTATTTTTAGATTCGGATAAACACACAGGGACTGAGAGTGACTCAATTCGGTCGAAGAGTCGTGCAGTATTAGCATAAATAGTCACTGTTTACAAATTCACACCCCAAACCAGAGGGCTCAACCGAAATTAATTTTTTCAGGAGCTAATATTTTTGTCATCCACAGACAGACTGTTTCGCAGCTCATCAGTGTGGCTAGACGTCCGGTTGCCTCTAGCTAGGATCGAAAGCCGGCTGAATTTGCGTCAGTCCGAACTTCTAAGCCATCAGCGTACGGTACAGAATGAAGGTGAATTTTAGCGTGTTTATTTTTAGATTCAGATAAATACAGAGTGACTGAGAGTGACTCAATTCTGTCGAATATATATATATATATATATATATATATATATATATATATATATATATATATATATATATATATATATATATATATATATATATATATATATTTAAAGAAAAACAGACCACTTTAAGGCTCCATTGTAATAATTTATTTCACCAGAGACTTTTAATTTTCCTTGGATCATCAGACATCACTTTCAAAAGGTGAAACGAAAAATGAAATTAAAATTTACACTTTTGATGGGCAGTATTAAGCTTATATACGTTAACATAGAAGGTAGCGAGGAATGGTGTGAGAAACATGGTCGAGTTTAGAGAGGGAAGGGATACAGATTAGTAAGATTTTCGTTACTTAAATATATATATATATATATATATATGTTTGTGTGTGTGTGAGTGTGTGTATGTGTGTGTGTGTATGTGTGCGTGTTGTGCGTGTATCTTTGTCTTTGTCACTGTATGTGTCTGTGTGTGATAAACCTGCATAAAACTATAAAGAATATGAAAGTCTATTTCAAATAAATTTAATACAAAAAGCGAAATGCAGCCGGAGAGGTATTTTGTGAGTAATTGACGGCGTTCCACCCACTTGAAAAAAGGAAAAGAAAACGAGAAACATGATGCCTTGATCAATTCTTGTCTTTCGTCTCACGCAAAGCAAAATTAGATAACCGCCCTCCAGTTTACAAAAAAAAATTTTTTAAAATGACAAGCTTTTCTTTCAGATTGTAACTTTATTTAGACATTCTAATATCTCCTTATTTTTCTTCTTCTGATCATGTGTAATAATCCTAACAAAATACAGATGCACGACGAAATACATTACGGACTGAGTCATCATAAATCACAAGCAATGAGACATGTCTTTGAAAGCAACAATAATTCATTTAAGAAATACAAACTTTATTTTATTAATAATGCTTCAAACATCACCGAAAATTGGTGTTCACTTTTTGTAAATTAATATTTGAATTAAGGAAGCAACCGTATTTTATTCCCAATAGTATCGTCCATTTAAAATGATCATCTTCAACAAAAACAATATTCGTTTGACCTAAATTTTACGCTAGACTATAATAAACTTAATTAGCACCACTAACGACACAGTTACGTGTCTCCTTTAAAAACTGGTAATAAATGAATGAAATAACAAAGAAATATAATAAAGCAGAAATATCAAATAATGGTTGTTGATTAAAAAAAATCATTGCAAATTTTAATGGCTCAACTTTTATGTTCCTGAGAAAAATCCACAAAATATATATAATTACTTTATGGAAGATTTTCTATGTAGAACACATTATCCAGTTTTTAACAGACAGTTATGTATATCTGTGTGAATATCGACAAAAAATGAGGCTCTAAATTGTTGACCTACCGTATCCACTTCACTAAAGAAGGGGTAATCATCCATTAATTTTTCGCCTCATATCTACATTCTGCGCAAGTAACTTATAGAAACCTCATAATGTTTTGTAATCAATTCATTCAAAGAAAGGCGATAATGTCACTAAGATGCAAAGTGCTCCTGCGAGTGAAAGACAATGAGAAGACTTAGAAGGAACCGGAAACCCAATCCTAAACAGTTTTAAACCTCTACTCTTTTTCAAAAGAGCGGGAAGGAGTGTGAACCGGACGATAGGCAATCTATCTACTGCGAATAAGGAGAAAAATAATAAGTAAATAATATTTCAGAGTTCTGGCGTAGACGTTAGAAGCAGTGGTGGCAGACTAAACTTCCCGAAACAGCTTCTATAAAGGCAGGGAATTTTTAGAAATAATCTATTCTGCTTATTTGCTTTTCAATCTGAGAATGGAAACAAATCACTTTATCGTATCAAAAAGAATTAAACCATTTTCATAATTTAATAGAAAGCATTTATTTACTGAGATATTTCCAGATTAAAATTCTGTTCTCGTCATATTTCTGTTCAGATGTCTGATGCTTTTTGACTCTAGTGTCACCGGCTTTGTTATGGTTTCATAGCCACATTTGAACTGAATCGATACGGTGTCAAAGATCCAATGGAAGGCCAATGAAATTCATAACTAGACGATTTGCCACATTTTCACTAGTCGCGTGCTTGTGCGTATCGCAACTATCATTTTACCTAGACCACCGGCTATTTATATATAAGATTATTTTCGGATATTCCAACAACCGGTTCGTTAAGCTTTTATAATTTTAAGAATAAGTTCGCGCGAACCGGTAGGATACCAATAATGGTTAGAAGTATAGAGTTGAAGTAGACTTTAAATGGAACCGGAAGCCCATTTCTAAACAGGAAACAAATAATTAATCTCTAACTCTGTTATAAAATCAGGGGTGAAAAGAGAACCAGATGCGAAGCGGATCTATTTACTCTTATTGAGGAGAAGAAAAAAATACTAAATACAATTTCAGAGTTCAGGCGGAGACGTTAGAAACCCAATTCTAAACAGAAAGCAAGGGATAAACCTGTACTCCTGTTCAAAAGACCGGAGTGATGTGTGAACCGAGCGATAAACATTTTTTAGATGAGGAATTCTCAATTGTACTCATTTACATTATTCGGACTGTTATCCTCATCTTCATTGCCATATTCACAACGAATGCATGCTCCAGCCATCTTCACGTGATCGGAATTTCGAATCAAATCCTTTATTTCCTCCACCGGTGTATATTGTTCCACGTACCATGCCTCTTCCGGATCTCTCAGTTATTTCCCCTTAAATCAACCAAGTTTTTGTAGCCTGGTATTAAACTCACAACTCTTTGGGTCTAGTCACTGGATCTAACCATCTGTGTATGAATTTCTAAGACTTATAAACCTAATGTCTCAGCAACAGTTTTGTTTTTATCAGTGCTCATATTGCAATTTCTCCGTTATTATTATTTCATATTTTTTTACCAGAGCTAATATTGGAATTTTTGTATTGTTATTTATTGCTTTTCTCTATCACTCCTTATAACTCCATGCTTGGTCGGCTCAGGACGTTTTTGCGGCCTAGCATATGTGATGATTCCTTAAGTTTTCGTATTTTCCTGTGATGTTCTCAATGTATTATTTCAACCTCATCTCACGGGGAGGGGGTCTCCCTTTTCCCCCCATATGTGGTCAGCTACGCCTGATTTTTCTATTTCCTCTCGTGTTACCACTCTACGATGTTCTTGCTTTAGCAATCTACCCCGGTGGACGAAATAAATTGTTTGATCTGAAATTCCAATAACCTGAAGAATGCCGAAGCGTATAACGGCCGAGACGTTGTGAATATGGCAATAATGATGAGGATAATAGTCTAAATAATGTAAATTATGTAAATATTCATAATACCTCATCTCAGAGATATAGACCTGATACAATTATACTGATTTTGGTTATTGTAATTTTTTTATGACAGAAATTTTCACCGGTGCATTTTGTTCTATAATAGTAATAATATTCTACGATAATAGCGATGAGAACAATAGTTGGAATAAATTGAAGTATAATGACAATTCCTCATCACAAAAAAGTAAATAAAAATGATCAAAAGCTGATTTTTCTATTTCTTCTCGTGTTACCACTCTACGATTTTCTTGCAGTCTTTCTCTAGCAATCCACCCCGGTGGACGGAATAAATGGTTTGCTCTGAAATTCCAATAACAAGATGCGAAAGGGACCTATTTACTCTGATTGAGGAGAAGAAAAAAATACTAAATACAATTTCAGAGTTCAGGCGGAAACCCAATTCTAAACAGGAAGCAAGGGATAAACCTATACCCCTGTTCCCCTTCACTAGAGAAGGGGAGATCATCCATTAATTTTTCGCCTCATATCTACATTCTGCGCAAGTAACTTATAGAAATACTAATTACTAGGCGATGGTTTAACACCTGTTACTGGTATAATCGTGGTTAAGAGTTTAATCGAAAGAAGGAATATGCCCTAGGAACAAAGTCAAATTTTCAAACCAATTCCTCATTATGTCTCCAGAAATTTTACTTTTCTGATTTTATATACATTTTTCTTTTTCTTCCCATTTTCCTTAAAACTATCTGGCTTAGTTGTACGCACGCGCCGTACATGTTATTCTGAGTTTACTACTGCAGAGGCACATTTCTGTTGCTTCCTGTTTTCCTCCATGAGAGTAAGTGTCCAGACTTCGTTGCCATACAGGAGAATTGTTATGGCATAGCTGTTTCACACTCTTCTCCTACTAACGAAATTTTCCACGTTTATTAACTTTTTTTTTTGTTTGCAATTGTGGGCTACGTGATAATATCCATACAGCTTTTAATCAGACTTTCTTTCATTTCGGTATCGCCCTTGAATTTAATATTTCACGTGTCCAATCATCGCTTTCCAAATCATGACCATGTTTTCTCACAAACTCAGTGTACTGAAGAGACGACAAGATTTCTTTTTTCATTTAGATATCGCCCTTGAATTTAATATTTCACGTGTCCAATCCTTGCTTTCCAAATCATGACCATGTTTTCTCACAAACTCAGTGTACTGAAGAGACGACAAGATTTCATTTTTCATTTAGATATCGCCCTTGAATTTAATATTTCACGTGTCCAATCCTTGCTTTCCAAATCATGACCATTTTTTCTCACAAACTCAGTGTACTGAAGAGACGACAAGATTTCTTTTTTCATTTAGATATCGCCCTTGAATTTAATATTTCACGTGTCCAATCCTCGCTTTCCAAATCATGACCATGTTTTCTCACAAACTTAGTGTACTGAAGAGACGACAAGATTTCTTTTTTCATTTAGATATCGCCCTTGAATTTAATATTTCACGTGTCCAATCATCGCTTTCCAAATCATGACCATGTTTTCTCACAAACTCAGTGTACTGAAGAGACGACAAGATTTCTTTTTTCATTTAGATATCGCCCTTGAATTTAATATTTCACGTGTCCAATCCTTGCTTTCCAAATCATGACCATGTTTTCTCACAAACTCAGTGTACTGAAGAGACGACAAGATTTCTTTTTTCATTTAGATATCGCCCTTGAATTTAATATTTCACGTGTCCAATCATCGCTTTCCAAATCATGACCATGTTTTCTCACAAACTCAGTGTACTGAAGAGACGACAAGATTTCTTTTTTCATTTAGATATCGCCCTTGAATTTAATATTTCACGTGTCCAATCATCGCTTTCCAAATCATGACCATGTTTTCTCACAAACTTAGTGTACTGAAGAGACGACAAGATTTCTTTTTTCATTTAGATATCGCCCTTGAATTTAATATTTCACGTGTCCAATCCTCGCTTTCCAAATCATGACCATTTTTTCTCACAAACTTAGTGTACTGAAGAGACGACAAGATTTCTTTTTTCATTTAGATATCGCCCTTGAATTTAATATTTCACGTGTCCAATCATCGCTTTCCAAATCATGACCATTTTTTCTCATAAACTTAGTGTACTGAAGAGACGACAAGATTTCTTTTTTCATTTAGATATCACCCTTGAATTTAATATTTCACGTGTCCAATCCTCGCTTTCCAAATAATGACCATGTTTTCTCACAAACTTAGTGTACTGAAGAGACGACAAGATTTCTTTTTTCATTTAGATATCGCCCTTGAATTTAATATTTCACGTGTCCAATCCTCGCTTTCCAAATCATGACCATTTTTTCTCACAAACTTAGTGTACTGAAGAGACGACAAGATTTCTTTTTTCATTTAGATATCGCCCTTGAATTTAATATTTCACGTGTCCAATCCTTGCTTTCCAAATCATGACCATTTTTTCTCACAAACTCAGTGTACTGAAGAGACGACAAGATTTCTTTTTTCATTTAGATATCGCCCTTGAATTTAATATTTCACGTGTCCAATCATCGCTTTCCAAATCATGACCATGTTTTCTCACAAACTCAGTGTACTGAAGAGACGACAAGATTTCTTTTTTCATTTAGATATCGCCCTTGAATTTAATATTTCACGTGTCCAATCATCGCTTTCCAAATCATGACCATGTTTTCTCACAAACTTAGTGTACTGAAGAGACGACAAGATTTCTTTTTTCATTTAGATATCGCCCTTGAATTTAATATTTCACGTGTCCAATCCTTGCTTTCCAAATCATGACCATTTTTTCTCACAAACTCAGTGTACTGAAGAGACGACAAGATTTCTTTTTTCATTTAGATATCGCCCTTGAATTTAATATTTCACGTGTCCAATCATCGCTTTCCAAATCATGACCATGTTTTCTCACAAACTCAGTGTACTGAAGAGACGACAAGATTTCTTTTTTCATTTAGATATCGCCCTTGAATTTAATATTTCACGTGTCCAATCCTTGCTTTCCAAATCATGACCATGTTTTCTCACAAACTCAGTGTACTGAAGAGACGACAAGATTTCTTTTTTCATTTAGATATCGCCCTTGAATTTAATATTTCACGTGTCCAATCCTTGCTTTCCAAATCATGACCATGTTTTCTCACAAACTCAGTGTACTGAAGAGACGACAAGATTTCTTTTTTCATTTAGATATCGCACTTGAATTTAATATTTCACGTGTCCAATCCTTGCTTTCCAAATCATGACCATGTTTTCTCACAAACTCAGTGTACTGAAGAGACGACAAGATTTCTTTTTTCATTTAGATATCGCCCTTGAATTTAATATTTCACGTGTCCAATCCTTGCTTTCCAAATCATGACCATGTTTTCTCACAAACCCAGTGTACTGAAGAGACGACAAGATTTCTTTTTTCATTTAGATATCGCCCTTGAATTTAATATTTCACGTGTCCAATCATCGCTTTCCAAATCATGACCATGTTTTCTCACAAACTCAGTGTACTGAAGAGACGACAAGATTTCTTTTTTCATTTAGATATCGCCCTTGAATTTAATATTTCACGTGTCCAATCCTTGCTTTCCAAATCATGACCATGTTTTCTCACAAACTCAGTGTACTGAAGAGACGACAAGATTTCTTTTTTCATTTAGATATCGCCCTTGAATTTAATATTTCACGTGTCCAATCCTTGCTTTCCAAATCATGACCATGTTTTCTCACAAACTCAGTGTACTGAAGAGACGACAAGATTTCTTTTTTCATTTAGATATCGCCCTTGAATTTAATATTTCACCTGTCCAATCCTTGCTTTCCAAATCATGACCATGTTTTCTCACAAACTCAGTGTACTGAAGAGACGACAAGATTTCTTTTTTCATTTAGATATCGCCCTTGAATTTAATATTTCACGTGTCCAATCCTTGCTTTCCAAATCATGACCATGTTTTTTCACAAACTCAGTGTACTGAAGAGACGACAAGATTTCTTTTTTCATTTAGATATCGCCCTTGAATTTAATATTTCACGTGTCCAATCCTCGCTTTCCAAATCATGACCATTTTTTCTCACAAACTTAGTGTACTGAAGAGACGACAAGATTTCTTTTTTCATTTAGATATCGCCCTTGAATTTAATATTTCACGTGTCCAATCATCGCTTTCCAAATCATGACCATTTTTTCTCATAAACTTAGTGTACTGAAGAGACGACAAGATTTCTTTTTTCATTTAGATATCACCCTTGAATTTAATATTTCACGTGTCCAATCCTCGCTTTCCAAATAATGACCATGTTTTCTCACAAACTTAGTGTACTGAAGAGACGACAAGATTTCTTTTTTCATTTAGATATCGCCCTTGAATTTAATATTTCACGTGTCCAATCCTCGCTTTCCAAATCATGACCATTTTTTCTCACAAACTTAGTGTACTGAAGAGACGACAAGATTTCTTTTTTCATTTAGATATCGCCCTTGAATTTAATATTTCACGTGTCCAATCCTTGCTTTCCAAATCATGACCATTTTTTCTCACAAACTCAGTGTACTGAAGAGACGACAAGATTTCTTTTTTCATTTAGATATCGCCCTTGAATTTAATATTTCACGTGTCCAATCATCGCTTTCCAAATCATGACCATGTTTTCTCACAAACTCAGTGTACTGAAGAGACGACAAGATTTCTTTTTTCATTTAGATATCGCCCTTGAATTTAATATTTCACGTGTCCAATCATCGCTTTCCAAATCATGACCATGTTTTCTCACAAACTTAGTGTACTGAAGAGACGACAAGATTTCTTTTTTCATTTAGATATCGCCCTTGAATTTAATATTTCACGTGTCCAATCCTTGCTTTCCAAATCATGACCATTTTTTCTCACAAACTCAGTGTACTGAAGAGACGACAAGATTTCTTTTTTCATTTAGATATCGCCCTTGAATTTAATATTTCACGTGTCCAATCATCGCTTTCCAAATCATGACCATGTTTTCTCACAAACTCAGTGTACTGAAGAGACGACAAGATTTCTTTTTTCATTTAGATATCGCCCTTCAATTTAATATTTCACGTGTCCAATCCTTGCTTTCCAAATCATGACCATGTTTTCTCACAAACTCAGTGTACTGAAGAGACGACAAGATTTCTTTTTTCATTTAGATATCGCCCTTGAATTTAATATTTCACGTGTCCAATCCTTGCTTTCCAAATCATGACCATGTTTTCTCACAAACTCAGTGTACTGAAGAGACGACAAGATTTCTTTTTTCATTTAGATATCGCACTTGAATTTAATATTTCACGTGTCCAATCCTTGCTTTCCAAATCATGACCATGTTTTCTCACAAACTCAGTGTACTGAAGAGACGACAAGATTTCTTTTTTCATTTAGATATCGCCCTTGAATTTAATATTTCACGTGTCCAATCCTTGCTTTCCAAATCATGACCATGTTTTCTCACAAACCCAGTGTACTGAAGAGACGACAAGATTTCTTTTTTCATTTAGATATCGCCCTTGAATTTAATATTTCACGTGTCCAATCATCGCTTTCCAAATCATGACCATGTTTTCTCACAAACTCAGTGTACTGAAGAGACGACAAGATTTCTTTTTTCATTTAGATATCGCCCTTGAATTTAATATTTCACGTGTCCAATCCTTGCTTTCCAAATCATGACCATGTTTTCTCACAAACTCAGTGTACTGAAGAGACGACAAGATTTCTTTTTTCATTTAGATATCGCCCTTGAATTTAATATTTCACGTGTCCAATCCTTGCTTTCCAAATCATGACCATGTTTTCTCACAAACTCAGTGTACTGAAGAGACGACAAGATTTCTTTTTTCATTTAGATATCGCCCTTGAATTTAATATTTCATCTGTCCAATCCTTGCTTTCCAAATCATGACCATGTTTTCTCACAAACTCAGTGTACTGAAGAGACGACAAGATTTCTTTTTTCATTTAGATATCGCCCTTGAATTTAATATTTCACGTGTCCAATCCTTGCTTTCCAAATCATGACCATGTTTTTTCACAAACTCAGTGTACTGAAGAGACGACAAGATTTCTTTTTTCATTTAGATATCGCCCTTGAATTTAATATTTCACGTGTCCAATCATCGCTTTCCAAATCATGACCATGTTTTCTCACAAACTCAGTGTACTGAAGAGACGACAAGATTTCTTTTTTCATTTAGATATCGCCCTTGAATTTAATATTTCACGTGTCCAATCCTTGCTTTCCAAATCATGACCATGTTTTCTCACAAACTCAGTGTACTGAAGAGAGGACAAGATTTCTTTTTTCATTTAGATATCGCCCTTGAATTTAATATTTCACGTGTCCAATCCTCGCTTTCCAAATCATGACCATGTTTTCTCACAAACTCAGTGTACTGAAGAGACGACAAGATTTCTTTTTTCATTTAGATATCGCCCTTGAATTTAATATTTCACGTGTCCAATCCTTGCTTTCCAAATCATGACCATGTTTTCTCACAAACTCAGTGTACTGAAGAGACGACAAGATTACTTTTTTCATTTAGATATCGCCCTTAAATTTAATATTTCACGTGTCCAATCCTTGCTTTCCAAATCATGACCATGTTTTCTCACAAACTCAGTGTACTGAAGAGACGACAAGATTTCTTTTTTCATTTAGATATCGCCCTTGAATTTAATATTTCACGTGTCCAATCATCGCTTTCCAAATCATGACCATGTTTTCTCACAAACTCAGTGTACTGAAGAGACGACAAGATTTCTTTTTTCATTTAGATATCGCCCTTGAATTTAATATTTCACGTGTCCAATCCTTGCTTTCCAAATCATGACCATGTTTTCTCACAAACTCAGTGTACTGAAGAGACGACAAGATTTCTTTTTTCATTTAGATATCGCCCTTGAATTTAATATTTCACGTGTCCAATCCTTGCTTTCCAAATCATGACCATGTTTTCTCACAAACTCAGTGTACTGAAGAGAGGACAAGATTTCTTTTTTCATTTAGATATCGCCCTTGAATTTAATATTTCACGTGTCCAATCCTCGCTTTCCAAAACATGACCATGTTTTCTCACAAACTCAGTGTACTGAAGAGACGACAAGATTTCTTTTTTCATTTAGATATCGCCCTTGAATTTAATATTTCACGTGTCCAATCCTTGCTTTCCAAATCATGACCATGTTTTCTCACAAACTCAGTGTACTGAAGAGACGACAAGATTTCTTTTTTCATTTAGATATCGCCCTTGAATTTAATATTTCACGTGTCCAATCATCGCTTTCCAAATCATGACCATGTTTTCTCACAAACTCAGTGTACTGAAGAGACGACAAGATTTCTTTTTTCATTTAGATATCGCCCTTGAATTTAATATTTCACGTGTCCAATCCTTGCTTTCCAAATCATGACCATGTTTTCTCACAAACTCAGTGTACTGAAGAGACGACAAGATTTCTTTTTTCATTTAGATATCGCCCTTGAATTTAATATTTCACGTGTCCAATCATCGCTTTCCAAATCATGACCATGTTTTCTCACAAACTCAGTGTACTGAAGAGACGACAAGATTTCTTTTTTCATTTAGATATCGCCCTTGAATTTAATATTTCACGTGTCCAATCCTCGCTTTCCAAATCATGACCATGTTTTCTCACAAACTCAGTTTACTGAAGAGACGACAAGATTTCTTTTTTCATTTAGATATCGCCCTTGAATTTAATATTTCACGTGTCCAATCCTTGCTTTCCAAATCATGACCATGTTTTCTCACAAACTCAGTGTACTGAAGAGACGACAAGATTTCTTTTTTCATTTAGATATCGTCCTTGAATTTAATATTTCACGTGTCCAATCCTTGCTTTCCAAATCATGACCATGTTTTCTCACAAACTCAGTGTACTGAAGAGACGACAAGATTTCTTTTTTCATTTAGATATCGCCCTTGAATTTAATATTTCACGTGTCCAATCATCGCTTTCCAAATCATGACCATGTTTTCTCACAAACTCAGTGTACTGAAGAGACGACAAGATTTCTTTTTTCATTTAGATATCGCCCTTGAATTTAATATTTCACGTGTCCAATCCTTGCTTTCCAAATCATGACCATGTTTTCTCACAAACTCAGTGTACTGAAGAGACGACAAGATTTCTTTTTTCATTTAGATATCGCCCTTGAATTTAATATTTCACGTGTCCAATCCTTGCTTTCCAAATCATGACCATGTTTTCTCACAAACTCAGTGTACTGAAGAGAGGACAAGATTTCTTTTTTCATTTAGATATCGCCCTTGAATTTAATATTTCACGTGTCCAATCATCGCTTTCCAAATCATGACCATGTTTTCTCACAAACTCAGTGTACTGAAGAGACGACAAGATTTCTTTTTTCATTTAAATATCGCCCTTGAATTTAATATTTCACGTGTCCAATCATCGCTTTCCAAATCATGACCATGTTTTCTCACAAACTTAGTGTACTGAAGAGACGACAAGATTTCTTTTTTCATTTAGATATCGCCCTTGAATTTAATATTTCACGTGTCCAATCATCGCTTTCCAAATCATGACCATGTTTTCTCACAAACTCAGTGTACTGAAGAGACGACAAGATTTCTTTTTTCATTTAGATATCGCCCTTGAATTTAATATTTCACGTGTCCAATCATCGCTTTCCAAATCATGACCATGTTTTCTCACAAACTCAGTGTACTGAAGAGACGACAAGATTTCTTTTTTCATTTAGATATCGCCCTTGAATTTAATATTTCACGTGTCCAATCCTTGCTTTCCAAATCATGACCATGTTTTCTCACAAACTCAGTGTACTGAAGAGACGACAAGATTTCTTTTTTCATTTAGATATCGCCCTTGAATTTAATATTTCACGTGTCCAATCCTTGCTTTCCAAATCATGACCATGTTTTCTCACAAACTCAGTGTACTGAAGAGACGACAAGATTTCTTTTTTCATTTAGATATCGCCCTTGAATTTAATATTTCACGTGTCCAATCCTTGCTTTCCAAATCATGACCATGTTTTCTCACAAACTCAGTGTACTGAAGAGACGACAAGATTTCTTTTTTCATTTAGATATCGCCCTTGAATTTAATATTTCACGTGTCCAATCCTTGCTTTCCAAATCATGACCATGTTTTCTCACAAACCCAGTGTACTGAAGAGACGACAAGATTCCTTTTTTCATTTAGATATCGCCCTTGAATTTAATATTTCACGTGTCCAATCATCGCTTTCCAAATCATGACCATGTTTTCTCACAAACTCAGTGTACTGAAGAGACGACAAGATTTCTTTTTTCATTTAGATATCGCCCTTGAATTTAATATTTCACGTGTCCAATCCTTGCTTTCCAAATCATGACCATGTTTTCTCACAAACTCAGTGTACTGAAGAGACGATAAGATTTCTTTTTTCATTTAGATATCGCCCTTGAATTTAATATTTCACGTGTCCAATCCTTGCTTTCCAAATCATGACCATGTTTTCTCACAAACTCAGTGTACTGAAGAGAGGACAAGATTTCTTTTTTCATTTAGATATCGCCCTTGAATTTAATATTTCACGTGTCCAATCCTCGCTTTCCAAATCATGACCATGTTTTCTCACAAACTCAGTGTACTGAAGAGACGACAAGATTTCTTTTTTCATTTAGATATCGCCCTTGAATTTAATATTTCACCTGTCCAATCCTTGCTTTCCAAATCATGACCATGTTTTCTCACAAACTCAGTGTACTGAAGAGACGACAAGATTTCTTTTTTCATTTAGATATCGCCCTTGAATTTAATATTTCACGTGTCCAATCCTTGCTTTCCAAATCATGACCATGTTTTCTCACAAACTCAGTGTACTGAAGAGACGACAAGATTTCTTTTTTCATTTAGATATCGCCCTTGAATTTAATATTTCACGTGTCCAATCCTTGCTTTCCAAATCATGACCATGTTTTCTCACAAACTCAGTGTACTGAAGAGAGGACAAGATTTCTTTTTTCATTTAGATATCGCCCTTGAATTTAATATTTCACGTGTCCAATCCTCGCTTTCCAAAACATGACCATGTTTTCTCACAAACTCAGTGTACTGAAGAGACGACAAGATTTCTTTTTTCATTTAGATATCGCCCTTGAATTTAATATTTCACGTGTCCAATCCTTGCTTTCCAAATCATGACCATGTTTTCTCACAAACTCAGTGTACTGAAGAGACGACAAGATTTCTTTTTTCATTTAGATATCGCCCTTGAATTTAATATTTCACGTGTCCAATCATCGCTTTCCAAATCATGACCATGTTTTCTCACAAACTCAGTGTACTGAAGAGACGACAAGATTTCTTTTTTCATTTAGATATTGCCCTTGAATTTAATATTTCACGTGTCCAATCCTTGCTTTCCAAATCATGACCATGTTTTCTCACAAACTCAGTGTACTGAAGAGACGACAAGATTTCTTTTTTCATTTAGATATCGCCCTTGAATTTAATATTTCACGTGTCCAATCATCGCTTTCCAAATCATGACCATGTTTTCTCACAAACTCAGTGTACTGAAGAGACGACAAGATTTCTTTTTTCATTTAGATATCGCCCTTGAATTTAATATTTCACGTGTCCAATCCTCGCTTTCCAAATCATGACCATGTTTTCTCACAAACTCAGTGTACTGAAGAGACGACAAGATTTCTTTTTTCATTTAGATATCGCCCTTGAATTTAATATTTCACGTGTCCAATCCTTGCTTTCCAAATCATGACCATGTTTTCTCACAAACTCAGTGTACTGAAGAGACGACAAGATTTCTTTTTTCATTTAGATATCGCCCTTGAATTTAATATTTCACGTGTCCAATCCTTGCTTTCCAAATCATGACCATGTTTTCTCACAAACTCAGTGTACTGAAGAGACGACAAGATTTCTTTTTTCATTTAGATATCGCCCTTGAATTTAATATTTCACGTGTCCAATCATCGCTTTCCAAATCATGACCATGTTTTCTCACAAACTCAGTGTACTGAAGAGACGACAAGATTTCTTTTTTCATTTAGATATCGCCCTTGAATTTAATATTTCACGTGTCCAATCCTCGCTTTCCAAATCATGACCATGTTTTCTCACAAACTCAGTGTACTGAAGAGACGACAAGATTTCTTTTTTCATTTAGATATCGCCCTTGAATTTAATATTTCACCTGTCCAATCCTTGCTTTCCAAATCATGACCATGTTTTCTCACAAACTCAGTGTACTGAAGAGACGACAAGATTTCTTTTTTCATTTAGATATCGCCCTTGAATTTAATATTTCACGTGTCCAATCATTGCTTTCCAAATCATGACCATGTTTTCTCACAAACTCAGTGTACTGAAGAGACGACAAGATTTCTTTTTTCATTTAGATATCGCCCTTGAATTTAATATTTCACGTGTCCAATCATCGCTTTCCAAATCATGACCATGTTTTCTCACAAACTCAGTGTACTGAAGAGAGGACAAGATTTCTTTTTTCATTTAGATATCGCCCTTGAATTTAATATTTCACGTGTCCAATCCTCGCTTTCCAAATCATGACCATGTTTTCTCACAAACTCAGTGTACTGAAGAGACGACAAGATTTCTTTTTTCATTTAGATATCGCCCTTGAATTTAATATTTCACGTGTCCAATCCTTGCTTTCCAAATCATGACCATGTTTTCTCACAAACTCAGTGTACTGAAGAGACGACAAGATTTCTTTTTTCATTTAGATATCGCCCTTGAATTTAATATTTCACGTGTCCAATCCTTGCTTTCCAAATCATGACCATGTTTTCTCACAAACTCAGTGTACTGAAGAGACGACAAGATTTCTTTTTTCATTTAGATATCGCCCTTGAATTTAATATTTCACGTGTCCAATCATCGCTTTCCAAATCATGACCATGTTTTCTCACAAACTCAGTGTACTGAAGAGAGGACAAGATTTCTTTTTTCATTTAGATATCGCCCTTGAATTTAATATTTCACGTGTCCAATCCTCGCTTTCCAAATCATGACCATGTTTTCTCACAAACTCAGTGTACTGAAGAGACGACAAGATTTCTTTTTTCATTTAGATATCGCCCTTGAATTTAATATTTCACGTGTCCAATCCTTGCTTTCCAAATCATGACCATGTTTTCTCACAAACTCAGTGTACTGAAGAGACGACAAGATTTCTTTTTTCATTTAGATATCGCCCTTGAATTTAATATTTCACGTGTCCAATCATCGCTTTCCAAATCATGACCATGTTTTCTCACAAACTCAGTGTACTGAAGAGACGAAAAGATTTCTTTTTTCATTTAGATATCGCCCTTGAATTTAATATTTCACGTGTCCAATCCTTGCTTTCCAAATCATGACCATGTTTTCTCACAAACTCAGTGTACTGAAGAGACGACAAGATTTCTTTTTTCATTTAGATATCGCCCTTGAATTTAATATTTCACGTGTCCAATCATCGCTTTCCAAATCATGACCATGTTTTCTCACAAACTCAGTGTACTGAAGAGACGACAAGATTTCTTTTTCATTTAGATATCGCCCTTGAATTTAATATTTCACGTGTCCAATCCTTGCTTTCCAAATCATGACCATGTTTTCTCACAAACTCAGTGTACTGAAGAGAGGACAAGATTTCTTTTTTCATTTAGATATCGCCCTTGAATTTAATATTTCACGTGTCCAATCATCGCTTTCCAAATCATGACCATGTTTTCTCACAAACTCAGTGTACTGAAGAGACGACAAGATTTATTTTTTCATTTAGATATCGCCCTTGAATTTAATATTTCACGTGTCCAATCCTTGCTTTCCAAATCATGACCATGTTTTCTCACAAACTCAGTGTACTGAAGAGACGACAAGATTTCTTTTTTCATTTAGATATCGCCCTTGAATTTAATATTTCACGTGTCCAATCATCGCTTTCCAAATCATGACCATGTTTTCTCACAAACTCAGTGTACTGAAGAGACGACAAGATTTATTTTTTCATTTAGATATCGCCCTTGAATTTAATATTTCACGTGTCCAATCCTTGCTTTCCAAATCATGACCATGTTTTCTCACAAACTCAGTGTACTGAAGAGAGGACAAGATTTCTTTTTTCATTTAGATATCGCCCTTGAATTTAATATTTCACGTGTCCAATCATCGCTTTCCAAATCATGACCATGTTTTCTCACAAACTCAGTGTACTGAAGAGACGACAAGATTTCTTTTTTCATTTAGATATCGCCCTTGAATTTAATATTTCACGTGTCCAATCCTTGCTTTCCAAATCATGACCATTTTTTCTCACAAACTCAGTGTACTGAAGAGACGACAAGATTTCTTTTTTCATTTAGATATCGCCCTTGAATTTAATATTTCACGTGTCCAATCATCGCTTTCCAAATCATGACCATGTTTTCTCACAAACTCAGTGTACTGAAGAGACGACAAGATTTCTTTTTTCATTTAGATATCGCCCTTGAATTTAATATTTCACGTGTCCAATCCTCGCTTTCCAAATCATGACCATGTTTTCGCACAAACTCAGTGTACTGAAGAGACGACAAGATTTCTTTTTTCATTTAGATATCGCCCTTGAATTTAATATTTCACGTGTCCAATCATCGCTTTCCAAATCATGACCATGTTTTCTCACAAACTCAGTGTACTGAAGAGACGACAAGATTTCTTTTTTCATTTAGATATCGCCCTTGAATTTAATATTTCACGTGTCCACTCCTTGCTTTCCAAATCATGACCATGTTTTCTCACAAACTCAGTGTACTGAAGAGACGACAAGATTTCTTTTTTCATTTAGATATCGCCCTTGAATTTAATATTTCACGTGTCCAATCATCGCTTTCCAAATCATGACCATGTTTTCTCACAAACTCAGTGTACTGAAGAGACGACAAGATTTCTTTTTTCATTTAGATATCGCCCTTGAATTTAATATTTCACGTGTCCAATCCTTGCTTTCCAAATCATGACCATGTTTTCTCACAAACTCAGTGTACTGAAGAGAGGACAAGATTTCTTTTTTCATTTAGATATCGCCCTTGAATTTAATATTTCACGTGTCCAATCATCGCTTTCTAAATCATGACCATGTTTTCTCACAAACTCAGTGTACTGAAGAGACGACAAGATTTCTTTTTTCATTTAGATATCGCCCTTGAATTTAATATTTCACGTGTCCAATCCTTGCTTTCCAAATCATGACCATGTTTTCTCACAAACTCAGTGTACTGAAGAGACGACAAGATTTCTTTTTTCATTTAGATATCGCCCTTGAATTTAATATTTCACGTGTCCAATCATCGCTTTCCAAATCATGACCATGTTTTCTCACAAACTCAGTGTACTGAAGAGACGACAAGATTTCTTTTTTCATTTAGATATCGCCCTTGAATTTAATATTTCACGTGTCCAATCCTTGCATTCCAAATCATGACCATGTTTTCTCACAAACTCAGTGTACTGAAGAGAGGACAAGATTTCTTTTTTCATTTAGATATCGCCCTTGAATTTAATATTTCACGTGTCCAATCATCGCTTTCCAAATCATGACCATGTTTTCTCACAAACTCAGTGTACTGAAGAGACGACAAGATTTCTTTTTTCATTTAGATATCGCCCTTGAATTTAATATTTCACGTGTCCAATCCTTGCTTTCCAAATCATGACCATGTTTTCTCACAAACTCAGTGTACTGAAGAGACGACAAGATTTCTTTTTTCATTTAGATATCGCCCTTGAATTTACTATTTCACGTGTCCAATCATCGCTTTCCAAATCATGACCATGTTTTCTCACAAACTCAGTGTACTGAAGAGACGACAAGATTTCTTTTTTCATTTAGATATCGCCCTTGAATTTAATATTTCACGTGTCCAATCCTTGCTTTCCAAATCATGACCATGTTTTCTCACAAACTCAGTGTACTGAAGAGACGACAAGATTTCTTTTTTCATTTAGATATCGCCCTTGAATTTAATATTTCACGTGTCCAATCATCGCTTTCCAAATCATGACCATGTTTTCTCACAAACTCAGTGTACTGAAGAGACGACAAGATTTCTTTTTTCATTTAGATATCGCCCTTGAATTTAATATTTCACGTGTCCAATCCTTGCTTTCCAAATCATGACCATGTTTTCTCACAAACTCAGTGTACTGAAGAGACGACAAGATTTCTTTTTTCATTTAGATATCGCCCTTGAATTTAATATTTCACGTGTCCAATCCTCGCTTTCCAAATCATGACCATTTTTTTCTCACAAACTCAGTGTACTGAAGAGACGACAAGATTTCTTTTTTCATTTAGATATCGCCCTTGAATTTAATATTTCACGTGTCTAATCCTCGCTTTCCAAATCATGACCATTTTTTTCTCACAAACTCAGTGTACTGAAGAGACGACAAGTTCTTTTTAAAGCGTTTCGCCCCAAGCAAGGCGGTAAGCCACTAGCACACAAGGGGTTACAGAGAGTTGGAGCTAGAGCAAATAGGAGTGATAGAGGAAAGGATGAAGAGAAGGATAGGGGATAGATCAGGGCATATGGAGACGTCAATTGACATTACATTTGAATAGTTGGAGATTATAGCGATCAGGGAGATAGGGAAAAGGGTGAGAGTTCCACAGGCGAGAGGTGCGAGACATGAAGCTATTGGATTAGAAGAGATGGCGACATTTAACAGTTTCGACAGTGAAAGGGTGTGAGCGAGATGCCGGCCTCGTAGAACGCTTAAATTCATGAAGTCTGGGAACCAGCGAAAGCAGCTCTTTGGAGCAGTTACCATGAAAGTATTTGTAAAAAACACAGAGGGAGGCGACGGGACGTCTGTGAGAGAGCGACTGCTGACGAGATGCCAGATCAGGGCCAATTACATTGCATATCCGTCTTTGGATTTTATCAAGGACCTTGAGACAGACATAAGAGGCACCAGAACATATATGGCAGCAATACTCCATGCAAGGGCGAATGGTGGATTTGTAGATTTGAAGGATTGACTCCGTCGAGAAAAAATTCCTGGCGCGGCACAGGGAGCCAAATTTCCTTGCGGTGGAGAGAAGCTATTGACCAATGTATTTGTTCCATCTCAGGTCAGCAGTCAATGTGATGTCGAGTAGACGCAAAGGGGAGCAAGAGAGAGAGAGAAAGAGAGAGAGATATTAAAAGGAAAAAAGGAGGATGCCACAGGAGAAAAAAAAGAAATTTAGCAACGTTAAAATTAATATTTTCTTTACATCGTGACACTATTTTCATTTCTGTTTTATCTGTACCACACTATAACGCGTACATTTTTTTTAAGAATGTGTTTTCTTATGAAATAGATTCAGGAACTGTTAATGCTTCTTTGTTATTTTACACTTCGTCAGAAATGTATATATGTGTAAAAGAAAAGAGAGAACCACCTGAAAAAACAGATAAGTGACGTGTTAAATTGGTTTTGCCTCAGCCCTGCCTGGGTATAGTAGACAGAGACGCGTCGTGATGGTCAAAATTTAATTGGGGAACATCTGGAAATATAAATAAATGAAAAAATGTTTTGGTGAAATTGTGAACCTTCATTTTTTTTAAGTGGTGTAATTGAAAAAAAGAAAGAAAAAAGATTCATGAAAACAGGATATGCGACAATTAGCGATTAAGGCAGATGAGAACTTGGAGAGGTGAATTAGTTCCACGTCTAATGGATGTCAGTTATCAGTTATCTGCTAGGTAATTCACCTCTCCAAGTTCTCCACCGCCTTAACATATATTGAACTCACACTCTTTGAGTCCTGTCACTGGATCTAACTAACGCCTTTATCCACTGTGCCATGTGTCTTTGAGGACAAAGAAAATCCTTGCTAAGACCTACAGGCTTCGTTTGTTCGTAACCATCTTCGTGAATTGATCTGAGAAGCGAAATTTGAATGGAATATTAAAAGCGATGCCAGTTTTTAATTAACAGAAATGGCCATATTGCTGTATAAAATATATTTTAATAATGTTGAACCCATGACCTTCCGTTGAACAAGACGAATTCCATAAGTACTTTTATCTTTTACGTAATATTCCCAAATATATTTATTTATTGAACTTCAGTTTTGTTTATTGATTCTTTAATTGGCATTTTTTTCTTTTTCATTTCGTTCTTGAAAGTCTTGTATTTGGCGTGCAAAATCTCTGTGAAAGAGCAGACGGGCATTGGGAGGAAATCAACCCTAAGAATTTAAAAGGACGGAATCTAAATCGTGTAAAATTAAAGTGCATGACCCCGCATAACAATATCTGACATTTTAAAACATGACAAATATTCGGGTAAGGTGGGAATATATAGTTTAACTGTGTGATAAATAATAACAAAGAAATCACACCAAATAAACCTGTATAAAATAGTTTCAATATTTGTTCGACAAAAAAATTAACTAAAAATATAATCATCCCATCTTGATAACTATAATCTCTAAAACACGATTGTGTATATAACGAAATAGTAATTGAAATGTTCTGTGCTTTGCAACAGAGTTTAATGAAATCCATTTTCTTGTACAAAGATTGTTAGCACTTTGTTCGAAACTTGACATTACATGTTGTAAGTGTGAATATAATACATAGACTCCAACAAGCTATGATAATGAATTATATTTAACTATTTTATAGAAAAGGTATTCTTTTCTATTTAAGTAAGCAATTCCCAAATGTACAAATATGCATCATAGCAATTGAAAAGGGAAATCATTTTACATTTATTAATCACTTTTATCATCAAATCTTATATTTATTCCGACCGACTAACAATCCCTTTTTCCACGATTCTTACTGCATATCTATAATTAAATAAGTTATATAGTTGTTGTGTCTTCCTCCTTTCCCTAAAATATCAGTAATCGTGCCATAAAATCTGGATTTTTGGCAGAAGAATACCACCTGATCTAAGCCAATATGGTGTAAAGAATAAATTCTAAAGCAGTATAAATCTATTGGCTCGCTAAAATATAGAATCAAAAATCACCTTGATTAATGCTATGTCCGTGCATTCCTTATAAAAGCAGCAGTCACAACTTTTCGAGTGGCTGATACCGGTAGATAGCAACCCGGTAAAAACCCGGTAAAAATATCTCGACATGAATATGGTATGTATTCTTTCGACTAAACATACGTAAATGCACAACTACAGATTATTTATTTGCTTCCTTTGTTTTTCAAAGAAATGTTTTATCCGTTAGAAATGTATCACTTTAAACGAGACTCGATTTCATATAAAAGAAACATTTATTTTCATAAAATCTTGTGCTTGCTCGTTGCATATATTATATTTATAACTTTATTGTTGAGTAATTTTTATTATATTAATATACATATATGAGCATTAATTATAAAGATACGTATTTATTTATTTTTTTAGATAAGTCGATATATCGATTGTTTTATTATCTATCAAGTTTAATTTATTAAAAATGTCTCACTAAGAATTATATTAAAAACATTTAATACATTGTATTTGTTAAATTGCTTATACATTGGCACGAATAATTCTTAAGCGTAGCATTTAACTTTTTTATGAAAGAGGACGTAATTTTTGAAATTGTAGGAAAAGCATTTCAATTCGTAACGTTTGCTTTGTTCAGTATCTTCGATTTCTTTCCCTATCATTTATCATTCAAAAATTTTAAAAATGTGCCTATATTTTATTCATTTATCCTTTTCTTATTTATTGATTGTAACGTAATATTTTTGTGGAGGAGGGCGTATTTTCACATTTGTAGGAAAAGGGTTCTAAATCGTAACGCTATTTTGTTTTATTTAGTACTTTTTATTATTGGTTCAGAATAGTCAATTTCTGCTATGATTTCTCTTTTAAATAAAATACCCTAATATATTTAAAGATAATTTCATACTTATATCTTTTTCTTATTCATTGATTTCTAGTGTTATAATTTAAAGTCATAATGATAATAATTTTTAAAGCATTACATTTGAAGACGAACAGTTTATTCCGACATCCTGTGTAAAATACATATGTGTGTTTATATATATATATATATATATATATATATATATATATATATATATATATATATATATATATATATATATATATATATACATATATATATATATATTTATGTATGTATACATACTTCGGGTAGATGGAACTCATCAGGCCGGGAGGGTAATCCATCTAACAGAAGGAAAACTCTGATTTTAAACCTCCGCTGAATTGCGGCCATACCCAATCGTGGGAAAGGCATCGAGAGGAAAAAGAAGGAAAAGCAAAGCCATTCGATAACTCAAACGCTTAAAAGCTTTAGAGTCTCGAAAGAATAAGGAATTCATGCTCAAATCTCACCGATAACTCTTTTTTTTTTCGAATTTACACTATTTTATTACGGGTCGTAGAATAGCGATCTGATAATTGAGGTTGTGGCGGACTTCACCACATTCATTTTACTTTAGATTAAGAAACAAGACTCACGCAAAAAAGATAACCAAAAGACATTGTTACACATAAAATATATATTTAACAAGATGTACAATATCAAACAACGATGTGAAAGAAAGCATGCATTTAAGTAAGAAAAGGTTGAATTAACAAAGAGCTGTCTCTCTTTATCTGGTATTTGAGTGTTCAATGAGAAATAGTCATTTGGTTCAAAGTTCACTGGAAGAATGTTCATGAGAGTCTCTTGTAATGATTGTTCTTGAAAGATATTGCTGTGCAAGAAGAGTTTATGTGAGTGTGTACAAGGTATGTTCAACATGTGAGTGAGAAAGTTGGCGCATGGTTTCAACTGTCATGGATTCGTTTGGCAGTTGGCAGTTGAATTCTCACTAAGTGGGATTAGGTAAATCTTGGCTTAAATATTCTTCACGTGCAAACAATCTGATTGGTTGGTATCGACCAATCAGCGAGCGAGCTTTGGGGACTCTTAAGAAAGCTTCTGCGATAAGCTTCTCCCAAAGGTGCACACAATTGACTACTTAAAAATAGAGCGATTACAAAATTGTCGCATTACTGCGATTTGTAAATTTCCTGTAGAAAATGTATTAGTGATTTATTAACCAATGAATGCTTAGCATTGTAAATGTAATTTGTATGTATGTATGTTCGTGCGTAATAGATTCGCACAAGTTAAAAAGCAAGAGAAATACGATGAAAGATAGACAAGTCAAAAATTAATGATAATTTTTAATCACTGATCGTAAACAATCAGAAATATAAACTTAAGTAGGAAATGATATTAAACGGGCGTACACTGGATCGTTTCCCCCACTCCCATTGTAGAAATAACCTCAAGCGGATGCCATATGAGTGATGTGATAAAGACGAAATGTAGCGCTGATTATGGCAGTCCTGGATGGTGGACAGGATAAAACCGTATTACACGCGAAATAAGAAAGTCATAGAAAGACAGACTTGCTACTTGGATATTAAGAGATGATGAGTGAAAATTATGAAAGGCAGGTAGGAATTGAAAGACTTAAAAATCGCAATACATCAAAATCTTTTTTATGGGGACTTAGAGTAAAAGAAACAGAGAATGATATAGAGAAATATTTATGTATTACTTCTTTTTGTTTTTACATATGAAACAATTACATATTTGTATAAGAAGAGTTAAAAACAGCAAGGAATAAATACTGGAAAAGATAAGCTGGACAATGAGAAGATATGGGCAAAGGGTTAGAGAAGAACCAAAGTAAAAGATTACTTACTTGACAACACCCGCAGAATTTGCGCGGGTTCAGCTGGTATATATTACACTATGATTTAACTGTCGATTCTTCTAGCAGAGAATAATATTAGGAGTCATTTAACCCTACGCATGGCGGGAATACCACGAGTACAGGGAGAGTTACAGAGAGTGAAAGTGGGAGAAAAGACTGAGAATAGGGAGGGTTGATGAAAGGGCAAAGGTTGAACGGGTTTCAAGAAGATAGAAGATGTCAATTAACGTTGGATTTAAATTTTCTAAGATTGTAGTTTCCTCGAAAGCAAGGAAACAGAAAGAAAGTTCCACAGGTGGGAAGTGCGAGAAAAGAAACTGTTGGCGTAGAAGTGGCGGTTGCATTTAGCTATTTCAACAGTAAAAGGGCGGGATCTAAACGCCAATCTAGTAGCATGCTTAAATTCATGTAGTCGGGGCACTAGGGAAAAAAAATCTCGCCAGATCAGTTGCCATGAAAATATCTGTAGAAAAGAGAGAGATAAACTACGCCACATTTGTGAGAAAGTATCCGCAGTCGAGATGCCAAGTCAGGACCGATTACATTGCAGATCCTTCTTTGGATTTTGTCACGAATCTCCATATAAATAGCAAAAGGCACCAGACCAGATATAGCTGCAGAATTCAATGCACAGGAAAATGGTAGAATTGTAAATGTTCAAGAAGGACTGAAAGAGGCAGTGTGTTGCTCTACAGGAGTATAGCATCAGCCATGTTGATGGCAGGCAGAAAAGTTTCTCTACAGTGGTTAAATAAAAGGAGTATCGTTTTGGAGGCATTAAAATTTACCATCCATTTCCTGCCCGAGTTAACGATTGATTGAAGGTCCTTTTCAAGGGAAGCAGTCGTTTTCAGCTCTAACGGATTTGCTATTGAGATTATGGTAAATAAAATAATCATCCATTTATAATCGTTTAAAAAGAATACATTGATGAGAGCATGTTGAACAGCCAAACGAACTTCACAAAACCATTATTTCATATATGAAAATTTAGTGGGTTTATTTAACTTAGTAAAACGTAATGTCACGGATATCTCAGATAATTTTCATTTAAAAAAGTCAGGGAAATTGAATGAAAAACTTGTGACATAGATCGTTGTTCAGGCCTTTTGCTAAATTTCAAACTTTTGTATAATAAAAGAATTTTGTTGTTTTTCTTTCTTCACTCTTTCTTTACACTCTTTCTGTTCTCCCTTTCTACCTCTTTTTATCAATCTTAATTTTCCCCTCTCTCCTCTTTCTTTATTTCATCTGTATTCTTTCTTTGATTTTGCTAATTTTCGCAAATACTTTCCAAAGTTTTCAGTGAACAATTATTTATAAATTATGGTGTCATCTACACGATTGTATTCTTGAATTCATTTAACCGCTTGTGACAAGTTTCTTTATTTGCTTCGATATAAATATGTTTACGTATATGGATTTTATCAGCTGATATTAATTTCGGTCTTGTTTTATCTTTTGTATTCAACTTACTACAAGTTTTTCCATATGTAGGGAGACTACAGTTGTTTCCCTTGGGTCGGGCTAACGCAAGTTCAGCCCCTTAGAGACGAGAACTCTCCTGTCCCTTCTTCCCTTTCGTCACTTCCGTTTTTAGGAAGCTCTGTCCTTTTTTTTTTACTTACGACCACCGGAGTCCACACACGTGGAAATTGGTCTGCTGGTACCCAGCCTAGCGTGGAGAAAGAAGTAAGTCCTGTTAACTCATCTATGGACAGTCAACGGCCCTAAAGTTGGTATGTCATTTCTCTGTTCTCGTTAAACACCCTCGGTCCTTTGGACTATATGAACAATCTTGTGTTTGGGACATGTAAACCTTTTTAATATTGTATATAATTTGTTTGCATTATTAAATGTCTTGTTGGGTAGGGTCCCGTATTTCGTCTTTCTGTATCCTCATTCGGTGTTAGTGTATCAGTGGCTACACTAATGCCGATATTAGTATCGGTGTCCGGTTATTGGAAGGCTAAAGCGTATTGTTCTTCCTAACACGAAATATCCCTTGAATTGTGGTTAGCTGGTACACCCCCATACTAATACCTACGTCGTCTAGACGACTAAAATATTTGGACATTCATTACTTACTATGTGAAACGAGATAATATGACATACGGCTAAGACTGATTTTATCTCTGTGATTTTTCTTTCATTATAACCCACCCGGGCCCGTATTCAAATGCTTATATATTCTTAAAAATATCTAAAAAAATAAATGTCTTTTTTTGCAAATTAATGAGATGTATTTTAATGAATACCAACTGAAACAAAATTTAGTGCTGTATTCTTCTATGCATCAGACATACGAATTGTTTACGAACTGTTTACGTTTATGGTTTTTCACTGACTTGTTATTCTGTCGGGAGCCGTCAACTAATCCGCAGGAGGTCACGAATATGTCTGCAAATATTCGAAGAGTTAGTCACTTTTGAAATGACAGATTCTCTTGCTGCTATTAATAATTTTTAAATTTTTGCCATTATTTTCTACGTCTGTCTGTTCTATTAATTAATACTTTTTGCCGGTTTCTCACAGAATCTATTAGCCATAGAAATCCATGGAATTATTTTTCAGTCAGCCTTTCCCTGGCTATGTTTTATACTCCCACTCATTTATGTATTCTAATATATTAAATTATGAAACCCTTTTTAGCTTCTATATACCACCACTCTTTAGGAGATAGAAGATCATGGCTGGCCACATCTTTCTATCCTTCGAAGCTCTTAGAAATATTTGTTTATTGTCCATCTTCCTTCGTATACTGTTAAATATTTACACAATGGCATTAGAGAGGTTATTCACTGTTCCCCTCTGACCCTTGAATAGGTCTTATGAGAGTCAAAATGGCAGGCCTTCTTTTCGCAGAAATTTGAAATTTTTCCGATTTTATGTATAGTTAAGCTTTTTGTTCCCATTTTTCTTAAAGCTTCCTCGTTTCTTGCATGTTCCCTCCATGGTATTTCCAATATCATCCTGTAGAACCACCTCTCTATTGCCTCTAGTCAAGTTTTCTCTTCATCTGTGTGAAAAATGTTCAGCATTCATTGCCATATATGAAGACTGATATTGCATAACAGTTCAACACTCTTTTCTTTGTTACTAACGACATTTTCTTATTTCAAAGTACTTTGTTTAGTTTTTGGACGGCGTATTTTGCTATTCCAGTGCGTACTTGGATACCGGGGACACATTTTCCGTCATTTATTAAAACACTTCCCAAATATTGAAACTTCTGTGCTTGTTTGATTCCGTCATCTCCAATTCTTGGTTGGCATCTTGGATTTTTTCACGTGTTGTCAACCATACATGTCTGTTTACAACTGATGTTTAGTCCTTTCTTCTCTCTTTCCTTCACTACTTCATCTAGGAGTTATTACAACTTTCTTTCTCAGTCTGTCATCAACGAGTGTTCTCTCTGTATCTTAAATTGTTAATTATTACTGAGTCGATCAATGATATTGGCATGATTTCCAATTCCATTAGGATAGTTTTGCTATAAAGGTTGAATAAATCCGGTGAGAAGGCACATTCTTTTTTACGCCAATACCTTCTTTTTTTGTGTACTTAATTCATTTTTATATCCAGGTGCAGGCAATTTGCTCCCAGTATAAGCTCTATATTATTCTAACATTATTTCCAGATAAATGAAGTTTTCCTTGTAATTCAAATAGGTATTTTTATAGTTTATTATCAAATGCTTTTATGTAATCAATGAAAAACTGGGTGCCTGTCAGATGACACTTGTCACGCATATTCTACTGGACGAGTAAGTTATTATCAATGGATTTCACCGACTTGACACAGTTATTTTTAATATTCATATAGTGTATTGAACTGTTCTTGAAATTGATAATGGATTGATTTCTCATTGCTTTTTCCACGGTGATTTTAATGAGTCAGCATCTATAATTATCTGACTATTGACTCATCAAGAGTTCTTCTGCATTTTGATAGGTCTTAATTTTCGTCCTACAATATTGCTTACTACCATCTTTCTCCCCACACCGATAAATTGAGGAGGAGGGAAAACATTTTAGTCGACAACGGCCCGTTTTAACTTACTTAAAGTTGGAAACGATTTTGTAATGTAAATATTCAAAGAACAATTACAGTGAAAAGGTCAGGGTGGTTTAAACAAAGATTCTAAATTTATAGCCGTATTTTTGTGGGGATGAATTGAGGGTGAATTCAACCAACCAGAAAATACGTTAACAGCAAAATTACACATTCCATGAGTCAAAAGAACAAATGAAATTTCTACACAGTTTTTTAAAATTCTAACAAAATCAAAGAAATATTCTCTGTAACATTAAGTATTGTCGACTTAATAAGGAAAAGGAAAAATATATAAATCGACTATTCAGATTCAATTTCAGTCAAAATCATTAGTTTGGATCGACAGACGGCCATTTTTAATAATTTTTGATTTAAACATTCGTTTCTATGTTACTATTTTCTTTTTCATTTTCCAGCAGTTTTGATATAATTTGTTCTTCCTATAAATACATAGAATTATTAATCTATTATAAAACGATTTTTCTAAGTTTCTAAAATCATACGCCATTTTTCAGTTGAACATTGTTATTACATCCTAAAAGAACGATTCCAATTTTGATTCAATGACATTTTCATTATCTTTAGCTGATTGGCATTGTTAAGTAAACAAGGAATGTTGCATGGCGCCTAAGATAAAAGCAAAATCCAGACAATGTGTCATATTCAATTATAACGCGCTTGGTCCATTTGTCAAAAAGACAAATCGTTTTGCCGTTTTTCAGAATAGCTTCTTATTCATTACTGTTCTTAATATTTATGCAAAGAACTAATCAATTTCAAAGCCACTTCAGGATGTCCTTAATATTGTACAAAAGATGCTACTCGGAACTTTTGCATAAATTCAATATAGACCCGTAGTATTTCCTCTAAAATAATAATACATTTATAATCATTTATACAGTATACATTGATGAGAGTATGTTGAACAGCCAAACGAACTTCACAAAACCAATATTTCATATATGAAAATTTAGAGAGTTTAATTATTTAACTTAGTAAAACGTGATGTCACGGATATCTCAGATAATTTTCATTTAAAAAAGTAAGGGAAATTGAATGAAAAACTTGTGACATAGATCGTTGTTCAGGCCTTTTGCTAAATTTCAAACTTTTGTATAATAAAAGAAATTTGTTGTTTTTCTCTCTTCACTCCTTACACTCTTTCTGTTCTCCCTTTCTACCTCTTTTTATCAATCTTAATTTTCTCCTCTCTCCTTTTTCTTTATTTCATCTGTATTCTTTCTTTGCTTTTGCTAATTTTCGCAAATACTTTCCAAAGTTTTCAGTGAACGATAATTTGTAATATTCATTCTAATTGTCTCTTGAATTATTTAAATTCAGTTTTCTTGAAAGAAAGTCAAGACGAAAGCAAAATAGAAAGAAAGTCTATTGTCAATACTGAAATTTGATACGCATTTAGATTGTGGAATTGAACAAGGAGCAAAAATACAATCTATTTCGGCAAGAAAATGAATCACGTTGAACAGCTAATGGATTGAATTTCAAGCGAAAAGTCTATTGCAAGTAGATATTAGAGGGCGATTTTAACCCAAAACAACGTAAATCGAATAAACTGTTTGAATCTCTATTAGTCAGTTTCTCAGCATGTTTAACTGGCTGCACTGAAGATTCTTGTATAAGATCTCACCATTATTAGTCATACAACTCACTTGGAATAATTATTTTAGGCTGCTTTCGAAGTAAAAACAGATTGTAAAATTTTATATCTTTGTAATTGAATGTAGGTTAACACACGTTTCCGATAAAGTTCTTTGCTTATTTTAATCTCGCACAAGATTCCATTAGGATAGTTTTGCTATAAAGGTTGAATAAATCCGGTGAGAAGGCACATTCTTTTTTACGCCCATACCTTCTTTTTTTGTGTACTTAACACTGGGGTTAGGCCTTAAAACACTAAAATTACCAAAGGATCTCCTAGAAAAAAAATGAACGAATATCGATGATGATATGCTAGACGTTGGAAATCAAACTATATCTAATAATTCGGAAAGCCCTTCATTCTGATTTTGAAAGAGTTACCAAAAGCTTAATCCAATGTATAAAGAATATATTCGTTTATTGCTTAAGTTGTTATGATAGAATTTAAAAAAACAACAACAACAACAAAATAAATATTATTTAAAAATCATATGAGATATAATGTTACCCTCCATCATTTTGGGCCAGTTTTTCCTTTTTTTATTTTCATGCATTCCTCTCCTAGATGTTTACATTTACGATGTTGAATTGGCAGAACCATGATGTTATGTACAATGGCAGATTGTATCATGCATATCAACATTTTCCCAATGAAACCTGTCGGTATTGGACGAACTTAATGTGGCGATTGTAAACAAAGAGAAAATACGCGAGACATTAAGTAAATTGATTAAAACATGAAAACAACGTAATTTTAAGTTTGTCTTAAATTTGTAAAATTAGAAAGACGCCAAGGAGATCATATTAATATTCCTAAACATGAAATAATAATTCATTTAAGTATATGGATATTGGTTTAATCACCCCCATATATATATATATATATATATATATATATATATATATATATATATATATATATAAAGAGAGAGGGGGAGAAAGAGAGAGAGAGTGAGAGTTTTCTATGTCTAACAGAAACTTCCAAGACAAATTATTGTAATTATATTTCATAAGGATAAATATTCAAAGCTGAAATTCAGATGATATATATCTAAATACAGATAAATGAATTGGGAATGCAAATTACGATATAATTCTGTAATCTTTTCCAATATTTGTTTATTCAAAAATATTTTCCTATTCATGGCTTAATAAAAATTAAAGCATTACTCTAAATAATAATTTCATCTAATTCATTTAAGGTATATCTTATGTTTTTTAAATATTCAGCTATTAAATGATGTTATGCGATTCATCATTGATTTATTTCCTTGCAGCTGAAAGAAACCTTAGTGAACATCCTCTAAGTGTGGTTAATGCATAGTTTTGACAGGAGTTATATTTCTGGAAGTTCTTGGATAACCCCATTTAGATCTTATGCATGTTTTTTGAAGCTTATATAAAATATTTCAATGATCCAAGCTTTTCTTAAGTTTTTCAGGTGTTGTGGTCACGTTCTCCTCTAAATTTTAAATAATCATAATTGACAACAGATGGTTGATTAAATCTGGGCTTTATTTCAAGATACAAGTCACCTCCACTTAAAAAGAATAAGCCAGTTTTTTGCCGTGAAATATTGTTTCATTTCCTCTAACTTACGAACAGCTTCAGTGGCTTTGAGTCACAGCTGAAAATAATGCCTCAAAATGTACAGAAACTGAACATTATAAGCACCGGATTAAGAAAACAGAAATGCATTTGATGTAGCCAAATGTTTTTGTGAAACTGATATAGAATAACTATTATGAATTGATGTTATGAAACATTTCTTTAAAGCTGGAGAAGCCCCAAGATTGAAGTTTATAAAGGAACGCTTGGAAAAATAGGATTTTAGTCAAATGAACTACAAATTAAATTTTGGTTATAGAAAAAATGTTCAAAGCGGAGAGTGGAATGAGAATTAGCAAAAAGGTTGATTTCAAATGATACCGAAAAACTTTATGGATAGAAAAAAATGAACTGAACGATTTATCAACGTCTATTAAAAGATTACCGATTATTTACTCATCATGTTAATATATGGAAGAGGGTTGGATCTTCAGAAGCCGACAAATAACCCCAAATAAGAAATACGACACAAACGACTGAGGAACTGAAAACGTTAAATGACAACTTCAAAGAAAGAAAAACTTAAGGAAATAAAAGATTCTTTATTTACTGATCGCTTTAAGTGATGCGTGAACAGATAAACAGATTTAAGAATTCGTTCTAATAAATTTCTCGCACCGCTTCGTATATAAATCATAATCAACTTAGAACAAGATTGTAATTAGCAGTATCAAAGGTGGGACGATATCCTGAGTTGAATTCCATCGAAAATTAACATTTTGAAGGAACAAATTCCTTAAAAGGATTCTAGAAGACATGCAGGTTTTAAGGTTGTTTGCAAAGCGGAAACGAATACTAAACCTGAATGCTATGAGCATAAGATTAGTGAAAACATATGCATATCAAATGAGTATTTTAAAACTAAAAACATATAACGTGATATATTGAACAATCTTCACTGGGTTTTTTCTTCAAGTGTTCTTTTCCTTTTATACAAATCAAACCATTTGGAACGATGTATTTTCCTTTATCGTCTCAACTACCGCACTTGCACGGCTATGATCTGCCTTTCCACTCATATAGCAGCGAACCACCCTCTATCCCTTCGTATTACAGTGGTTAGATGGAAGTTTCACCCGAGCAGTTTCTACCCACGAACCACTGCTTTGTGGAA
>OZ038480.1:8812702-8862702 GCA_964036315.1 Acanthosepion esculentum
CCTAATAGTGTTAGCAACAGAATAGAAAAAACCGTTAATATTCTGTATCAGCTATTTCTGTTTTTGCCAAAGCCACTTATAGAGATGTGCGGTTGCATTTAAAAGTATTCAGAGCTAGATTTGCCCAAAAGCTTTGTCTTCATTTTAAGACTACTACATATACACATGAAAATAATTAGGTAACTTTTAATTTTAATAAGAAGTTGTTATGGTCCAGGTTCCTTGTACCAAGGTGATGGTCCAAGGTAGAACCAATGAAGAATAACTCGAACACAGGTATGGAATAACACAGATATATTACAAACAGAAATATGCACAAAGTAGAAGTATTAGTATTGACAATCAGGTTTGGTTAGAGTGAACTATGCTATCTCGACTAGTATCACTATTCCAATGTCTTACAGTAATCATCTGACGCGACTCTGTCTCTGACTGACTCTGAACAGTATTTACTGTCCCCCCACGAGGGATAGATGTGGCACAAGGAGGAGTTTACCGTGGGTATTCCCGAGCCCGTAGGCTCGGCCAAAAAATGCCCGGAGAATCTTTATAAACGGGATCGGGTTGGTCAACCTCCCCGAACGAGGCTCTGCTCTTCGGCGGAGCCTCGTCCGGGTTCCTCTCTGGTCAGAGGCAGAGAGTTCGACCGTCTAGCCGAGTCGTCCGACAACGACTGATTCTGAAGTATTTAGTGTCCTCCCCACGAGGGACAGATGTGGCACAAGGCCGGGTTTAAAGTGGGGTACCCGATCCCGTAGGCTCGGCCAAAAAATAGCCCGTTGATCCCGTATAAACGGGATCGGGTTGGTCAACCTCCCCGAACGAGGCTCCGCCCTTCGGCGTAACCTCGTCCGGGTTCCTCTCTGCCCAAAGGCAGAGAGTTCCCCTCTGCCTCAGAGGCAGAGAGTTCGACCGTCTAGCCGAGTCGTCCAAAAAGGACTGACTCTGAAGTATTTAGTGTCCTCCCCACGAGGGACAGATGTGGCACAAGGCCGGGTTTAAAGTGGGGTACCCGATCCCGTAGGCTCGGCCAAAAAATAGCCCGTAGATCCCGTATAAACGGGATCGGGCCGGTCAACCTCCCCGAACGAGGCTCTGCCCTTCGGCGGAGCCTCGTCCGAGTTCCTCTCTGCCCAAAGGCAGGGAGTTCCCCTCTGCCTCAGAGGCAGAGAGTTCGACCGTCTAGCCGAGTCGTCCAAAAAGGACTGTCTCTGAACTCTGCTCTATCTTGAGGCGCAGTATTTATGATGTCCGGAATAGTCCATTATTATTATGGATAAGTTCCCATAACAGAAATATAGCATCTCTTTTTGGCTACAAGTTTATTATAATTAGAGGATATATCAGTAGTACGTATTTTCAAAATATCTTCGAGATATTCGTCAGTCAAATAAGAACATTGCTTTCTCATATTTATGCTCTCAATAGAAAAACTGCTTTAGGTGCTTCGAAACATACCGAACAATTTAATCGCAAGTTGGATGCTATTTTGATATTTTTTCTGTCCAGATTCACCTACAATTGGAATTCCGTGAGCACGTCTTCTGGATCGATAGAAAAGTGACCCTCAATCACTCTCAACGTGAATGTCTTATTTTGGTTTCTGTTTTGCTCGTTTGTTTGACGTAGTGTAACAGAGAGAGACACACACACACACACATACACAACACACACACACACACACACACACACACACACACACATGAATCCACACACGCAAATATAAATTTTATTGACTGGAAATGGAAATAGTGTGTATATGTCAAAGTACAATTTGAGTTAAGATATTTGTATACCGATGAGAAACACGATCTCAGGGCAGGAGGTGATGTTTTAAACCTGGGTCACTAGTAAACAATGGGGATGGGCGAGCTACTTGGTTTTGTTTAACAGTATTTGTTTTGATTAAAAGGTTGAATCAATGTTTAGATATCCCAAAGTATAATTTTGGTGAAGCGGGAAGAACTCGTGATTGAGATAAGGTAAATAATTGGAGAATAGGGTTACATGTCAAAGGATAGTTTTTGGCACTTTGGAAATCGCATGATTACTTGAGGCTCGTGGTAGCTGCGTGCCGGGCCGAGGGTCTTTTGTGATCAGCTGATCCTTTTTCTATATTAACTTGAGATTTTGCCAATAAGGTAGAGTCGGAGGAAAGAGATTGTCGTCGAAAGAGTCGGGGGAAAGAGACTGTCGTCGAGAGAGTCGCGAGACTGTCGTCGCAGTGAGTCGAGAGATTTGCGGGAGAATTTTGGAGGAGAGAAAGAAGACTGCCTCCTGTTCTGAGAAGTCTGTATGAGACTGGACTATTAGTCATAAACCTACCCCAGGCGATTCAATACGTGTTTATCGCACACAAACCCTCTCTCTGTTGGGAATTCGCTGGATGCATTTTGTCTTTTTCTTTTTCTTTTTCATTTATCTTAAATGTTTTTATTTTCCCTGTAACCTCGGTTCTGATGTTATTTTCTCATATAAACGACGTCAATATTTACCCTATTGTTGTCCGGCTTCTGCAGATTTTATTTCTTGCTTTATTTCACCACAATCTAACGCTAACTCTCACAGCCGTGTCCACATCCCCAGTCGACCGTGAACGTATGGACAACACCCCGCTTACTGGATCTAAAAACTAACACTGCGTGGGAAGCGAGCGGGACTTGACCAGTTGACCGGTGGAAATAATCTACGGGTACTTAGGGAGCGTACAGCCAGTTACCACTAAGTTCGGTTCGGGCCGAGTGGACACCTCAGCCCAAAGAGGAAGACGCCGGAGGTTGAGGCGCTGGGGACGAAGTGTTAGAGTAGATGGTTATCGCTTCGTTTTTATTAGTAGAGTTTCAAGCGTATGAAGTTTTGTTTCTTCAAGACTGCAGCTTCTTTGTTGATGGAATGGATTTGGTGTTTCACTATTTGTAGGTGTGGCTCATTTGCTTTTGTGAGATATGCTTGCAATCCATTTGTAGTTTTAGAGTTATTTCCAGTTGGATTAAAACTCGGCCTTTTAAAGTTATTGTTAAGTACAGCCTAGCAACATCTGATTTCCGGTGGTCCATCCTCATTTGGGTAAACATTTTTCTGGTCTTTTCGTCCAATCTTTTAATGTCATTCAACTTCCATTTAATAATGTTGAACCGTTATGCTACTATGGGTATAGCTAAGGCAGTGATAGTTTTCGTTTTATTGGCCCCATTTTGTTCGCTTTCTAGTATCAAACGCACTCTACTATATTAATCTTTTCGGATCATTTTTTTCATAGTTTAATGCTGTATTCCGTCTCATTCATTAATTCCTAAGTATTCGTACATACCATCTTGTTCTAGTTCCTTGATCTTGTTGTTGATATCAAGGTCTAAATCTGTAGTTTTAAGCTTTTGACAAATTTAGATTAGACATTCATTTATGAACATCACATGACCTGAAAATAAAACATGGTTTTTCATATTGTAGAATTCTAACGTATTGTTCTTGGATTATATTAAAAATTGTTATCATATAAGTAGAGGCTAAAGCCGAGGAAGAAAGGTGAGACAAACAATCAAAAGTCAAATCTTGATTTTTATTACCAAAAAATGCGAAAGACTGATCAGCAGAAAGTCTTCTTAAAGATGTAGGTGCTTCCTTCATACTGAACAATTTCATCACAAGTTGGATAATATTTTGACATTCTCTGTTTCCTTTTGTAAACTGAAGAAATTTGAGTTCAGTCAATCACCTTCAACTGGAATTCAGTGAGCACATTTTCCAGGTCAATGGAAAAGTGACCGTCAATCACTTTCAACGCGCATGTCTTATTTTGAGGACGCAATACTTTTATCAAATTCTGAGAGATGAATGAAATCTGACATATTTTGCCCCAAACAAAACGTTTTCCTTTAGAAATCTATTGCACACAGATAGTAAAGTGATAGATTTCACCCTTCGCCAGCTGACTTGTACAAATGCATCAAATATCCATTGAAAAGGTTTCACTGCTGCTACAATTCTCGCTTCAAGCTGAATATTAAGACCATTCAGAATATTTGTCATGTCACAAATGAACAAGATTTCTCGGTAAACTTTGTAAACATTGATGTTTACACTTTCCTGGTTTAAAAACTTTGTAGCAACCTTCCTTGGTTTAATTTCTGTCTTGTATATGAAGTCATTGTATTCAGCACCTAGCTCCCCAAGAAAAGCTTTGAATATTCTATGTTTAAGCTCTCTAAAACAAAGGTAGTTTACAGTCGAAACTGCAGCAGAGCTAACATGCTAGAATTTCCCGCAAAAAAAACCTGCTGATAGAAGATGTCGGGATAGACGAATGTTCGTTTCCCAAGAAATTCTCGAAGAAGAAAAACATATCCAATATTTTACCACATATTGCAGGAGCACCATCAGTGAAAGCAGACACTATATTTCTGAAATCATTTTCCAATTTTATGTCATCACATTTTCTTGTTTCATTACAAATAACCTGCGTAGACCAGTCAAAGAATGAATGCTAACAATTATCTTCACACATGCCAAATATTTTTATCCACTTCTCGAATAAAAGATCAAAATGAATTTTATCTTGGCAGACTGTTCTTTCATCCATTGCTTTAGATTTTGTGTATTGTTTACTTTGAAAAACCTTTCTTTCCTTTCAAGATTTTTCACCAAAGTGACTGCAGTGAAACACATTCAATGCGAATACAGTTTTGTGTAAATCCGATGCTTAACAGCAAGCGGAGAGTTTGGACATTTGCTGTCGAAATATGGAAAAGAATTCAAGGTTGATATTTAAAACTAAGATCATAACACTATCTACCAATTTCATAACTAAATAGTTGAAAAGAATTTATAAGGACTTAATGGATATTTTGCTATAACTACATATTCAATCAACTCAAGACAAAATAGCATTAACCTGAAACAGGAATTTATAAAATAGATTGGTAAACTGTACTATGAATTACACTGGTGAAAAAATGTAGGAATTTAGATAAAATTATATGAACATAAAAGGAATCTTTTAGAAAACAATTCTTCCAGTGCGATAGTCTTTTATCGTTTAATAGGCCTGACCATAATCTCGACTGGGAGAATGCAGTTTGAGATAAAATAGAAAGTAGGTTATTACGGAGGATTTGTTTAGTGTATTGCATTCGGAAATCATCTGCAGTAAATTTAGGTCGTCGATCTTTCACACTAAGTTACTAAGTTACTGCTAAGACAATGTAGGATGATTAAAAATAATAGTGATAAAACTAAAAACTAAAAAACAAAAGAGGTAAAAAGCCGATAGATTGAGATTGAACATTTCTTAAATTTTAATTTCATATATATATATATATATATATATATATATATATATATATATATATGTTTGTGTGTGTGTAAATTCTATTGATAAAATCTGTGTGAATCTGAAGAATATATATATATACATATATATATATATAAAAGAACGTATAAACATAAAAATTATATATATACATATATAAACATAAAAATTATATATATATAAATATATATATACATATATATATATATACATATATATATGTACATACATACATATATATATATATACATACATATATAAACATAAAAATTATATATATATAAATATATATATATACATATATATATATATATATATATATATATATATATATATATATATATATATACATATATATACATATATACATATATATATATATATATATGTAATTCCGTTGATAATAGGCTGACTACTAATTTCATCCCAGGAACGAAACGCATCACTTAGAAGTTTAAAATTTTGTGATTCTTTTCCCCATTCTTAGTCTGTCATAGAAATTTCTATATCATATATGGCTGATGTTTCTTGTCAAAATTGACACTGGATGTAACAACCAAGTACGGATTTAGTCACCTCCTACGCTCTCACTTATTGTGCATCTCTGTTGTCGAGCTTGAGTCGTGGTGCAGCATCATGGACGCGTGTCGAGAGTGTAACCTTTGCTTTTAAGTTTGAAGAACGAGGCATTACCGGCCACTTTGGAATCAAAGTTAGATACTTTGTAACATCCTTAATCAGAGACGATTTGAGTAAATTGGTTTATTTCTAAATGTGGCCCTCCTGCGAAGTTATTGTTGTAGATTCCGGGAACGCCAGTAATTGAGATAGAAAAATAAGTGTATTAAACGTAAGAATACAGACTTGAAGTGTAGATTAGTAGTCCAGGAATGCGGGTTAGTAGAAAGTATATGTACAAGTCTCTGTAAGTGAAGCCGTAATTATCTCTCTCGCTGGACTCTCGTATACCCTGTGTACTGTATCCGTATCTCTCACCCTGACTCAACGTATCTCAACCTGCAGGTATTCTTTCTGTCAGTATGAGTATACTTTGGACGAGTCCATCTCATGTAAAAAGGGTCTGTCCCACAACAGCTATGCACTACTCCTATCCAAAACGTGTCGTTTACATTGGTCGTTTTGCCTGACAGAGATATTTATATTTAGATGCGTATATTGGGTTTTGTATATTTGCACACCAGTGTCACTGTATTGGTATACTTCTCTCTCACTTATTATTATTATTATTATTATTATTATTATTATTATTATTATTATTATTATTTTCTTTGATATCTGGCGTTTATACATTTCTTTCCGGGTCCCGCCCAGGGACCTAAGGTTAGAAACGGCATCATGACACTTTCCACTGCAAAGAAAAAAAATAATTACATAGATAAAGGCCTTCGTAAAGTGTGGGCTGTACTTGTCAGAACAATTTTATTTATCTCTTTGAGGCATGGACTTCCAGGGATCCCTTCAATCAGCCTACTGGAATCTTTTCCAACCAATCCGAGGGCTCCAACTACAACAGGGATTGTTGATGTTCCCATGTGGCACATTTTTGAGATTTCTATTTCAAGGTCCTTGTATTTTGATAGTTTTTCGAATATCTTCAAAGATACATTGCAGTCTGCAGGGACTGCCATATCAATAAGGAGGCACTTATTTTGTTTGTGGTCTTTAATAACAATGTCTGTTATTATTATTATTATTATTATTATTATTATTATTATTTTCTTTGATATCTGGCGTTTACACATTTCTTTCCGGGTCCCGCCCAGGGACCTAAGGTTAGAAACGGCATCATGACACTTTCCACTGCAAAGAAAAAAAAAATAATTACATAGATAAAGCCCTTCGTAAAGTGTGGGCTATACTTGTCAGAACAATTTTTTTTTATCTCTTTGAGGCATGGACTTCCTGGGATCCCTTCAATCAGCCTACTGGAATCTTTTCCAACCAGTCCAAGGGCTCCAACTACAACAGGGTTTGTTGATGTTCCCATTTGCCACATTTTTGAGATTTCTATGTCACGGTCCTTGTATTTTGACAGCTTTTCGAATATCTTCAAAGATACATTGCAGTCTGCAGGGACTGCCATATCAATAAGGAGGCACTTATTTTGTTTGTGGTCTTTAATAACAATGTCTGGGCGGTTGGCTTTAATTATTATTATTATTATTATTATTATTATTATTATTATTATTATTATTATGAATCATAAACATATTAATATAGCAGAAGATCTTACAATACTATCGGTATGAAAGAATTGCCATGACGATAATTAATTCTAATAGTTTATGACAACAAATCTTATTGGCCTTATGAATTATGCATCTGTTTTATGACAATTACGTGACCTACGGAAAATATGTATGCTAAATAGTCAAATTAATCCTAAGTTGAGGTTTCTACTAGAAAAGACGAGATTTGCAAGCCAGCAATGACACAAATAATAATGTGTCATAAAATATGAGATTTGCCATTTGTTTTTCTCTGCGTTTAAGGCACTGTACTTACATGATGCTTTTCGTTGTAAGAACATGGACTGAAGGAACATTGGTCAGAGTGGAAACAAATTAAGCTATCTTCTTTCTCGGTTGAAAGAAATGCGAAATGTGAACAAGATAGACACGAGCAATAAAAAAATATTATGAATTCGAAATCTGAGAAAATCGTGATTAAATCCATAATAGACAGAAACAAACTTTAAAAAGTCTAGCATAAAAAAGTTCTTTAATTTATAACTATTTTTTATATTCCTTTATTAGAAAATGTTACAATAAGCAACTGCCTCATTTGAATGCAGCATCTGGATGTAAAAATACTTTAATAAAATATACAGCATTGTAAAATTTTAAATTGTTAAACTATAATAGAGACTATATAATATTTATTCAGGTTTTCACAGTAAAGTACTTCTATGCCATTTTGCGTTAACGAATTATCGTATTTAAAATCTCTATGGGTAAAAGAATTTGAAGCAGTGAAAAGGGAAATTATTCTGTACTAAAAAAAGCTTCATATGTTAGTTTTTAAAATGTTGATATCAGTTTGATGTTATAGTATATCACCGAAAATGGTAAAAAAAATCTTATATGGTACTTTCTTTTACATTCAAACGTTTTTAAAGATTGTTAGGGAAAAGTAATTGAAAAAAGGAACTGCTCTAAGATATCTTTCCGACAAGACTGCAAGCAGCGGTTGGAAGATTTTAATTTTTTAGAATATTTTTTCCGATTTCGAATTCGTTTTAAGATTCTTTACGATTTCTTTACGGATTCTGGTATTAGAATTCATTAAGAATTTCTCTTCCGGCAAGACATTGCCGTTTTTAAAAATGGAAAGACACATAATATTCCATTTATGAAAAAACAGTTTAAAATAAAAATGCACAAGGCAAATGTATTTTCCGCTGTTCAAATTTAGAAACCTAGATTTTTACAGCACAAAGTCAAATGCGGTGTCGTGTTTTACCATTTCACAAATAAGTTGGCTTCTATAAAAATCGGCTTTTGATATCCCGTCTATTTACCAGAGCTTCAACGAAGCTATCAGTAAGAGATGGAAAATATCTAACGAACACTGGCAACAGGCAGGGGATTAAACAATTTCTTCATTAAAATAGAAGCAAAGAAAATCAGCGGTCATTTAGATAGGCTCAATGTGAAATTATCATATTCTCTTTAACATTAATCAGCTAGGACTGCTAAACAGTATTCCAAGGGACCAGTGGTTTGAACAGAGGCAACCCATCCCGATATTAGGCTAGGCTAAGTTTCGTTTTGAATCTTTAGTTTCTTTTTTCCGGTTAATTTAGCTAGGGTATGTATGCTCATTTGCCCCCTTTATATCTGTCCCTATTTTTCTTTAGTTTTATTCCCAATTCCCTCCCTCTTTTAGGTGGTCAGTGATTTCAGTTCTCTGATAGATGCGGGGTGCCTTACTTTTTCGTGTGTGAATGTTTTGTAATTGTAGTTGTGTCTGAATGAGAGCGTGTTTGTGTGAGTGTTTTGGATGGATGAATATTTTTATACTATTATAATCCTGCATATTCTTTTCGTCCAGTTAACTGGTATTTCTGCCACATTTAGGGATTGTGTGTTTTTTTTATTACTAACCTTATTTAGTTTTGGTTTTCATGTAATTTTAATTCATATTGTAAATAATCATCGGCCTTTGAAATTGTTGTTTTATTCCCCTCCCCCCAGAGGCTTTGAAATGTACATATGGGGACTAGTTAGGATTTCATAAAGACATTTAGGTATTATGGTGTATGTAGTAAGAAAAGTAGGAGAGGATGTGTTGTTTTGGTGATAGGACTATTGTTGGTATGTTTGGGTCGATGTTTGTGGCTAGCTAAGTTTATAAATTAAGAAAGAACACCGACCTTTTCGCCAATCACCCTTTTGGCCTTGTGCCACATTTTGTACTATCGTACAAATAAATATCTATTCCAAGGGATCAGTGCGAACTGATTTACTATTTTCGCTTTGAGGGAAAATCCGAAATAAATAAATAGCATAAAGATTTTGTTTCAATTTACTTCGTTGTTTAATGTCCAAATAATATCTATTCTATTTGAATGCTTAATTGAAGAGTAAAGTTAAAGGAGAAGGCCAACACTGATATCAAGCCAATTGGATAGATAGAGCTCAATAGCCATGTGAATGATCGTGTACCTAGGAGAAGGAAACTGATATAAATCAACCAATTTGATTCCATGGCAATCTATAAGGCACGCCAACCTGATGTCGTAAAGCGTGATGCTGTTAAGGGAAGGTCTAGTTAGGCAGGCAAAATGTTAAAATCTGCAAAAATCGCCTAAAAATCCAAAATTAATTTTTTTTAAATGGAAAATAGGAAAGAATCAACGTCCTGTTACGATCAGAGAATTTCAGGGTGCATTCTATTTTAGAACAATGTAAAAATTTAATCCTTGTTACTGTCTATAGTCAAAAGGTACGTCGACTTGGTGGCGACACCATTTTACATTTGGAATACAACTTCTGTTTGACTGAGAACTAATATTAATTAGGCTGGTTTATAGGGAAAAAGACAGGAGTTGAGATTGCAATACGCAAATCATTAAATATTGTAATTGATAATATCTTACACCAGTCAAAAAAGAGTGATGGCTGCCGATATAGTTGTTCATGACTGTAAAATCCGAGTGATAACAGTTTACGCCGAACGTGAAAAACTATGGAAGCAGTTGAACACATTATGGTGAAAGAACCAATGGTCATTCTATTAGTCTGTTGTCTTTCTATAGGCCATCTACCTATCTAACTATCTAGCTATTGGTAGACACTAACTTGAAAGAGGAAGACACTAACTTGAAAGAGGAAGACACTAACTTGAAAGAGGAAGACACTAACTTGAAAGAGGGAGACACTAACTTGAAAGAGGGAGCCTTCCAATAATTTCTATAGTCGTGATACACTAAAGGAAAGCTGCAGAACAGATCATCCATCAACAAAACTATGAGAACTCTTCTTAGAATGGAAACATATATTTTCATTATTACACATGTAACTGATGACATGTAATTATGTATGTTCATTTATAAGCGATTGTATGTTTTCTATTTTCATAAGGATACAAAATCCACTGGCTGGAAACATCCGCCATTCGTACGATGACGTAATTTGTATTAATGAGCGTGAAAGCGAAAGTAAATACTTTATAAATCTCAACGTGAAATTTACTGAAATTCTCATTAGACTTTTATGATTCCAGTCAACTTCAGGAAAACAATTACCGCAGAGAAAATGGAGGAATACAGTTTCAGATTAACGTTTATCTCTTAATTGCAAATGTTATTTCTAATTAATAAAAGAAAAATCGTCTTAGCATACATAACAACAGAAATAATCAGAGTAAACGAACCAAGATAGAAGTCAAGATTGAAAATGTTAATTTTACAATTAGATAGAACTTGCACCATCAAAAAATTGACGCTACATGTTCTTCATCACCCGTCGCTTATTTTATGATCATCTTGATTTAAGCTTACTAAAAAGTCCCTGTCCATATTCTTGGTTGAAATTGATATATTCAGACCATTGCTAGTGGTGGTTTAGTGGTCAGTAATTAATTGTGAAATCTGTTTTTTCAGATAAGTAGACTTTCCTTTGACTGCGTCTTTTACAATAGGATTAGAAATTGATGTTTTAATCAAAGTACAAGTAACAGTACAAGAAATAAACTAATTACAAGTAATTGTACAAGAACTAAAGTAATTATAAGTAATTGTACAAGAAATTTATGTTCTAATCAAAGTACAAGTAATAAAAATCTGATTTCAAAAACTTAAGTTAGAATCGTTTGAATCAATATTCCCTGTTCAAGCTCTCGCCTACTTGACGTTGCATTAGTGAAATAATTACATATGTAGTACAGTTTTTAAATATAAAAAGGAAGTGTACTTTGCGATATAAAACATGTCAGCACCGTAAGCAAAAGCGACGAAACGTGTTCGAATTTCGGCACAGACTATTTATATTCTCGCAGTACGGCAGTAATAGCCAAGGCAAGGACAAATGGCAGACTTATAAATATGTAAAATAGATTATGGAGTGAAAAGATGTCTAGCATGGTACAATTAACCAAATTTCTTAGTAGAAATAGCAATCAATGTAATATAATCTTTTCACTTCATGCCAGCGGAGAAGCAGCAAAAGCGTAGATGAGCAACGAGTCACTCTCCTGGAGGTTAGCATCAGCCACATTCATGGGAGACAGAAAGTGTTCTCACAGATGATTAATAGAGATAAGTTTTGTTTCAGATGTGTTAAAATTAACATGCCAGTTTGTTATATAGAAATAAAGTATCCCTGCCGACACTTGAGTTTGAACATAGATCGCCAGTGAGCAAACGCAGGCGACCCCATTATTGAATTAAGTAAACGACGTGACCATAGAGGAAACGCATATATAGGAGGTACATGTGTCTAATGGATTTGCATTTCTATTCTATCCTCTGTTACTATTCGGATCGCTATTTCTGTTCTATCCTCTATTACTATACGGACTGCTATTCTCTACTCTAGTCACTATACTATTTCTCTATTCAGATCACTATACGGATTACTCTTCGAGCGAGTATTATCGAGCAAGTATTATTAGTGCGAGATTATTCGAATGCGTCTGACACCAGTATTATTCAACGGTGTTACTATAGTTGTATCTGCGATTACAAAGTCTCTACTACAACGAGCATTACGAAAGTGACAACGATTATTCGTTGGCATCATAAAAGTGACAACGAGTGTTTGTTGACATCACAAAATAATTCTTACCTCACTTAACAACATACTGTAGGCTTTTTTTTCAGTGCAGCTGCCAATTTGATGTTATCGAACTAATCAGACTGATTATCGAGACAGGAGTATTTTCTTTTTAATTTCATACTATAAATAAGAGGTGTGAATGGAGCCTTCAACGTAATAAATATCCGATATGTTGTTTCTCAGAAAGGAAATTGGTGAATGACGTTTAGAGTCATCAAATATGTTGCTACAGTAAGTAGGCTATTAGTAGAAATAGCAGTTGAATAAATCCGAGGGAATATCCATGAAGTTATAAAATATCAAAAAACGTTCGTCACCTTTCTGGAATTAGTCTCTCAGGAGAAAAAGGATTGGTCAAAGTTTCCATTTCTATCTTCCAAAGCAAACAGGAAAAGAATCGGGCAAATTGGACGTCCTTTTAATATCAGACTCACATAATATAGGAAGTTTATATCGAAATGGAATGAGAAAACTTTGGTATCTGGAAGAAAGAGGTTCCATGTTATTCTCTGAAGGATGTTATTCAAATATTACAGAAAATAATTGTAAAATTCAGAAAGAGAACTGGAAAGTAGTTCTGTTTATAAATATGGAATTAGCTGCACTACGGTCTCCTAACAAAGATATTTTACTGCTGGGAATAAACTGAGACCCCAGGGATATCAGCTATCATTTCTTTCTATTATTCATTTTATAATTTCACCCCAATCTAGGCTGTAAAGCCACTGACACACACGCGGTTACTCTTTGTGAGACGTTAAGAGAAAAGGCAAACATTATTAAGGAGGAAGAACAATAAAAGAAGAAACACTATAGATAACGATTGACATTGTATTTAAATTATTGAAGATCAAAGTTGAATGGAAAGCAAGAAGCCGGAAGAGTGTTCCACAAGCGAGAAGTGCGATATAAGAAACTTTTAGCATAGAACTTAAGGTTACATCTAGCCATTTCAACTGTAAAATGGTGAGACCCTGCTGTCAATCTAGTACTGCGTTTAAATCTAGGTACCATAGCGAAGTATTCATCTGAACAATTACCATGAAAGTATTTATTGAAAAAGCACGAGGAAGCTATACTACGTCGGTGAGAAAGTGTCTGAGACCGAGATGCCAGGTCAGGACCAATAATATTGCGAATTCTTCTTTGGCTTTTATCAATAATCTTTACATATATAGTAGGAGTGCCAAACAAGATGTGGCAGCAATATTCAATGCATGTACGAATAGTAGAGTTATAAATCTTTGAGATAGATTAAGGACAGAACGTTTTTCTAGTGCGCCACATTGACCCAACTTTCTTAGAGAGCAATTAATTAAAACATAATCTTTCCACGTCATGCCAGCGGAGAATGCTAGTTCGCGAAGCGACAACGGGGGCTAGCATCAGCTATACTGATGACAAGCAGAAAAGCGGTCTCTCAGATGATTAAAAAAAGAATTTACCTTTTGAAGGCGTTTAAAGTAAGAAGCCATTCTTTCCCCCAGTTAACAGCAGATTGTTATTTTTGAGATTGTAAGCGTTCTGGGATTACAAAGGAAATAATTGTCGCAGATTACTTCCACAACGCAGAGAACAAATTACTGTAAGTTCAGACTCGAATATCGGAGGTAGGAAGAAATGGCAAAATCACGATTCGCCGGTACTATCTCACAAATTACAATGCATATAACTCACTCACAGACCAACACGGTAGCGAAAATACACGAATTTTATTCCTCACTCCCGATTCGAGAACACCAACTGCTTTTATCGGCCGAGCATTTTTTCCATTCGTCGACAACTGGGAGAGGACGCCCAATTTTAGCATATCGAAATACTTGTTCAGCGACTCCTGCGACTGACTTGTTTTCTAATTTAAATATTCCATCTTCAGCATGTCATGCGGAATAGGTGCCCTTTTTTTTAAATAAGTAATTTTCTCTTTCGCCACATTTTCCGTCGTAGGATACACGCGTCACGCTGACGTTGGTTTGACTAGGTAATTCGACGTTTTCTTCGCTATAGAGATCACCTGCCAAGTTGACCTTATCAAACCGACCAGACTTACGATTGGGACAGGAGTGAATAGTTGTGTCATCAGCATAAATACAGAGTTGACAACTGATGCCACGAGGAAGGTCATTAATGAAAACTAGGAACAAAGTAGGTCCAGGGATAGAGCCATAGGGACAACTGCATTAATCAAAAAAGATCTAGAAGAGTGGCCGTTCAAGATGATTACCATTTCGCGATTTGGTAAGAAAGAATGAATCAGTTCAAAATTCGTACAGAAATACCATAACCTAAAGCATTCGAGCTGTTTAAATCCGAACGTTACCGTTATTATCTAAAGCCTACTAGGTTATTTACACAATAATCGTTAATACATCAGCAGTTGACCTAGAGAAGCCAAAGCGATATTGTTTGTCGGCAAGGAGGCCCTGTAATATGAGATGCTTAACCAATTCTCTAGTAGTTCGTTATAGATTTTAAATTTGAAGAAGATGACTTAATCAATTGGCTAAAATATTTTGATACTAACAAAAACATTACTATAATAGTCCGAACAATTCTTAATAAGACAATGTTAAATGCTTATAGAATTGATATCCTTTTAAATTCGGAAACATTCAGGTTTATGCAATATAAAATAGTATCCATAATATTAATGGGTTAAAATATTAAATGATAAAATATATTTTCGTCATGAGAATAATTTAGCTAATTTTTCGTTGATGATATTTAAGAGAAGACAGTAAGGTACCCAGTGAACATATTCCGAAAGAAAAAGAAAAAAAAGACGTGGAGATTAGTCTGAATGAACAGCATACATTGTCGAAACCTGAAATATTTAAGGTTCTCCGTTGTACATGTTTTCTTTTCATTGTCTTTTTTTTAATATAAAAATTACACTACATTATTCGGACTATTTTCCTCGTCTTTGTTGCCATATTTATCACAACGTTTCGGCCGTTGTACGCTCCGGCTTTCTTTAGGTGGTTGGAAAGTCGAAGTGAAGTCTTTATTTAGCTCACTGGGGTAGACTGTTCTAGTTCCACGTGCCATGTCTAATGGATGTCAGTTATTGAACTCACACTCCTTGGATCCTGTCATTGGATCTAACTAACGCCTTTGTCCACTATGTCATGTGTCTTTGAGAACACATGGCCGGAGCGTACAACGGCCGAAACGTTATGATAAATATGGCAACAAAGATGAGGACAATAGTCCGAATAATGTAAATAGTGTACATAATACCTCATCTCAGAAATATAGACAGATACTAAAAGGCCGAAACTTTGTGATAAATATGGCAACAAAGATGAGGACAATAGTCCGAATAATGTAGCTAGTGTACATAATACCTCATCTCAGAAATATAGACAGATACTTAAGGTCCGAAAATTTGTAATAAATATGGCGACAAAATTTATGACAATAGTCCAAATAATGTAAATAGTGTACATAATGCCTCATCTTAGAAATATAGACAGCTACTGAAAGGCCGAAACGTTGTAATAAATATGGCGACACAGATGAGGACAATAGTCTGAATAATGTAACTAGTGTACATAATACCTCATCTCAGAAATATAGACAGATATAAAAAATATTTTCAACAAAAATACGGTCTCTTTCCCTTCTGCGATCATTATATTAATCGTAAAATTTTGCGTGGTATTTAAAAAAATTTATCGCGGTTTATTATTTCCATAATAAACAGGAAGATTAAAATTGATCACACTTATTATTTTATAAGTATCAAGGTAGTGTTAAAGAAACATCACATATCAAAAAAGAAAACGAAAGAGATTTTAAAAAGCGCTTTATGTTCTTAGTGAATATCATCATTATTATTATGCTTTACAAATCCTCTGTTGCATTAAAGCGATTTACAATTCCTTTCCTGATTATCGTGACCGTGCTGTCCTAATCCATTTCTTACAAACAAATCAGTCTACTGTCTATATTCAGTTTGTTACTGCGTTTACTATGCGTTGACCAATTTCTCTTCTTTCTTTTTGTGTTATTGTATTTTTCTAACGTCTTGCTCACCTCCTTGCTTAATGGTATCTATATAAACTCTCATCTGGATCTGTTTTTAGAGTCGGCGTTAATCCCTTTCTATCTCTGAGTCATGTCCCTAGCATCGTTCTTTCTGTTGTCATTAGGAGATTTCTTGCTTGTTTTTTTTATTTCTTTTTCTTAGCGATCTTGTTAATACCCTGCTCTGGACACGGGATTCTTTGCTAACCTTTTATGGATTCGCTTTCAACTTTACGCAGATATTTCTTTTTTTTCTCAACGGCGACGATTGAATATAGTCAGGGTTTAATCATTTTTATTTATTCTGAGTTGAAACAATGTTATAAAGATAAATAACTATTGAAGAAGATATTTAAAACTTATTTACATTATTCGGACAAGTGTCCTCATCTATGTCGCCATGTTTATCATAACGTTTTGGCCGTTGTACGCTCCGGCCTTCTTCAGGTGGTTGGAATGTCGAACTAAACCCTTTATTTCGTTCACTGGGGTAGACTGATCTAGTTCCACGTGTCATGTTTAAAGTTATCTCCCGCAAATTTTCCTAAATTAACCGGGTATTGAACTCCCACTCTTTGGGTCCTGTCACTGGATCTAACCAACGCCTTTATCCATTGTGCCATGTGTCCTTGAGGATATCTGTGTATGTATTTCTGGGTATTATATACCTAATGTCTTCAGTAACCATTTTTGCCAGTGCTCATATTGCAATTTTTGCCGTTATCATTTATGTTTTTACCAGAGCTCATATGGCAACTTTGTTATTATCATCGCTTTTCTCTGGCACACGTTATTACTGGTTCCCATATTGTATTAATTTCTATGCTTGGTTGGCTCAGGAGATTTTTGTGGCTTAGCATGTGTGCTGATTCCTTAAGTTTCCGAATTTTCCAATGATGTTCTTTGTCTATGATTTCAACCTGATCCCACAGAGGACGGCGATATCCCTTCTCCATTAAACATGGCACGTAGAACTAGAACAGTCTACCCCAGTGAGCGAAAAAAAGGGTTCTGTTCGACATTTCAACAACCTGAAGAAGGCCGCAGCGTACAACGGCCGAAACGTTGTGATAAACATGGCGACAAAGATGAAGACAATAGTACGAATAATGTAAATAATGTACATAATACCTCATCTCAGAAATATAGACAGATATTTAAAACTATGAATCGTAGGGGAAGATAACACATTTGATAGATGTTAAATGTAATTACCAACAGTAATTTTGTATTTATAAATTTAATTCATCCAGCTTTCTTGTTTTAAAGACGCTTTTCACAACCCAATAAATTCAGTCGTTTAATACCGTTTTTCTGTAACATAAACCGTGTGCTGAAAATATTACTCAGTATTTGAATCGGGTATCTTTCACGATTCATCTTGTAATTACAATGTTAGGGATTGGGATAGAATTTCTTTTTGGCATAAGCATCCATAAAATATTAGAAACAGGACACGAGAAGAGAACGAGATTTCGCCATAAACCCTGCATCCACAAAAATGAGTCAAAATTTAATAAATAATCTTTAGATAATGACAACAGGAATACTAAATGATACATTTTATCCTCCTACTGTAGCCTGATGATTAGCACGCATGTTACGCAACTTGTTAGAGTAAAATGCTTGATTTACAACATTTTTTTCTGTCAAACACATCTTAATTTAGAATCGATTGGGAAAAAATAAATATTTTGTTACATACGAGGATTTTTGCTGCAAATCATTGACTCATTATTATGTTCTCCATTGTGTGAACAAGTTACACGGACATAAGCTCGGGTGACAATAAGCTCATTTCAGGTAGACCTTTACAAGTATGGAATATTTTAAAGACGTCAAATAAAATTCACGGCCATGCACAACATATAGAAATCAGTTATGGAAAGTGTCTGGAGAATTATATTCAAACAACTACTCCAGCAGCTAGGAAACTGTATTCATATTTAGGTGAAGGGAAGATCTAAACTTTATTATTTCATTGATTTTATTATGTGTTATGGGACCTTACCTAAAACGACAGAGTGAACTCTTCCTGACACTATAAATACTGCGCCTCTCAAGAGAGAGGGACAAGTCGCAATCGAGTCATGAGCAGTCTCTAACTGTTTACGATATCTGTCGAACTCTCTGCTTTGGCAGAGAGGAAGCCGGACGAGACTTTGCCGAAGGGCAAAGTTTCGTCCGGGGAGGTAGACAGTCCCTGAACCCGTTTACACGGGTTCTAATGGACATATTTTTGGCCGAGCCTATGGGCTAGGAGAACCCACATTAAGCCGGCCTTGTGTCACATGCGACCCACGTGGGAGGGTTGTTAAATATCGAGTCGTGAGGAGTCTCTAACTGTGTGCGACTTCTGTCGAACTCTCTGCTTTGGCAGAGAGGAACCCGGACGACGCTTTGCCGAAAGGCAAATTTTCGTCCGGAGGTAGACAGTCCCTGAACCCGTTTATACGGGTTCTAAATGGGCATATTTTTGGCCGAGCCTACAGGCTAGGAGAACCCACATTAAGCCGGCCTTGTGTCACATGCGACCCACGTGGCAGGGTTGTGAAATATCGAGACGGAATCGAGTCGAGACAACAGTAGTTCACTCCAAACCAGAATGACACATCATAGTAACACCTTCCACATCTTAGATAGCTAGCTAGCTAGATAGATAGATAGATATATATAAAAAAATGAGAAAGAAAGAAGGGGAAAACACAAGGATCAAAGGAGAAACTCAAGTAAGAAGATTAATTAATGAACAAAGTAAATAAATAAAGAGATAATAAATGTAATTACTGACATTATTTATATTATTCGGTCTTTTATTCTCGTCTTCATTGCCATATTCACAACGTTTCAACCGTTGTACGCTACGGTCTTCTTCAGGTAATTCGAAATTAGAACCGAACCCTTTATTTCGTTCACCGGGGTAGATTCTTCTAGTTCCACATGCCATGCCTTTTCCGGATGTCTCATTTACCTTTAACTCACTGAACTCACAAATCTTTCAGTTTAGTTACTGGATCTAGTGTCGTCGAGGATATGCGTATGAATTTTTGAGAATTATAAAACTAATGTCTCAGCAACCTTTTTACCAGTGCTCATATTGCAATTTTTCTGTCATTATTACTGCAATACGGGAACCAGTAATAAGGATTGTTAGTGAAATGCAATGAATAACAACAAAAATTGCAATATAATCTCTGGTAAAAATGCAATAATAATAAAAGAAAAGTTGCAATATAAGCAAACGTTGTGAATATAGCAATATGGATGAGGAAATCAGTCCAAATAATGTAAATAATGCAAGTAATCATAATACATCATCTCAGAGATATAGAGGCCGAAACGTAGTGAATACGGCAATGAAGATGAGCATAACAGTCTAAATAATGTAAATAATCATAATACCTCATCTCAGAGATATAGACAGATAATAGATATGTTTATAATCGTCTTTTATGAATGATAGTTTCAGAGTGTGATTGATAAATAAAATGAAAACGTTTGTAGCAAATAATAGACGCCACCCATGAGAATAAATCTAAAAGTTTCTGATATTGGCTTGCCATCCATGCCATCAAGATGAGATATTTACTTAACTGAACACATTTTTACACTTTAGATAACCTTCAGTAAATTGATAAACCATAACTTATTCTGGTACATGGTCACAGATGTCATATAATTGTGAAAATAGAATTCATTGCATTTGCTAACCACTGCGCCCATGAAACATTCTGTAAAACTAACAACGCAGTTATATAAATGCTTTAGGCTGTCATATTCTATCGTAGTGTCGAGCAGCAACATGGAAGAACCACGATTCTAGCAATAAAAACTTTTGCGAAGGCCAGCTAAGGTCAGAGTTTGGACAGCAAATGTAAAAAGTGGTGATGTTTAAAATATAAAATCCTCTGTTGAGAAATACTTTCAAATCAGTTTCAGCAACCGACTTATGAATATTTATGATTCAAAGGACACAACAATAATTAAATTCTTATAACTTTCCGAAGTCATTTCTTTTCAAATAATCATATATTGTTATACAAGTTATACGGAAAACGTCTTAGTTTGTCCAATAAAAAAATAAAATAAATTCCGATGTTCAATCTAATTTTGGGACTGGGTTATCTGAGAACTTTTTAATATGTATTTTACATTAATTAATTTTTTAGACGAGTTTCCTCGTCATTATCAAAAGTTTGCTGCTACTACATCCGGCTTTTTCCTATCTAAATTTCCGACATAGGTTTCCATTATTATTGGGTTTTTTTTAGCACCGTTTTATTCGTCTTTATTCTTGTATCATATCTTTAACAACTCTGCACTCTGCCGATGGTGTAATTAATTAATTGAAATAGGAGATCTTTCGAATTCTAGTTCTGTTCACTATTTACATTATTCGGACTATTGTACTCATCTTTTACGCCATTTTTATTACAACTTTTCGGCCGTTGTACGCCCCGGCCTTCTTCAGGTGGTTGGAATGTCGAACTGAACCCTTTATTTCGCTCACACGGGGTAGACTGGTGAACTCGCATTCTTTGTGTCCTATCACTGGATCTAACCTTTATCCACTGTGCCATGTGTCCTTGAGGACATCCGTGTATGAATTCCTGGGCATTATAAACCTAATGTCTGTCCGTTATATTTACTTTCACACAAATACTCTTAAGAAAAGTATGGATATATAACTTTAACAAGAAAAACTGAGCTCTGTGTTGTTTTCGTTGATGGTATTTAAGAGAAGACAGTAAGGTACAGAGTGAACATATTCCGAAAGAAAAAGAAAAAAAAGATGTGGATATTAGTCTGAATGAACAGCATACATTGTCGAAACCTGAAATATTTAAGGTTCTCCGTTGTGTACATGTTTTCTTTTCATTGTCTTTTTTTTAATATAAAAATTACACTATTTATTCACACATTTACTCTTAAGAAAAGTATGGATATATAACTTTAAGAGGGACAATTGGCCTTGTGGTTTTGGTTTAATAGGAGTAGGTAGGCTTTCCTACCGCCCGGTCTACACGCCTCCCCCCTCTATTGGACACGTTTAGAAGCCCAAACCTTGTTTCGTGTCTAGGAAGGGGTCCCCGGATTTCTCTCTCTCTCTCTCTGTCTCTTTCCCTTCTCCACATCCTTTCATTTCTCATTCCTATCTGCTCTCGCTCCGGATCTTTTTTGGCCCCCTTGCCTTGATCGACCCACTGTCTTTCTCTTTCTCCACATCCCCTCCCTTGCCACTCCTATCTGCTCTTCCTCCAACCCCCTCTTTAACCCCTTGCGTGATAGTGGCCTCCGGCCTTGCTTGGGGTGATATGATTAAAAAAAAAAAAAAAAAACTAGCCTAGGAAAAATACAACTTTATATTTAAAACTGGTTCGACATTGGGTTAGCAACTTCGATACATAAAAACCTACTTGCTACGGAGACTACAGTTGGAACGTTTCGTATTTTGAGAGCTGCGGTCCCATATTCCCGAGGTCACACACTCAAAGACCCGCAGTGTGAGTGAGTGAATCTCCGGCCATTCTTACGTGCCTGCTCTATTGTTTGGGGGAATGTCCATCAAAACCCTTAATTTGACCCGGCCGGACAGAATATTCTCATCTCTTTTATTCACCAAGTCTGTGGTCTATCTAACAAAAGAAGCACTAAAAGAATCTACTTTATCAAACCGATTTTCCGCGCTGCATCTAAGGACTGAACTTGAAATTTTTTAGCCAATCAGATGATTACTATCAGCCTGCATTTTTATTTTTTACAGGACATCGATGCTGATTTGAAACTTTGATCTTATTCAACTTGTTAGATTTATCATTTATTTTGATTCCCTTCAAAAGGACAAAGAGTTTTGTTCTAAAGAACCGTACAAATATAGTGATCTTCCAAGCGTAGCTTAGATGTGGCACAAAGACGAAAGTAGGAGGCACCCAGTGAGGAACGAACTCACTATTCAGTCGTAATCGTTCTAGCGAGACAAGCTTGCTAACCATTACACCACCCCTAGGTTCCCAGAACGATACAAATATATGTAGACATCTATATTATATAACGAGACTTTATAATCTTTTCAATATCACCCCCCAAAGTATTATCGATCTTATAAATTTGAATAAGCTTAACTTCTCACCAAATTACTACGGATAAAGCAAAAACCTAAAGGTTAGAAAGCATAACGAGCACACAACAAAGACATAAAAAATAAACAGACAAGTGGGTGGGGTCTGCCCACAAGGTATTAAGTCATTTAATTTTAACTTATAGATACAGGCTTTTTCGGTCAAGATGTCCTTATAAAGTAACGGCTAATATTACCATCACTATTCCTTAGTACAATGGCACCATACTTTACGTCAGAAGACGCCTAATTTGAATATCGTACACTTATTATAGCATGGTTCCCACTCTTCAAAAGTGTCTACCAAATCCTACTTTAAAGTCGCCGTCAGTAGCTTGTTGCGTTCTACTTATTCACGTCCACTGTGTTTCATTGATGGTTTTAGCTTTTGGTAAAGCCAGAAGTCGTGAAGAGACAAATCTCTGCAGAGTTTAGGTAAAGGGTCTGACAAAGCAGGATTATGTGATTCTCTCATAGACCCGCTTTGGTTATTATGAACGCGATAGTTCTCAATTACATTCAATGACACTTCCCTGGCATTCGAAACTGAGTCCGTGGAAGAGGGTACTGAGGTTTCTTCTCATTTAAATCTAGGCTCTCCAAATATTACTCGTGATATCTAGAATTGCTGAACGCTCTCCTGACAGACAGTTTTTTTTTAACACCCAAGCTCGTTTAATTAACACTCTAAAGTTTTCAATAATATTTTATTCTGTCACACATCGAATTTCTTGCCGGATCTCTAAGTTCTATCCAAAATATGAAAAACAAAAGATATATTTTGCTTTGGGCAAATCGATTAATTTGCACTAATGACAATATTACCAACTCCAATAGAAAAAAAAAACGCAGGTGAGCTTGTTCGATTTCATTAATTTTAATCTTACAAAATTGTCAAATGACACTAGACAATATGTTAATTTCACAGGCTCGAGGCCAGTCGAGAGACAAAACCGTGAAAGGTGTGATTCGATATTGTCACCAATCAGTTGTTAACTGTTATTAGTATTGGATTGGTTTATTTTGTTTTACGGCATATCGACACCTCAATGGGATATTTAATGCTGACAAGATTTTAGAATAGGTTTGTATGAATAGAAAATATAATTTTTGTAAGTTTATAGATCAGGTTTCATTGTCATATTTTTGTAAAGATGATTTTTGTCGAGAGTCAAATGTATAGCTGGTAATATTTTTTTCAAAAAATCTTTTAGTGGCAGTATTTTTTTTCCAAAAATAATGTTCAGCGTATTATGAAGCCACAGCCGACAGGGCAGGTCATTAATATTAGACATTGGTTAGAACGAGTGGCACATGTAGGTCTTACCAAAATAAAAATTTCTTCAAACCTCGTGGTCTGGCAGTTCAAATTCTATAAGAATTTTAACGGATAACCACACTACTTGTGGACTTTCAAAAGCAGGAACAAGTAAAATGGATATGAGATGTAACTCGCAGAGAATATAATGACATAATCAAGATTCTGATGTTCCACCATATTTCCTACAAAAGCTTAAGAAGGAAACCGCTATTGACACGGGTAAGGGCGATAGCAGGTACTGCACTTCAGAAACCTATTTGAAATAGTATTTTAATGGTAGTGGAACAGAATTGTAGTGGTTGAATAAATCAGTATCTGTCTATATTTCTGAGATGAGGTATTATGTACATTATTCACATTATTCGGATTATTGTTCTCATCTTTGTCGCCATATTTATTACAACGTCTCGGCCGTTGTACGCTCCGGCCTTCTTCAGGTGGTTGGAATGTCGAACTGAACCCTTAATTTCGCTCAAGGACACATGGCACAGTGGATAAAGGCGTCGGTTAGATCCAGTAACAGGACCCAAAGAGTGTGAGTTCAATATCCGGTTAAGGCAGTGGAGAACTTTCAGACTGAAATTAACACTGATAACTGACATCCATTATACATGGCACGTGGAACTAGAACAGTCTACCCCAGTGAGCGAAATAAAGGGTTCAGTTCGACATTCTCCTATGAATTTCAACTGGTTTGCACCCTTCAGCAACCAAAAACTTGATAACTGAACGCTGTTCAAACCTGGAGCATGCTTCTTGGTCGGCCATCTTTGTTAATCGCCAAAACTCTCAAAGTTTTTTTTTTTTAATCTGCAAAAGAAATTAAATCCATGTGAAAAAGAAGTAAAACAAAAAGTAAATAAAAAAGAGTAAGCTTCTATCTGTATTAGAAGTCCTTATACCGAAAAATTCAACTTATTTATTGAATTTCCTCGTATAATTTTGAAAGTAACAGTTGTAATATTTCTTCTGGATTTTCTGAACTTTTGAATCTGGAAATATTTTTAACATGAAAGGTTTCGACAAAATCCAATGATACAAAAATTAGTATTACAAAACAAAACAGGACTCATGCTAAACGTCCCAACATTTAATTGTTTCATTTAATATTATCTTGATAATTTTAATTTCGTTTTTATGCTTTAAATATCCCACGTCGTATCATGCTAAATTCGTCAGAAAAGTTACTATATTTAAATAACCCAGTCGTATTAATCTCAAAGGACTTTACTCTTTCAGTGCATTTTCGTTTGAATAAATTATATTCATTTTATTAAAACGACCATTTTCAGTTCAAAATTCTAATCACGAATGTTTTAATGACGCACAAGTATGTGATTTCGTTTCAAACGTGACTGAAAATGATCATATATACATCGACTGAAATTCGACATTTCAATGCTTCTTTCTACGAGATTCATGCGTACCTTGTAAATGTTAACTGTTTTTTTTTCTTAAAATTGATAATAGAGGAATATGCAATGTAATTTCATCATTTGGTGGTCTTTTATTTCCGAAAAAGAAAAGACGTTGCGTAAACAGCAAAAAACAAAAACAGCATGTACCATTTATAAAGCTCGTACCCTAGCTGAATGTTCGTAATAGATTCATTGGAAATTTTTTGACGCTACGAACATCGATAGGCCTATGTCGAAAATTAGTAGCCCCTCCCCATAAAATTACAGAAACCATATTGACTGCTAAAGAGTGGAGTTTGTATTTCTTTCTGACCCATGACTGAGTTTCCTATGTATAAGTCGATGCCAGAATAAAATCATGAATGTAATCATTGGAAGGAAAGAAATTTTGAGGATATTAATTTAATAAATCTTATATACATAATATCACAGGTGGCATAAAACGGGTGGTCTTACTGCATTTATACACCAAGTCTATTGGAATATTATTTCTAGAATATCAATGATTTTTAAAATCGCCAATAAATAGAAATTACTTAACTAAAATAATCAAGTGTCAGTGTCTTAATTATAACAATAGCAAAATATTAATAATGTTAAGAATCCAATAGATGAAATACCGCTTCTGTAATTCGTAATAATAAATGTAACGGTGTAATTGTGGCAGCCATGGAGTGCCAACTAGATTTAATACTATTTGATCTTGGTATAATTGTTGTAACAAAGATAGTGTAGACTATATCTGGGTTGACGATTGCTTAAAGTGTTTAAATAATGCTAAATGAAGATATATATATATATATATATATATATATATATATATATATATATATATATATATATATATATATATATAACACGCTTGAGCGCGTAGCCTTGAAGCAGGTAGAATGGAGATCAACGTGTTTTAGTGGACTAAGCAGTTTTCAATCTGCTTGTCTGAATCATCTTCAAGAAGCGAGAGCAAGATCTAAAATGTCAGCCAATCTAACAGTCATCTCATATATATATATATATATATATATATATATATATATATATATATATATATATATGTATAATTATTTATTCGAAAATTATAACATAAATATTTTATAAAATCATTACAAAACTAGTCATTTTGTTTCAACACCTCTGATGTCTTATCAAGTGATGATGTTGAATGTAGAATAAATGGTTTTAAAAGGTTCAAATTAATTAACCACCCCTCGCAAACGGAAACGCTGTTACATAAGCTGGAATGACCAATCAAAATACAAGTATACGAGAATTCAAAAAACTTGACAACGAACTAAGGTTATAATAAATAGAACATATGTATTTTTCTCTTTTCCTCAGTAATTTTATAATTATGAAATTAATATAGATTAAATTAAAATTTTAAAATGGGTAATTCTTAATTTTAATTCCAGATTTTATCGTATAATTTAATACTCATTAGGTAGAATAAATTCTATTTTAGTCTAACCCCAACATTAAAGCAGTAAATAATTGATAAGACATTATGTTATAATTTTCGAATAAATAATTATATTTGCTCTACTCTGTATTGATCACTCTTTTAAGAATAGTAATTGTTGGTTATTGGAATTTATTCCGTATACACCGATCCTATACTTGGCTATATATATATATATATATATATATATATATATATATATATATATATATATATATATATATGTATGTATTTTGCTGGTAATATTTTTTTCAAAAATGTATTGCTGGTAATACATTTTCAAAAAGTATTGCTGGTATGAAAACCTATTTTCATACTTTCATAGATTTTAACACCAGTTTGGGGTAAACTATTTGCCCATAGCTGGGACCCTAACAGGTGCTGCCAGTTCGGGTTAGGGTGGACCTGGGAACACCAAAAATTAAGAGGTGGTTCCACGCTCCTCAAAACTTTCTGATCAAAGGCCTTTCTGTTGGATGTAGTTTATCGTCTTACCCAGGAGGCGGATGTAGTTTATCGTCTTACCCAGGATGCGGATGTAGTTTATCGTCATACTCAGGACGTCAAATCTTAGAATTGGTAAGTATTTTGAAAGGAAGCTTAATTGCGCACAAAATTATCAAGATTTTCTCTGGAATCAGATCCGCTGAATATGCAACATAAATAAAAGCATAGCAAGGTCTTTCAGCATTTCAAGACAATTTTTGAAAACAATGATCTGCCATCTTTTCGTCGCGGACTTAAGTGATTGTTTTATTGTGTAGAACTTTAGTCTTGAGAGATCCTGGTTGCCATCCATAAATATACTTGATCGGCTTTAAAATATTTTATTGATTCAACAACCAAATGAAAAGCAAAATAAAATGTTGTTTCTGAAGTTCTTAGATAAAATATTTCCATCATTTTTTATGGTATTTGAGTTACGATCTTGCCTTTGTTTCAGTTACTAATAATTTATTTGCTTTTTTCATTCAGGAGAAATATATTTTGTTTGGAAATCGAGAGGGCGTTATCACAAAAGTTTTAAATGGCTTAGACTTCTTGGTTGTATCATCGTCATAGAAGAAACCATCATTATTAACATTATTTATATTTCAAACTCCTGTCCTCATCTTTCTCAAAGTGCAAATAATGTAAATGCCGTAGACGTTATGACAAAAAGTCAATGAGAGTGAAAAATTGTCCTCATCTTTTTCGCTATATCTTTTACAACGTTTCGGCCGTTGCACGCTCCGGCCTTCTTCAGGTGTTTGGAATATCGAACTGAACTCTTCATTTTGCTCACTGGGGTAGACTGTTCTAGTTCCACGTGCCATGTTTAATGGATGTCAGTTATCACCTGTTAATTTCCCTCTTTGTAAGTTCAATACCGGGTCAAGGCAGTGGAGAACTTTCAGAGGGAAATTAACCGGAGAAAACTGATAACTGACATCCATTAAACATGGCACGTGGAACTAGAACAGTCTACCACAGTGAGTGAAATAAAGGGTTCAGTTCCACATTCCAACCACCTGAAGAAGGCCGAAGCGTACAACGGCCGAAATGTTGTAATAAATATTGCGACAAAGATGAGGACAATAGTCCGAATAATGTAAATAATGTACATAATACCTCATCTCAGAAATATAGACAGATACTAAAGAGTGAAAATAGGAGAACTTTCAAAACAAAATTTTCCACCTACGAAATTTAGACAAATTAAGTCAACCCGTGTTAGTTGCAAATATAAAATCTAGCAGAGAGTAAAATTGAAATAATGCGAGAGTATAATTAAGTTTGAACGATATATACTGGTTAGTTTTTCGTTATACCAACTGATAAGGCGCTATCCTGTTCGAAGACACTTTAATGAAAAATGTCTGCTAACTTAATGGATATCTAATAAATGTAAAAACTTTTTGAGAATTGAAATGAAATCGCAAAATCTGAAAAAAATAATGCATAAAAAGGTGTTACAATATTTGCATAATTCGTTCATGTCAAGTCCTTCAAGAACATAACAAAATGGAATAAAACAGGTCATACAAAATGGATATACAATGTTTCATTTCCAAACGACTATCACTTATTTCGACCTGCTGGAAGCGGGCAGATGCATTGTGTCGATGAAATAGTAGACATTCCATTCTTTCACTTTAGGAAATGTTTGGCCTTCAAGAAAATTCTGTATTATTAAGTTAACGGCTGAAGGAATTTATTCGAAGCTGAGAAACTTAATGCTATCATATTGTCATCCGAACACAGTATGCGCGTTCCTTGAATGATTAAAAGGTGAACATGTCTGAAATCGAATGATATACAGGGTGTCCATAAAGTTCTTGTGCACTTTAAAAAATTTATAACTTTATTTGTATTTGCGATAGAAATAATCTGTAAAAAATGTTATATTTAATATACCTAGTTTTAAGTATAGCTAAAATAACTAATGTGATTTCAGGCATTACTGTAAATCAGTTGGCAAATGTTTTCCGTGAACTGCAAAATCGTATTACCCTTTGTATTGCTAATGATGGAGGACATGTGGAAACTTAAATAAAATTTCACTAAAATCTTAAAAAATATAGATTTACTTCTTTCTAATTCTTTTTACAAATTATTTCTATCGCAAATACAAATAAAGTTATAAATTTTTTAAAGTGCACACGAACTTTATGGACACCCTGTATATGTGCTACGTCCACTGAATTATACATCATTTGACAATGAAGTAATAAACGATAAAACAATTTCTGACACTACAAATACGGGCAAACAATCTCAGTGCCAATAGGGAAGTATTTTATCTTTTGGGTTCCCCACTAAGATTCACTTATGTCAGCTTTTTAGTTGAGTACTGATTGTTATTCAAATCATATCTGAATAAAATTGTTGAAGATTTTTTTTATATTTGTTTCCATTAGACCACGATGTACATATAAACAATTCCGAACAGGAAGAAATATTAATCATTTGCTAAGAGGCTTCTTGAAATTTTGTGAGGAATTAAATCCCATTTGGGTTTTGCATAATTTTTTTATGCTAAGGTCGAAAACACACACCAGAACAAATTTTAGTGACTCACAAAAAAAACAAAAAAATCCCTGTCGTGCGCTCTACGAAACTAAACTTTGTAGCTGTCAATATTGGTCGCAGTGGAATAATTTTTATTATATAAGCTTGTCAGATTATTAATCACTGTAATGAGTTCAGTCTTCAGGAGAGACTTACTATTCTGCCATTGCGATGTGTGAGTAGTGTGATAGCGCATACTAAAAGGAAATTGTTGAGCATAGTTCGAATTCTAGAACTTCTCACAAGCTATGGGTTAAATAACAAGTCTGAAAGCGCATTTTTGACTTGAAGTGGAAACCAATCTGGGTGATTAAAAATCTGAATACAAAACCATCTTGAAGAGATATGAGCTCCGTCATACTATGCTGTCCTAGACACATTACTATTGTAACGGCTGCAATACATGTGGTGTCCCCCACCCCCCAAAAATCCCTGTCGCGCGCTCTACTAAACTATGGTTTGTAGCTGTCAATATTGGTCGCAGTGAAATAATTTTTAGTATGTAAGTTTGGCAGATTATTAATCACTGTAATGAGTTCAGTCTTCAGGATGGACTTATTATTCTGCCATTGTGATTTGTGAGTAGTCTGATAACACATACTAAAAGGAAATCGTCGAGATTAGTTCAAATTCCATCTATTCTCCTCACAAGCTGTGGGTTAAATAACAAGACTGAAAGGTCATTTTTTAAACCAATCTAGGTGATTAAAAATCTGAATTCAAAACCATCTTGAAGAGATATGAGCTTCGTCAGACTATTCTGTCCTAGACACATCACTATTGTAACGGCTGCAATACATGTGGTGCCCCTACGACCTTAATGTATTGCCGGAATCATGACGTGACCATCTAAAAATGTTTCCTTAGCATTAATATTAGTTGTACGTGCGTGCTTAGTAATGAAACAATATTTGGCCTGCTGACATAAGCTTGTATAGCGAATTCGATATTAGCCTTTTTTATTTAAATATTCCCCTTTTCTTTCTCTTCCTGCAGATAGAGAAAAAGATATGATTAATGTGTTGAGCAAATTCCTTAGGTCCAGAGAAAATAGATTTGGGGCCTCGTTTACACTACATTTCCTATCCAGTCTGTGTGTATTCTTACAAATTACTCTAGACAAACGAAACATCCCCAAGGTTGAGATGTGTTGACCACCTAAGAACACTATTATCTTTAAAGAAAGATACCTAGGATGATTCTAAAGTATGCAAAACAGGTGCCACATGCTTTTTCTTTAAACAAGGCCTCCTAAGATTAAGCCGGCCAGGTAAAGAAATTTGCGACATTTCCCAAATCACCATTCTGCAGTAGAAAACTTGATTTGGATAATAGAGACATTTTATTCAACCATTTTTAAAAATTCATATTCAATAAACCTGTTGTTAGAATTATCAACAGTGATGTGTATTTTATTGTGGGAGTTTAATATTCTAGCTGTTCTAAGACGTAAAGTGACAAACGTTTACCACGGCCACCGGTTAGAATTACACAATCTCGTCTGTGGTACACACTGTACATCGAAGTTTCACTAGACATCGCCGTCAATCTCAGTATCGTAGGATTTGGGGAAACCCCAATCAACCCCTTCGAGACGACACACCGGCAGCAGCGGGGGAGGAAAAGAAAGCCAGATGACCCGTAAGATTGATATTACTTAACAAAGATAGCGACTGAGAGGAAGAAGAGAAAAAGAGACAGCTAGAAGCCGGGGGAATTTCGTGTATGAGATGAGAATTCGTTTCAACGATAAATTTTTTGAGTTACGGTGTCGCGTTAAACGATGTCCCTTTTTACAGTTTGACCGGATATAGCAGTTTGGGCCTAAATAGCCTTGTTCGTCAAGTTACTCGTCCAGACTGATTTACATCGAATATAAGAAGCATACGAACATATAATAAGAGTTGAAATGTTTATCAAAAGAGTTGAAAATTACACAAAAATCATTTTGAATTGGTAGTACGGAACATAATCCCTTGATGTTTGAGATTCCACCAAACATCTTATTAGATCTGAAAACATTGAGATTAAACAATAATCTTTATTCATATGTTAATATCTATCAATATATCAACCAGGATGTGAACGCATACATGATGATCAATTACTGGAAATAAAAGACGAGTATAAACTTGATCATCTACGTCTGAATGTTTGGAATGAGAAATTATCATTATTTATTTTATTTAAATTCAGAGTAATGTCCTCATCCTTGTTTTTGCTATCACCTGATCGCGTTCTGTCTGAATTTCTGGGATGCGAAGTTATCATGTCCAAGAGAAAGGTAGAGTCAAATAGAGCTTGGAACCGGCGTCGTCACAGAAGTTGCCAGAACGAAGCTGGAAATAGCATCAGACTGTTTTAGGGACCCCGGGTCCGCGTTTGTCATCAGGCTTTACTCCCGGTGCCTTTCCCATGATTGGATATGGTCGCAAGTCAGCGGAGGTTTAAATTCAGAGTTTTCCTTCTGTTAGATAGATTTTCCTCCCGGCCTGACGAGTTCCATCTACCCGAAGTATATACGTATATATATATATATTACATGAATCATTTATACAAAAAGCAGATAGTGAAGTTAATGATATAAATGATAAGAATCACTGTCGCAAACAATTTTTAATAAAAATAGATTAACTTCGAACCAACAAATGAATGTTATGATCCCTGTTTATAAATTCCAGTTGTATAAGGTCTTTTTTTACTACAAGCTTTCGTTTGTGTCATACAAACATCCTCAGGTATGGAAACAGATATGTTATTTTTTTTACATCCAGGCAATAACAGGACAACGAAAGATAAGATGTAATCCGAAATATGATTTTTTTAGAGATGTGTTATTGTTAACTGTATGAAATTTTGGAGCGTTCGGTTGAATTTTTTCAAATTTTTAGATTGTGCGTTTTTGTACTAATATAGTAATATGAGAATTCTTTTGTAGAGGTATTTGTTTTTCAGTCAATGTGTCATGAACTAAATTGTTCAATAAATAGAGGAATGTCACCGTTATTATCTGAAAGTTGAACATCGGACAGCTATTTTAATATCAAGTATGTGGTGCAGTTCAATTTACATTACATGAATCATTCATACGAAAAGCAGATAGTGAAGTTAATGATATAAATGGCAAGAATCACTCTCGCAAACAATTTTTAATAAAATACATTAACCTCGAACCTACAAATGAATGTTATGATCCCTGGTTATAAATTCCAGTTGTATAAGGTCTTTTTTCGTTGTCCTGTTATTACCTGGATGTAAAAATATAACATATCTATCTCCATACATGAGGATGACACAAACGAAAGCGTGTAGTAAAAAAAGACCTTATACAACCAAAATTTCTCAGTTAACAATAACACATTTCTAAAAACAACATATTTCGGATTACATCTTATCTTTCGTTATCCTGTTATTACCTGGATGTAAAAATATAACATATCTATTTCCATACCTTAGGATGTTTGTATGCACAAACGAAAGCTTGTAGTAAAAAAGACCTTATACAACTGGAATTTATAAACAGGGATCATAACATTCATCAACCGGTTCGAGGTTAATGTATTTTATTAAAAATTGTTTGCGAGAGTGATTCTTGCCATTTATATCATAAACTTCACTATCTGCTTTTTGTATGACTGATTCATGTAATGTAAATTGAATTGCACCACATACTTTATATATATATATATATATATATATATATATATATATATATATATATATATATATATATATATATATTTATAAACACACATGAACACACATATATATTTTACACAGGATGTCGGAATAAACTGTTCGTCTTCAAATACAATGCTTTAACAATTATTGTCACTATTAGTTAAATTATCAAATGTCCTCAACTGTGTTGTTATTATCACCTGATCGCCTTCTGACTGAATTTCTGTGATGATAAATTATCATTATTTACATTCAGACGATTGCCGTCATTTTGTTGTTGCTATCATCTGATCGCATTCTCTCTGAATTTCTGGGATGAGAATTTATCCTTATTTAAATTCAGACTAATGTACTCCTCTTTGTTGTTGCTATCACCCGATCGCCTTCTGCTTGAATTTCTGGGAAGAGGACTTATTATTTACACCATTAATATTCGGACTATCATTCTCACCTTTGTTTTTATTATCACAACGTCCTGACATTCATAGTGTAAATAATAAACTTGATAAAGTCATATAGTTATGAGACAGGGTATTAATTGTAAAATTATTGAAGTTGCCTCTTAATACGAGGGTCATTCAATAAATAAGGTGAATTTTTCGGTATAAGGACTTCTAATACAGATAGAAGCTTACTCTTTTTTAATTATTTTTTATTTTTTTGTTTTACTTCTTTTTCACATAGATTTAAATTCTTTTGCGGATTAAAAAAAACTTTTAGAGTTTTGGCGATTAACAAAGATGGCCGACCAAGAAGCATGCTCCAGGATTGAACAGCGGTCAGTTATCAAGTTTTTGGTTGCTGAAGGGTGCAAACCAGTTGAAATTCATAGGAGAATGTCAGCTGTGTATGGTGCCACATGTTTCAGCCCCCAAAATGTTTACAAGTGGGCTAAATTATTTAAAGAAGGACGGAGCAGTGTTGAGGATGAAGACAGGCCTACAGAAGTGAGGTCTCCGGAGGGGATCGAATCAGTCAATGACCTCATTCAGTCTGACAAAAGGATGACAGTGGATGACATTGCAAGTACTTTGAAAGATATAAAGAACAAACGCAAGGGTCATCAGTCAGAAGGAGTCATCTTGCATCATGACAACGCAAGGCCTGTCACAGCAGCCCAAACGGTGCAGACCATCAACGAGCTGGGCTGGGAACTGCTCCCTCACCCCACTTACAGCCCAGACCTTGCCACTTCAGACTTTCACCTGTTTGGTCCCTTGAAAGCGTCCACGAGAGGCACGAAGTTTAAAAGTGACGATGAATTCAAAAGTGTTGTGAGCGACTGGCTGAGACATCAGTCCAAAGATTTTTACGCTGAGGGAATACGGAAGCTTGTGCACAGATGGGAAAAGTGTGTGACAGTGCTGGAAGAATACGTTGAAAAATTAAAAAAAGTAAGCTTCTATCCGTATTAGAAGTCCTTATACCGAAAAATTCCCCGTATTTATTGGATGACCCTCGTAGAATGCATTATTTGTTTTCTCTGTTAAAAGCAGTTAAACATTATGTCGTCTAAGCCTTGATTCTGAATATTTGTTACTTAGCTACATCCAGCAGTAGATTAAAAGAAAACGTTCCTTCTAAATTCGTGTGAGCCTTGCTGTAAATGTAGCTGAAGAGAAATTATTCTTTGCAGTTTGCTTAAGTTTTCTCCGAGAAGCCGGAAAAATGTTTTACTCAAAGGAAAGCGTAGGAAGAAATGTACGCACTTACCAGCAAACGTATGGCGAGCAGGAGTAATGAAGCGTTTGCTTTTATTTCCACCATTTCTGAAAGCAATGCATTTAAGTTCCAGATTCCTCAGCAGCATATCTAACGTCCTCATCATTAAAAGAAATTTACCTATAATTTATCTACCGATATGTTCCCATTAAGATTAAAGAGATAAAGTTAAAACAAGTCAATCAGGTTATTTATATCATGTACAATAATTGATGACAGCTTCGTTTATTAATTTGTGTATTCCACTTCTTTCTTTCTTTCTTTCTTTCTTCCTTTCTTTCTTTGTTTGTTTGTTTCTTTCTGTCTTTCTTCCTTCCTTTGTTTGTTTGATTCTTTCTTTCTTTTTCCTTCCTTTCTTTCTTTCTTTCTTCTTTTTTGTTTGTTTGTTTGTTTCTTTCTTTCTATCTTCCTTTCTTTGTTTCTTTCTTCTCTTTTTCCCTTCGTTTCTTTGTTTCTTTTTTTTCCTTCTTTTTTTCTTTCTTTCTTCTTTTTTATTTCTTTCTTTCTTTCTTCCTTTCTTTCTATCTTCCTTTGTTTGTTTGTTTCTTTCTTTATTTCTTTCTTTCTTTCTTCTTTTTTCCTTCGTTTCTTTCTTTCTTTCTTTCTTTCTTCATTCCTTCTTTTTTGTTTCTTTGTTTGTTTCTTTCTGACTTTCTTTCTATCTTCCTTTGTTTGTTTGTTTGTTTCTTTCTTCTCTTTTTCCTTCGTTTCTTTCTTTCTTTCTTTCTTTCTTTCTTCCTTCCTTCCTTTTTTGTTTCTATCTTTCTATCTTTCTATCTTCTTTTCTTTGTTTCTTTGTTTCTTGCCTCCTTCATTTCTTTCTTTCTTTCTTCCTTCCTTTTTTGTTTGTTTGTTTCTTTCTTTCTTTCGCTATTGTTTGAAAAATAATCTACCTATATATTTCATTTTCTTTTTTTCGATCATTTTTATCATTTATTTCTTTCTCTTTTGCTTTTCTAACTTTTTCTTTTAGTTCTTCCATTCTTCGTAAAAAATTTCTTTTTGCTTTTTCTTTTCTTTCATTTGATTTCCTTTCTTTCAATTTCTTATATTTCTTTCTTCTAAGTGTGTCATTAACTCTTCGTTTTTACTTCTAGTTTCCTTTTGACTTTAGATTTCCTCTTAAATATTTCAAAAGAACATGCGATTATTGAGAAAACTATACTTATCACGCATAATTGATCTCTTTCCTTGTTTTAAATGCTTCAGTAATTTCATAATTTGCACGAGTCAAAATCACTGATTTGAGATTCCGTATTACATCAACCAAACTTGATTATCTAATCTTTTCTTGGTTAATATTATCAAGAATGAGAAACATTCGGCTAACAAAATCATGACGTTTTCAGCGCACACATCTGTACATGACTCTTTCTTGACAAATATATCTTATGTAATTGTTTCATATTCTTGTAAATTCCACCGACTGTTCAGCAAAAGTTTAAAGAAGTGGACGGCTTGCGGCCAGCTTTGTCTCAACAAATAAAATAATGTGGATTTTACAACATGTTACATTTTAACTATATTTGAAAAATTTTTGTTCTTTTTATCAAGCGTTCTGGGTAAGACATTAAACTACGTCCGCGTCCTGGATAAGACGTTAAACTACGTCCAGCGGCAAGGCCTCTGATCAGGAGGTTTTGAGGAGCGTGGAACCACCTATTAATTGCTGGTGTTCCAAGGTCCACTCTGACCCCGAGTGGTAGCACCTGTTAGGGTCCCAGCTATGGGCAAATAATTAACTATTACCAGCAATACTTTTTTGAAAAACATTATTACCAGATATACAATTTCGAAGGAAATATATTACCAGAAACAGATTTTTGACAAAACAAAATATTACCAGCAATAAAATATTTTGTCAGCATTAAATAACCCACTGAGGTTGAGATACCGTAAAACAAAATTAACCAAACCAAACCAAAATTTTTGTCAAGATGCTACTTAAACATTTTGAAAATTTAAAGAACAAACGGTTTTCCCCAAGAAAAAAAAAACGATAGAAAATAGGTTTTTATTTCTAATTCGAGTGATTTTGAGAGAAGTGAGACCGTGAAAAAATGAACAACATAAAAAATCGGTTCAAATAAAGTGCTCAATATCAGCCTGTGTAAATATAAATATAAACATAGACACTTACGTCAACACCAATTGGCGACAATCTGTATCATTTTTAAACGCATTCAAGCCGTTTGGTATTGATCCCAGTGTCCAAATGAAAGAGAGAGACATAGAACAAATAAGAAAGAAAAAGAGAGAGAAAGAGATAGAACAAATGAGGGCGAGAGAAAGTGAGATAGATACTGATGTAACAAGAAGAAAGAATTAGCAGCTACCCTCTTGTAACAAGTGCGCATGTCAGAGGTATATAAGTGTTTAAGTTGGTCTTTGTTACTTCATACTTAACTGTAGTCATAGGCAAGGAAAAGGAATTGAATAATTATGAAAAAGTCATCATTTTATAATTAGAAGACAATGCCAGTGGCATTTTCTACACAGCACGTCATTTGATGTTCTTCCTTCAGCTATAGTAATTATCGGCAGTGGCTCAAATTAAGAAAAATCAACAAGGAACAAGTCATCCATGATGTAACGAAAATTAAATGAACGGATTTCACACCAAATTGAAACAAAATGCTGGTCGAATGTGGCAATTACAGATATCTTTGATCGAGCTGGAAGGGATCTATTACAAGATAATATTGTTCAGTATGGGGTCTGTGCACCCGCTGATCAGACTACCATGTCATGGAAAGCATCTTCAATGTAAACCGCGATTGGACCTTGTATTAATGAAATGTCACTTGCTCAAACGAGTTCATTTTCTTCTGAATAAGATGAGAGGAAATATACACTTTCACCCTTATCCAAGGGGAGCGAGACCAGCAGTGGGAAAACAACAAACAGGAGAAAACTGTCTGATGAATTATTCAACGTTATGAGTTTTACCTTTCATGGGCCTCAGTAACATAGATACACCGTTCGTATCAATCGTATACGAAAATAGTGGTGACATCTTTTAGAAGGGTAATAGGGTCTCCTACTTTGCATAAGTTATACAAGAATGATTTCAGGAGAATGGGGAAGACTTCTCTGTATTATACATGACATTTTTCTTGTCACGCTCATTTGGCTGAAACAACACGTTCGAACACTATGAATTCTTCTATTTCACTGATCAAAAGATCTGCTGTTAAAACCCTGACAACATGTCCCAGATAAAGATTTTACAGCGTTTGTAGAGTCTATATATAAACGGATGGATGTTTTGTGTGCATTTAGTGCATCAGTAATGCTAATTAATAACCACAATGGAACTTTAGAATTGATCACTGAAGGTATTACATATCTCCTACCAAAAACGGGTGAAACATATGATAAACAAATTATAGGCCAATAACATGTCTGTCCACCACATATAAATTCATCACATCTATCCTGACGATCTGTACTTACTTATTTCTGCATGAAAACATTATTATTCCTCTGGAATAGAAGGGATATCGAAGAGGTTCATATGGTTACTGGAAAATTGCAGGAAAAAAGGGAGAAATCTCAGCACATCTTGGATAGATTACCAATTAAGCTTTTGATCGTGTGCCATACTCTTGGATCGTTAGGTCTTGTCAGCATTAAACTGAGGAAAACTGCATTATATTTAAATTACATCAAAGGTACTGCCACTTCCAGTTGTTTATGTTAATCATTTGTATTAAACTATTTCAAAGGTGTCAAATTTAAGCTAAAATATATATATACAAATAATAATAATAATAATAATAATAATAATAATAAGAAGAAGAAGAAGAAGAAGAAGAAGAATGAAAAATAAACCTGTGTAAGAATGGAAAAATATAATCAAGAATAATGTTTGGCAAGCTGTAACAAAATCTCAAAGATAGAAATGAGAAGATACTAAACCTTTGGCTCTATCATTTGTCACCAATCCATGAACCTTTTGCACAAACTTTATCAATGCTAATTAATAAACCCAATGAAATTCCAGAATAAATCACTGAATTTATTATATATCTCCTACAAAAAATGGATGAAACAGATGATCCAAAAATTATAGGCCAATAACATGTCTGCCCACCACATATAAATTGATCACGTCTGTCCTGATGAACTGTACTTACTCTTTTCTTGAAGAAAACAACATTCTTCTCTTGGAATAGAAGGGATATGGAAGAAGTTCATATGGTTGCAAAGATCAACTCGTAATAAATAAAATAATCCTGGAAAATTGCAGGAAAAAAAGGGAGAAATCTCAGCACATCTTGGATAGATTACCGTAAAACTTTTGATAGTGTGGATTCTTAATGCATTGGAAATGTACAAAGTCTCGTCAGTGATATTCGATGAGCAATCTTACAGTGAGACTCCATGTCGCCCCTTCTGTTCTGTCTATCCTTAACTCTCCTTACGCATGAAGTAAACATTAATAACTATGGAAGTTAAAAAAGTTTTTTAAAAAAAGAAGAAAATGTTTAATTACCTCCTCTACATGGATGATTGCAAACTATTCTCCCAAGACGACAATGAGTTGGGGGGTAAACTCAATACAGTAAAATGTTTCAGTAATGACATCGGTATGGATTTCGGATTAGATAAATGTACAAAAGCAACATTCAAGAAAGGAAGAATTACAGAAACACGCTCAATAGATCTAGATTTTGTCACAAAGATTAAGGAACTCGATAAAGAAGAGTCAGTTTTTGGTAGGAGATATGTAATAACTTCAATGATCAATTCTAGAATTCCATTGAGGTTATTAATTAGCATTAATAAACTTTCCACAATAGTGTTATTATTGATGTGAGATGATAGAGCCAAAAGTTGGGTACCTTGTCGTTTCCTGGGGATTACCATTTTTGAGATTTTTCTTGGAGTTTACCTAACATTATTCTTGGTTATATTTTTTCATTCTTGCACAGATTTATCCTTCATTTTTTCTTGTTCTCGTTTGATCCATTCTGTATTGGGATTATATTCCTTTGGGTTGCTCCAAATATTTTCCACAAATTTTTGCAATTCTTCAATAGATGGTGGCTTTTTGATTTCAGTAATTGCTTTTCTTATTTTTTCAGTATAATCTACAAAGCTTTTCATAGTGTCTGGAATATCTTATTTTGTCAATTGAACCAACAACGCTTTTTATACAGTCTTATTGTTTTTTTTTCCTTTGATTTCTGGTGTGTACACATTTCTTTCCGGGTCGTACCCAGAGATCTAAGGTTAGAAATGGCATCAGGACACTTTCCACTGACAAAAAAAATTGTTTGGATAAAGCCCTTCGTAAAGTGTGGGCTGTACTTGTCAGAACAATTTTTTGTATCTCTTTGAGGCATGGACTTCCAGGAATCCCTTGAATTAGTCTACTGGGATCTTTTCCAACCAATCCTAGGGCACCAACTACAAAAGGGATTGTTGATTTTCCCATGTGCCACATTTTGTAGATTTCGATACAAGGTCCTTGTATTTTGAGAGCTCTTTGAATATCTTCAAAAATACATTGCAGTCTGCAGGGACTGCCATATCAATAAGGAGGCACATTTTTTGTTTGCGGTCTTTAATAACAATGTCTGGGCGGTTGGCTTTGATTGTTCTATCAGTGTGTATTGTGTAGTCCCATAGAATTGTAACAGGTCCTATCTCCGTAACCGGATCTGGGTGATGTTCATACCAGTTATTATTATTATTATTATTATTATTATTTTCTATTCGCACTAGTGTACTCGTTTTGTTTGTTATACTTACAAAGTTTCGGTCGCTATATACACTGATTTTTTTCCGTTGTCTATGGTATTCCAATTAGATTACATAGTACGACCGAGACATTGGGAGTATAACAACCAAAAGTAATTTTCTCCGAGTAATAACCTAAGAAATAAAAAGGTTCAATTTACTATTCACATGAATTTGACCATAATCTGAGGAAGGCCAGAAGGTACCACGTCTGAAACGTCTTGGTGAAAACGAAAAAGACCAGAAAAATCAATTTCTAATAATAAAAAACACTTTATCTCACACAATCTAAGAACTCTGATTAGAAGAGAACTTCTCTCGGTCAAATAACTTTTATTACTTTTTAATAATTATGTTGTTATTAGTTTTTGTTGTTGTTGTTGTTATAGTACATAATATATGAATTAAAATTAATCCCATTTTTCCAAAGTAAATCTAATGTTCGTTATTTAGATTTTGACACCCACTACTACATCCTGGGTTCGTTGCTATACACTGCTTCAGGTTCTACTTGATTTTTCAAAACTTTTTTCCGCATATAAGAAGTAGTATCTGTTATGAATAGAAGTAGTTATATTTTGAATATAAGTCTGAAGAAACCCGTAAGAAATATGTCTTAGCCATCTGACATATTTTATAAATAAATCGTTTATCTCGATATCTGAGGCTGGATCTTATTCATATTAACTTAAGCGTAAACTATGCTAGTTAAATCTGCTTCGGGGCATTAAACGAAGTGGTTTTATGGACAGAGGGTCGAACGTTTAATTAGGTGGGCATTTTTTTTAAATACCGTATTTGTTGACTGATGAAACGAATGTTTTAGGAGTCATTTTTTTGGGTGGGCCTACTGCTCATCCTTTCTCGATCGTTCTGAAGAAAAGTAAAAACACTCCATATCTTATAGTTATTAATATAATTGGCGTCTCAGAATCTTATTATAGCTGCATTTATTACGACACTAAAGATCCATTTACTGTTCGAAGAATAATTTTAATAGCAGAAAATCAGAAACTTTCTTTCAACGAGAAATAAAACCACATCCAATACCTAGGAAGCCTATGTTTCATCGGACGTCGCCTACTTAGTCCATGGAGGCTTAGATAGGCGAACAAAATTGGTTGTCTTTCTATATTTCTGAGATGAGGTATTATGTACATTATTTACATTATTTGAACTATTGTTCTCATCTTTCACAAATACACATGGCACAGTGGATAAAGGCGTTAGTTAGATCCAGTGACAGGACCAAAAGAGTGTGAGTTCAATACCCGGCTAAGGCAGTGGAGAACTTTCAAATGGAAATTAACAGGAGATAACTGATAACTGAAATTCATTAAACATGACACGTGGAACTAGAACAGTTTACACCAGTGAGCGAAATAAAGAGTTCAGTTCGACATTCCAACCACCTGAAGAAGGCAGGAGCGTACAATGGCCGAAACGTTGTAATAAATATGGCGACAAAGATAAGAATAATAGTCCGAATAATGTAAATAGTGTACATAATACCTTATCTCAGAAATATAGACAGATACTAAAGAAGCGCGGTGCGTACAACGGCCGAAACGTTGTAATAAATATGGCGACAAAGATGAGGATAATAGTCCGAATAATATAAAATAATGAAGATTGGTTGTCATTCCGCTAATCCGTCATCTCAAATTCTCTGTCGAATCTTACTGATCAGTTAACGTAAGTTATTTTCTGACAATTCGAGGTTTTTCACATTTCCTAGATTTCTTACAAAGTTTCCGTTTTTGTTTTTTGTTTTAACGGCCGACGATTGCATCGATTCAGAGGTTTTATTAGAAAAAATATGAAAATAATAATAGAATATTAAACATAATTTACAACCAACGAAGAACTAACCTATTCGACCTGTTCGTCTGTAGAGCCATTAGGGTTTTCTTCTTAGGTTTACAGTTTAGGGTTTTCTGCTTTTGACCGAGACACCTAAATAAAATAATAAGTGAGTATGGAATACGAAGAGCGGAGATGAGCAAAAATTAAATAAACAAGGCGTGTAGGAGGAAAGATGGGAGATAAGAACAATAGAGAAAATGAAAAGTAAAAATATACATACATATATATATATATATATATATATATATATATATATATATATATATATATATATATATATATTATATATATATATGAAAGAATGGCATTAAGACGATAAAGCAGACTTCTCGTTGAATATCAGTAGACAGAGTCCCAAAGTGAAATATTCATAAGGATGGAAAGACCTAAGTGTTGTGAAACATTCCATTTCGTTTTAGAGGTTTCGAGCAAGAAAAAGATAAAAGACAGAAAGAAGAAAAAATATTTATATATTTCTTATCGTGTTTTCATGTCAGAAACTGTCGAAGCATTGAAATGAAGGCCATAATCTTAAGTAGTAACAGAAACAATAAGATTATATACGTAAATGGTGAGTGAAAATGTAAAGATCGGAGATAAAGTTAATTATCAATTAGTTTAGTTAGTGTCCAACTATTATATGCGTACCCGGATGTTATATCCCCGTTGGTAGCTGTTACAGTTTTACCGATAATTACACCGTACACCGTATTATTATTTTATTTTTTTTTGAAACAATAAATTTTTTTTCAAACCAAACATATCAATATTTTATTATTTTTAATGGAACGTTTTGCAAGCAAAACGAATATTATTAAGTATTAATTATTACCAAACTTTATGGTTTTGAAAACATACAGCAAAAATTATATGGTGCAGTTAAAAAATAATTAAACTCTTGAGAAAAAAGTTATTTCAATACGATATTTGACGTGATTGCATCTTTCTTGCTAATACTTGAAATGTTGGTGACATTAACCGCTATAGATTTACAAAAATAGTTGCTGAAATGTGTTCCCACACGACGCCATAATGCTTCACAATTCAGTCTTATTAGGTTTTTTTCAACTTCCCGTTTAAATACTTGAAGGAAATTAATCAAATATATTTAATCTTACACTATTTACATTATTTGAACTGTTTCGGCCTTCATCAGTTAATATACATTGGAATTTCGAACCCAAACCTCTATTTATTCCACCGGGGTAGATTGCGCTAGTTCCACGTGCCATGCCTTTTCTGGATATCTAAGGATATCAATTTCAGTTATTTCTCTTTAACAGTTCGACTCTCCAAGCTTTGTATTGGGTCAAATCAAAAGATTGATTCAACCAACGCATTTATCCACTGGACCATGTGACATAGGCGACATCTGTGAACGAATTTTGGGAAGACTTATAAACCTAATGTTTCAGTAAATATTTTTTTGCCAGAGCTCATATTAAAATTTTTTGTTATTGTTGTTTTTCTCTTATTACTGGTTCCCATATTGTATTCATATCTATGCTTGGCCGACTTAGGCGATATTGTAGGCTAACATATGTGCTGATTCCTTACGTTTTCGTATTTTCCACGGATGTTCTCTGTTATTTCAACGTCATAACTTCTACCGCTATATATGATCAGCCATGCCTGATTTTCCTACTGTGGAATATCCAATATTTTCCAGGGATGTTCTCTGTCTCAACGTCATAACTTCTACCGCTATATATGATCAGCCATGCCTGATTTTCCTACTGTAGAATATCCAGAAAAGGCGTGACACGGGGAACTAGAACAATTTATCCACGTAGACTAAATAAGCGGTCGGTACGAAATTCCAAATATATCAACTGAAGAAGGCTGGAGCGTATAACGGCCGAAAAGTTGTGAATAGGACAATGAAGATGAAGACAACAGTCTGAACAATGCAAATATAGTAAATAGTTATAATACCTCATTGCAGAAATATAGACATGTATTTAAATTTGTTGACATGTGAGGTGAATATTTCAGAAAATCATTTTCATTGGCTTACAAAAAAGTATTGCTTCTTTCCAAGCGTCCCACTGACTTATTTTGATGCCATATTCGGCATCCAAGACTCAGTTGATGAGATGCAGCTTACCAATTCCATTGAATATCATGCAATCTTAGATTATAGCATTTCAATACTTATCTGTTGAGACCAAACACATCTCTAAAAATTGAAACTCACCAGATAAGTTTAATTGTTGTGATCGGAATATTTACGATACACACTTAATCTCTCTCTCCCTCTCTCTTTCTCTCTCTCTCCCTATATATATATATATATATATATATATATATATATATATATATATATATATATATATATATAATTGTTTATTTAAAAATTATAACATAAATATGTTATAAAATCACTACAAAAATAGCCATTTTGTTTCAACACATCCGGTGTCTTATCAAGTGATGATGTTACTTGATAAATCACCGGAGGTATTGAAACAAAATGGCTATTTTTGTATTGATTTTATAACATATTTATGTTATAATTTTTAAATAAACAATTATATATGCTCTGGTCTGTATTGAGCACTCTTTTAAGAATAGTAATTGTTGGTTATTGGAATTTATTCCGTATACACTAATCCTAGACTTGTCTATATATATATATATACTTTGATCTCCATTAACCATTCTCCTTCTCTCGAGTAGACGTATTTAACATTGCGTTCAAATTTATAGAAGCTATTAATATATAGAAGCTATAAACTTCTTTCACAGAGTTTAACTTATTTTTGGATTGCTGCATATATCTTTGATTACAGAGTTACAATGCTGTAGACTTGGGTAATAAAAATGGCAAAAAATATCTGCTTACATAGTATAAATAGAAATAATAAAATCCTGGCATGTTTGATTTCGACGTAAGATCGACGTAAGAATGAGTGCTGAAATGTTTTCGTCTCGAACCACTCTCTAAAATGTTAACAAATATTCAAACAAGAGATGGCGCCGGCTTTTTAGTCGCACCGAGAACTCTTCAGCACCACTCATATGCATCTGTTTGACACAAAAATCCATTTGCTTCAAAATTCGTATGACAATCAGAGACAGATCTTTAAGTTGGGGTGATTGTGCCAAACGTTTCTAAAATACTGCTTCGCAATGAGAATATATATTGCTTAAATCAATCACACTACCATATATCAGCCTGTGCCAACAACTTTCAGAATGCTACTGATATTAGGCAACAGGAAGCCATTTTCTATCAATACCATACTATTTTTTCCATTTATTTGAAACTATAATCATAAAGATAAAAGTTTGCGTTGCAAGTATCAATGTCTTTAAAATATTTTCGTCTAATAAATATTTAAAATTGTCCGTATTGTAATCAGGCTGTCTGAGCAATTTTTATTACATTAAGATTTTCCAGTTCGCTTTTTATATGCATAAAAAAATGTTGAAATAAAAAGTTAAAATAGGAACTAAACGTTTCTCTGATATGATTATACTTTTTTTAACTGATTTACAAACGAGATTTAGTATTTGCAGATTTAAAGGAAGCGAAAAGAATTATATAACAATGCGCAAAAAATTTAATTTAGCCATGATGTCAACATGATATATCTTGAAATATATTTTTTTCTGCATAGAGAGATAAATAATAGTAATACACATACACAGACACCGACATAGGCACACACAGCCACATACACAAACACACACACACACGCACACACACACACACATATATATTCCTTTAAGCAAGTTTTATTAAATTCAGCAGACGTGTTCTGGCTAATTTTGTTCATTGTATTCTTCCAATTTCTGAATAAGTATTAGTACAGCAAAACAAAATCGTACATAAACTAAGCAAATTCGATGTTTTAGATTGCTTTTTGATCGAGTAATTTCAACCATCTTGGTCATTATTAATTAATAAATGCAATAGAAATACTTTGTTAGATAATATGTTGCAGTTTGTGTGATGAGTAAAACAGTTTGATAAATCTTGGTAGTATCAGAAAACGAATATATTAAATATTTTATACGTATTCTTAATTATTTTACATGCATTCTTAATTATTTTATAAACATTTTGAAATATTCTCCCTTATAATGTGATTCTTCTGTGTCATTATAACTTCTAGAATATTGCGGTTTTCACTATAATAACTGCTGTATAATATTTTGCTATTATTTTATAATATCTTTATTATGTTAATTGCTTTATTTGGATTATTTGTAATGAGATCGTCGATATGTACGCGGTGTTAGCTAAGTTTTGATAAGTGACAATTTAAACTACGCGCTAGTTTGGGACTTGAATGATTTGCAACATCATATTCGAAAATTGAAAAATTCCCTAAAAGATAAAAAATTGTTGGTACAATTTAACACAAGCAAAACTTTATGGGGAAGTATATAGTGTGCTAAATAACTGAGAAGAAATTTCTATGAGATAAAATAATGATATTCTATACGGAAATTTGTGTTGTTCGAATCTCTATATTTTTTCAAATACTTGTAGTTATGTTCAAATTAGTAGTCAATAAAAATAGTATCCAATATAACCACACAAAGCCTCAATGACGGCTTGGATGGATCATTGGAATCAGTTGTATGCAAAGGTCAAATGGTTCTCAATTATGCTGGTCAGTCTTTAACAGTTGTTGTGGGGACAGTAATTAGTTTCCCTTTCAACCACATACCAACGATACTATCAAATAAAAATCAGGACATCCAAGAAACCAAATGTTGAAGGAGACATCGGGAAACCATTCTTGAATCGCTTGGATCATTTCAGAAGGAAGAAAATAATGCTGGACCACATACGTTCACGCCATTGATCCATTGTGTCCAGCAAATATACGTTGATAGTATTCTTAATCTTGAAGCACTACTGGAAGAAATGATGTAGCCATTGTAGTGTGCGATCACCAGAACCGACGTAACCTTGATATGAATCATTGTTGGTATGTACAGGTTGCGATGGGCAAATTATCGCCATTTTATTTTTTTTTAATTCGCGCATGCGCATTGTTTGTATTTGCTTTTGTCGCATATAATAGTATAATAGGGTCAGTTGGCACCATCTGTGAGAAAAAGTGCACCATGACGAAATTCACTCCGCCAGAAATTTGGAAACATCAGGCCCTACTGCTTGGCAATCTCTCCGGAAGCTCCGATACAAACATTTCGGAGTGGTTTATTGTCAATCTGATGACAGTGCAGAGGATTCGAAAAGATTTAGGTAAGTCTAATGATGATTACGAAGGTACAGTAGCTCGCAAAACTCACTTTGATCGTTCTGATAAGAAATGAACTCACTAATTTTTTCATCAGTTCAAGGCCATGATTGAAAACGATCCCTCCAAGTGAATCAGGTCCATATCCGGGGAGGTAGTGCTGTTTTGAGTCAAGAGGGTGGCTGCTGGAAGACCCTATGTCTGGCAACAAAACTCTGCACTATGCCAGACAAGCAGGAAAATCTACTCGTCGGTGTCAGACAATTGCTGCGACCGCATCACACTTTACATCTGACCATTTAACTTCACAGACTGCAACCCTCTTGATTATTATGTGTAGGTAGCAGTTCAGCGAGTGGCCCACATAACCCATCTTGTAACACCAAAGATGTATTGAAAGAAAGCATTATGGCAGCATTCAGCGTCCAGAATAGGTATTGGAAATTCCGAAGTCTTTTGGAAGCCGTGTTCTCAAATACCTGGCGATATAAGGTTCGCTAATTGTGACACTTAAAATATATAGAAGGTCTGTTGAATTTATCCAAAAGTAAAGCCACTGAGTTCCATGTAAAGCAAAAAGACTCAAATATGAAAGCAAAGACGCTATTCTGGATGCCTCTCGACTTCTTTTCTTGAAAAATGCCCAATGAAATCGAAAGTAGTCCGAACATTGCATGGAATTGCTTCAGGCAGGTTCCTTTATAAATTTTGAACCAACATGGGTTATTCAACATCAGGTAAAACTCAATTTATTCGGTCAATTTAATAAAACACGTTGAAATGAAGGATTGCTTTATATATATATATATATATATATATATATATATATATATATATATATATATATAAAAGTGAACATAGAAGTCAACACAGTCTGTTTAATGCTAGATGCAATCGTTAGGCTACCTGACGATTGCATCTAGCATGAAACAGACTGTCGCCTCTAAGTGTTGACTTCTATGTTCACTTTTATATCTACACACGTTCTATCTCTGATATTGAGCACTTTATCCCATAAATATACCACATCTTAAGACTATATTTCTTCATATATATATATATATATATATATATATATATATATATATATATATATATATATATATTATATATATATATCTATATATATATATATATATATATATATATATATATATACTGACTAGCGTTTGTTTACGTTTGTAAAAAGAATACGCTAGATTTGGCTGATTCGTTCTGTCGAGTAAAGATGGCTTAGTGGTAGAAGCTCTGACTGACACCAAATCAGTTGGATTTCGATCCGCGCTTGAGGCATTCGGTTGCCTAGTCGCACTGAGGAGCTGTGAAACAGTACTATCTGCGAATGACTATATGTGTGTGTGTGTGTGTGTGTGTGTGAGTATATATATAATCAAAAGAAGAGATTTAAATATTTCAAAACTAATCAGTTTGTTAGTATTCTGATGCTACTTAAAATCTTCAGTAGCTTTTGGAAAAAAACGGATTTGCTTTCCTTTTATCCACATTCGAATGAATGCAATGAGCTTATAACTCAAAACAGAAACATAAATCCACGTTACAAATCTAAATCTATTAAATAATCTGATATTTATGCAATTCTTGTGTTTCCTTTCAAATAGAAATGGACTGTATGATAAAAATAGTTATGTAAAAAATAATTCGTGTTGAAACGCTAGCAATCTTGTTTTTTTTATTACAGTTAAAGTATGCTGTATTTCTATATGCCTCATACTTGCTATGTCGATATCGTACTAGGTGT
>OZ038480.1:8867702-8937702 GCA_964036315.1 Acanthosepion esculentum
GTGACACGCCTTTTCTGGATATCTCAGTTTCAGTTATTTCCCTTTAGTTAATCAACTCTCCAAGTTTTTGTTCAACTCTGCTGTGGCTAGGTATTGAACTCACAACTCTTTAAGTCAAGTCCCTGGATTACTTCAACCAACTATTTTATCCACTCGGCCATATTTATTTGAAAAATGTTCTTCGTGTTTACAATACTTATATCAATATATCCCGACTGAAGAGGTGATCCATTAAATTTTGTTGTTGTTTTTGTTGCTATTGTTGTTGAGTAGAATTTAGTAATATAAGAAAACTCAATATAACTATCATGACAGAATGATAAGGGTCTACATGGCAAATGCAAAAAAGTCAAATATGTACGATATATTTATATGTTTTGCTAATAACACAGTCTAACCCTGAGATGGTGTTTTGTTTTGTTAGAAACACCTTCTGTTTGGGCGACAAAGAGATCTGTATTAATGAAGGGTATATTTACTGTAGACGCGATGTTGCCTCGCTCTGCCTATTTTACAAGTACTTTCACGGTAATTGCTCCGAGGAGCTGCTTTCGCTTGTCCCTAGGCCTCGTGAATTTAAACGTCCTACGAGGCTGGCATCCCGTTCCCACCCCTACACCGTTGAAACTGTTAGATGTAGACGTCTCTTCTACTCCAATAGCTTCATGTCTCGCACATCTCGCCTATGGAACTCCCTTCCCTATTACTGTTTCCCTGACAAATACAATCTCCAACGGTTTAAGTGTAGCGTCAATCGACATCTCCAGTTGCCTTGATCTATCCACTTCCCTTCTCCACATCCTTTCATCTTTCATTCCTATCTGCTCTCGCTCCAAATCTTCTGTAATCCCCTTGCCTTGATCGACCCACTGTCTTTCTCTTTCTCCACATCCTCTCCTTTACCACTCCTATCTGCTCTTCCTCCAACCCTTCCATAACCCATTGCGTGATAGTGGCTTCCAGCCTTGTTTGTGGTGATACGCTTAAAAAAACAAAACAAAACAAAAAAAAAACATTCGTAATTAACCCAAACAAAATAAACATGTTAACACCTCCCATCAATTAAGAGCCATACGATTTGCATAGTAATAAAACCCGTACCCATCAGTGGGTATCTAATGCAGGGCTGAAAGCTGAAACTGAAGGTTTTATCCTTGCTGCAGGGGACCAATGCTTGTTAACTAGAAATTATCAAGCACATATCCTAAAATATTGTGTTAGCCCAAAATGCAGATTCAGTGATAAATATCCAAAAACAATTGATGATCTTGTATCAGGTTGCACGATATTTGCACCAACTGAGTATAAAATCCGGCACGACAGAGTGGGCCAATATCTGCTCTGGAAAATATGCAACTTCTACGGGAAGGATACTGAAAAGGAACAGGTATGAACATCAGCCAGACCCAGTTACGGAGATAGGACCTGTTACAATTCTATGGGACTACACAATACACACTGACAGAACAATCAAAGCTAACCGCCCAGACATTGTTATTAAAGACCACAAACAAAAATAGTGCCTACGTTATTGATATGGCAGTCCCTGCAGACTGCAATGTATCTTTGAGATATTCAAAAAGCTATCAAAATACAAGGACCTTGAAATCGAAATCTCAAAAATGTGGCACATAGGAATATCAACAATCCCTGTTGTAGTTGGAGCCTTGGGATTGGTAGGAAAATATTCCTTTAGACTAATTGAAGGGCTTCCTGGAAGTCCATGCCTCAATAAAATCCAAAAAATTGTTCTCACAAGTACAGCCCACACTTTACGAAGGGCTCTATCTATGTAAAACATGTTTTTTTTTTGTTGTTTTTGTTAGTGGAAAGTGTCATGATGCCATTACTAACCTTACGTCTTTGGGCAGGACCCGGAAAATGTGTACACGACCGAAAAACAAAAAGTAAAATGATAATAATAATAATAATAAATTATTATTATTATTATTATTATTATTATTATTATTATTATTATTTCCTTCTAGTTCATTACCCGAAACATTGGGCAATGCCAGTTAATTAATATACTCATTCTGGTTGCAGAAATTCTGATGCTAAGTGCTGCGTAACATCTACTTTGATTCTATTTTCTTTACTTTTACAATACTCTTTTGAGTAATAAAATGGTTTCATGAAATTGAAAACAACATGGGAAATGGGTGGTGGTCAGCCCCTGTGGCGCGAATTAAAATAAAGAAGAACACTGTAAATTTAGACATCTGAAAATAATCGGTGCATATACTAGGTTATGAGGATCTCATCAGTAGGCCTAGCATAAAAATAAATGCGACATGGTAGCCGTTAAGAAAAAAAGAAGAAAGACAAATAACAGTAAGTCTTCAATATCAGCAACAGCAGCAGCAGTCAAACTTGACAGGCATTAGCAGTAGCAGCAGCAGCAGCAGAAATCAGCCAAGTTCGCTACAGTCTAGTAGATTAAAGCATTTCTTCGTGAATTTGGTAACATAGTAATTGTTATTTGGGTTTCTAAGTCGAACATCGTGAAAAGAGCGGTACTAATGAGTTCAGCAGGTATACGGAAAAAATAGAAAATGGCGTGAGGCAAGGGCGTGTCTTCTCACCGGACTTATTCAACCTATACAGCAAGGCAGTTCTGAGAGAACTGGGATTCCTACCAGGATTCATCATTGGTGGCCGCAGTCTTAACAGCATAAGATACGCAGATGACACGCGGTGCTGATAGCAGACACGGAAAGGAAATTTCAAAACCTTCTACGGAAAGTAGAGGAGAAGAGACTCAAGAAGCGACTAAACATAAACGCCAAGAAGACAGAATGTATGGTCATCAGTAAAAAAAAAAATGAGCCCGAAATGCGATTTACAGGTAGGGGACACTAAAATCAAGCAGGTGCGGAAATTCAAATATCTAGGAAATGTTCTGACAGAGTACAGTAAGCGTTACGCTGAGATTTGACGACGTATTCGGATGGCCAAGGAAGCATTCCAAAAGCGAGAGGTAGATTATTACGAAACAGGAGCATTTAGTTGGCAAGAAAGAAAAGAGGTCTGCTACGTGATATATGTCCTCTTTTACTGCAGCGAATATTGGACCGTCTCTTCAGAGATGAAGAACTGACTCGAGGCAACTGAGGTATGGTTCTACAGAAGGATGCTAAGGATATCATGTACCGAACATATGGACAACGACGAGGTTTTTGGAAAGGATGCAAACAAAGGGGAAGCTTATAATTAACATCAGGAAGAGACAGCTGAAATTTCTGGGACACGTAATGAGAAAGAACGGATTGGAGAATCTGATACTCACAAGGCGGAAGGAGAGAAAGAGAGACAATGGAAAGCAACGCGTGACATGCCTAGCGGGTGTAAGCAAGTGGATGACAGAACGGCGTCTGGGAGGAGTAGCATTGAGAACATTGAGAATTACATGGGATAGGTGGAAGTGGAGAGCTATGATCGCCTACGTCCTGAACGGAGACGGTACATAAAAGAAGAAAGACGTGAAATCTCTAGACATGGACAGTCTAGCTAAATTAAATAAAGAGTTTAGATTAGAATTCCCTGTACGCTATCCAGATCGATAGAAATATGGGAGGGAAGAACGGCCGAAGATTTTTTGATAACAACAACAACAACAAAAGTGACGACAATATTAGTGAAAAATTAAAATCAGAGTTAAAGTCGACCCTTGCCAAGATGAAGAGAAACGAAGCAAGAGGATCTGATAAAATAAAATAAAAGAGTTATTTATGACCTTAGTCACTTTCGTGGTTGGTAAGGGGTTAACGAAATGAGATAAAATGGAGCAGCAGAACTCAGTAAATAAATCTTTATAACGATCTCAATGAAATCAGATGTAATTGAGTGTCCAATGGACCTCCAGCCTACCTAATCACGATAATTCTTATAAATAGTATTCGCAGAAGAATTAATTCGGAATAAGATCAATGTGGTTTTGTTCAAGACATAGGAATAGGACATTACCATTTTATTATTAGAATCCTATCAGAGCTAGAAATACAAATGCAAGACGACATATATCTGGGTTCCCTAGATGACACAAACTTATTTATAGGGTATTGCATGAAGAACTTCTTGAAATATTAGTAAAGCTTCATTTACTTGAGAAAGATATACAGGTGCGTCCAAAATGTTCAGAACGGCATTGGTCTTGTCAGAAAATAGGTATAAGTTTTTATCAAAGTTGTTTTATATTCTATAATTTTCCCATACAATACAGACGATATGTTTTGTTATTGTCTGAGATTTTGGTGTAATTTGAGAGGATAATACAAAAGTTATGGATGATTTAGTGATTTACTGCAAAACCCATAATGATCAGAACGGTTGCTTTTACTCCATGTTTTAGTATATTTAACCGGCGAACTCTAATTTTTTTAATTTGTTTACGTGACGGTTCGTTTACTAAACATTAGTAAGAATATCTGCAGTGTACTTTGTTAATATAATGCCACTTCCTCGGTTACCAATTCGTCAGGAGATTATTAAGCTTCGAAAGAAGGATAAATTAAGTATTGGGTCTATTGCAAAGATTGTTAACAAGTCAAAAAGTGTTGTTCACGGTATTCTTAAGGTCTACGATGATTGTGGTTCGCGTGAAGCAAGAAAGTCTACAGGTAGGCCAAGAAAAACGACCAAGAGAGAAGATCGTGCTATGGTAAAGTTGGTTAAAAAGGACAGATTTAAAACTGCTGCTGCTGTTTCTCTGGAAATGAGCATTGTACTGAAGAAAACTTTATCTCGAAAAACTGTGTCTCGTCGTTTAGTTGAACATGACCTACAAGCAAGAGCACTTGCAGTGAAGCCACTGATTAGCTCCAAGAATAAAAAGTGTCGTCTTACCTTTGCAACAGAACATGTGTTGTGGTCACAAGAAAAATAGCAAACGGTGCATTTCAGTGATGAATCTAAGTTTATGTTATTTGGCTCAGATGGGAAAAGGTACGTTCGTCGAAAAGTAGGTGAAAAATTGTCGCCTAAATGCATTAAGACTAGTGTTAAATTCGGTGGAGGAAGTGTCATGGTTTGGGGGATAATATCTGGAGATGCTGTGGGCCGTTTGGTGCGATTACATGGAAAGGTAAATGCAGGAGTTTATAAAGAACTTGTAAAAAGATCATGTCTTGCCTGTACTGAGAAATTCATCTAAGCGACCACCCATATTCATGCAGGGCAATGCCGCACGTCACAAGGCTAAGGTGGTTTGAACTTCCTCAAGTTCTGAAAAGGTTATTGTTATGGATTGGCCTGCTCAAAGCCCAGATCTCAATCCTATTGAAAATGTGTGGAATATTGTAGGAGAACTTTCGAAAGCAAGAAATCCTAAAACAACCGAACAATTATGGAATGCCCTTCAGAAAGAATGGAATAAGATCACCCAGCAAAAATTGAAAATTTAATTTCCTCAGGCAGTCGAAGATGTCAAAGTGTGATTGAAGCTAAAGGGCTTCTAAATATTAAATAATTCCAGTATTCTCTGTCATTTTTTATTATTTTGTTATTTTTTCAACCGTTCTGATCATTTTGGCCGCCATGGGTTTTGCAGTAAATCACTAATATTCCATCCATAACTTTTGTATTATCCTCTCAAATTATACCAAAATCTCAGACAATAACAATTAATATTGTATGTATTGTCTGTGAAAATTATAGAATATAAAACAACTTTGATAAAAACTTATACCTACTTTTCTGACGAAAACAATGTCGTTCTGAGCATTTTGGCCGCAACTGTACAAGTAATCCGTAAAGTGCTGAGAACAAATATCTTACATGTAAATAAAAAAACAAGTTTAGTGCGTAGATAAAAATAGGCAGAGATGCCTGTCGTAAATGCTGAATAAACACCTCCATGAGAAAGAGTTTTGAAGCAACAGTTACAAAAGGCTTAGAATGAATGCTATCGTTCTAAGTATATTAGTTGTAAAAAGAACTCTTAAAATAAAAGTGACGTTGAAGATGATTGTTTCAAGAAAATTAGTAGAGTATTCGATTATTAGAAATATACCAAGTTCACTAATAATGATTACTATAGCTCCAGGTCCATTACGAAACAATACAAAAACGCTCTTCCATGAATATTAATTAAAAACACTATTTTTCGAGGTACAATTGTTTCTGGAAATAATCGTTCCAAAGAAATTCATAATAACCACGACCCCCAATGCGCCTCAACCTTTCAAGCAAATTAACATTTCACACTACTGTTTGTTTGTTTGGGGTTTTATGGCATATCAACCACTATGGGTTATTTAATGCCAGATCCAGTTTCCACATATTTACTAAATATATATACTTTGCAAACGTAATTTAAGGATAACGTTAGCAACATCATTGTTTCAAAAACGTATAGCTGGCAAAATCATTGTTTCAAAACTGGCAACAACATTGTTTCAAAAAGGTATAGTTGGCAACATCATTGTTTCAAAAAAGTATAGTTGGCAACATCATTGTTTCAATGTGCGGGAAAAGACCTGGAAGTTCACTATTTTCCCATAGCTGGGACCCCAACAGGTGCTACCACCCCGGGTCAGGGTGGACCTGGGAACACCAGCAATTAAGAGGTGGTTCCATGCTTCCTCAAAACCTCCTGATCAGAGGCCTTGCTGTTGGATGCAGTTTAACGTCGTACCCAGGACGATAAGACTACTGTTCAGAATACATTATTAACAAAAATCGTCGTGTGACAATCCGATTAGAGCCAAACACCTCTACTGCATTGATAGCAGCAGGAGTTTATCGTGGGTAAGTTCGCCTGACGAAGCCCATCTCTGTTCAGGTTGGTTTTTCATTCAGAATTAGTTACTACGTCAAGGTAAGAGAGCCCAGTTTATCTTGCTATTTAACTCAAAGCTGGAGGAAAATGCATCCATGCCTTTTCAAAGGCACGTGCAGGGAATAAAGGAAACAGAATCAAACGGGAACCGACCTCGCCACGCCGAATATTAATTCGGCGTCGATAATCGCTACGCTTTTAACAACAATACAATTTTTATAATTAATAACTACTATTGTTTATGAAAAGTACTAATTGAAAGGATCTACTAAAGACTACTCTCCCAATCTAATTAGCACTATTCCACTATTGCAACTAGCTCAATGAAATCATTAATTATGCAACTATGGCACCAAACTTATGAGTAAAGAAAAATACCTGATACGGGCTGATATATTATTGTTCGAAGCATCTTAATATTGATTACTACTATCCTTAGTACTTAAGTAATGAAACTTAATATACCAAAACGCATTGGATATTTAAGTTTCTTCATAAAAAGAATAATGAAGATTATTGCTCCAATTTCTGTTTCTGAGATGAGGTATTATGTACATTATTTATATTATTCGGACTATTGACCTCATCTTTGTCGCCATATTTATTACAACGTTTCGGCCTTTCAGTATCTGTCTATATTTCTGAGATTAGGTATTATGTACACTATTTACATTATTCAGACTATTGTCCTCATCTTTGTCACCATATTTATTACAACATTTCGGCCTTTCAGTATCTGTCTATATTTCTGAGATGAGGTATTATGTACACTATTTACATTATTCAGACTATTGTCCTCATCTTTGTCACCATATTTATTACAACGTTTCGGCCTTTCAGTATCTGTCTATATTTCTGAGATGAGGTATTATGTACACTATTTACATTATTCGGACTCACACTCTTTGGGTCCTGTAACTGGATCTAACTAACGCCTTTATCCACTGAGCCATGCGCGTGAGTTCAATACCCGGTTAAAGCAGTGGAGAACTTTCAGAGGGGAATTAACAGGAGATAACTGATAACTGACATCCATTAAAACATGGCACGTGGAACTAGAACATTCTACACCAGCAAGCAATATAAAGGGTTCAGTTCCACATTCCAACCACCTGAAGAAGGCCGGAGCGTACAGCGGCCGAAATGTTGTAATAAATATGCCGACATAGTTGAGGACAATAGTCCGAATAATGTAAATAATGAACATGATCACTCATCTCAGAAATATAGACAGATACTGAATAGTCATATTGTCAGTAATGTAGATTATTGTTCCCTGCTTAACAGCAATGACAACATCTTATGATCTGTGCATTACAAATAAATATTATTCTTCCAAGTGTTTCTCTAATGAAGTAGCTTTTTCTAATGCAACACATAAAAACCTACCGGACGAAATTTCTAATAATTACTTTCTTATAAGTGACTGCAACGCATTGCTTTTTCTACAGATGGAGCATTCAAATCATGTAAATCTTTAGTTCTTTCCATGTCGAATCTATATCTTGTACCAGAGAATCTGAATATGTGGTGAAGTTGCAAAGCAAACCCACAAAATAGACCGGCAAACATTTAGGCCACCTAACTATTTTATTTAAATTATCCCATGAGTATCAGAGCAGACCCCATGTTGGGTTAAAATTATGTATAATATTCACGACCACTAGAGGGGTGTCCTCCTCCCAGGTACTCCTTTTCCCTGAAGGAGGAGTCTACGGTTAATCCATATCGCTTGAGATACATCCAAGGAGGAAATGCCAATAGATCTTCAGGGGTTTCTTTTATCACTAGTCCCATGTAAGCCTGTACGTTGCAATTTAAACCACCCTGTGATCAACCAAAGAAGACAGAAAGGTACTCCTTACTTGTGTTAAATGATACCACTAAACAAATCCAACGATAAAATGAAAATGTGTATTTCAGATAAGAATCCAACTAAAAAAAATGCCATTAAAGGCAAGATTAAGTTGAAAAAAGATTAACTCTGGCTACAGAGGCCTTGAATAGGATCAAATTTAACGACGGAACTAAAATGAAGCTGTATTCTCACTAGCCATAATTTCTCAGAAGGTCGACAGCAAAACGAATCTACCCACGTTGCAAAACGAAATCAGTGAAGTTCGGGCGTATAACGCTGATGCTTCAAGGAAAATTACAAATGAAAGTTCGAGAAAATTGAATAAAATAAATGAGATCTTGACTACTGACATAAACCTGTAGGCGGTGAAGGACCATTTAGACTTGAATGAAGGCAGAATTTTCCAGCTTGATGGCGTTCCATTCTACAGATCACGTACAACACAATCAAGCTATCATCTTATTGAAAGATTACGCGGCTCATAGATCAAATATAGTTAGAATATGTGGGAGTTGAGCAAGAGAGATTGAATCTGAAGATAGTGGATGGTATCCTTTTCCAGGATCAGTGAATCAATTATTCAAGCTAAAGAAAGGCGTAAAATATAAAGGAACTTCGTAAAATAAAAATGATATAATCCGTTTTCATTATAAGACTTTTCTGTTTTAAAACATTCTATCTGGTTTTGTTTATATGCGGCATCCAAAGAAATGTTGGTACTTGTCTGGCTTCCTCCTTGTCTTATTCAGAATCCCTGATAGAAAATAAGATAATGAGGCATGGCAATGTCTCCAACAAAGATAATCTTTCATTTAAAGAAAATTTGATGCGAAATACCCATTCATATGTTGGCACCTATTAGAAATATATATATATATATATTTATATATATATCAAAGAAAACCAACACGTACACAAGAGTAGAAATAACGAAGATATATTACACGGAAAATAATACAAGATGTGTTAGTAAGACTATTAGTCTAGTTTGGAGTGAACTACTATCGGCTCGGCTCGACTCGATTCGTCTCTCTCTCTCTCTCCCTCTCTCTCTCTCTCTCTCTCTCTTGAGAGGCGTAGTATACATAGTGTTAGAAAGAGTTCATTCTGTAGTTATAGGTAAGGACCGTAACAATATATATATATATATATATATATATATATATATATATATATATATATATATTGTGTGTGTATTCAGGCAGAATTTTTTAATTGATGCATGTTTCATTAAATAATATAGCCAAGTTTTGTCTATTTATTTTATTTTAATTCATTTCATATCGCCTGATAATCTCAATAACATTATCATTGAAAGATGAAAGAAAAAAACCATATTGATACATGTTTTTTAATCCTATCTAAACTTTCGGCTTACAGAAGCCACCATCAATGACAATTACATTGCAATATATTAAACAATACACGGGCAAAACAATAATGATAGTCTGTTTCTGTTACATGAAAGATTTCCAAGCACCGACATAACAGCGGCTTCCCATACGTAATACTTCTCGTTTTCACTCTCGCGTGGTCATGCGGTGCGATTTTCGCTTCCGCGTCTCGTATACACGAATTTGTCGTTGCTTGGAAATCTTGCATGCAACAAAAACAGACTATCATTATTGTTTTGTCCGTGTATTGTTTAATATATTGAAATGTAATTGTCATCTTTGATAATGGCTTACAAAAGCTTAGATAGGATTAAAAAAACATGTATCAATATGGTGTTTTCTTTCATCTTTCAATGATAATGTTATTAAGCTTATCAGACAATATGAAAGGAATTTACTTAAAATAAATAGACAAAACTTGTCTATATTATTTAATGAAACATCCATCTATATATAAATACTGCTTCTAATCGTATACAAAATAACATTGAGAAAATTCAAAAGAGAATATGCAGGACTATGTTGTCTTTGACATTCAATACTACATGTTTAAAAGAAAAGTTGCTGCCAAATTACACATATTTTAAACTACATGATCCCGCAGCTTTATATGATACCAACACCAGGGATTACAAAGAATATCTTGTTAAACGACAAATTGATTTTGCCAAAAATAATATTAACCTCCTAAATACTGCTTCTAATCGTATACAAAATGACATTAAGAAAATTCAAAAGAGAATATGCAGGACTATGTTGTCTTTGACATTCGACACAGCACGTTATATATATATATATATATATATATATATATATATGATGAAAAATATGGAAAAGACAAAGCAATATCGGAATATGCAAGTTTACTGTTTTAATGTTGTTTTACTGTCGACGTCAGACGTTTCGGTCTAGTAGACCATCTTCAGGACATGGTTATTGGAAACATATTTATATTTAAGTCAATATGTTTCCAATGTTTTCTAAGCTCTATACTAAACATTAAATCTGTTACGAAAAAACTAAACAAAATGAACACAAAACGATCAGCTTTAAAAAAGGACTTGTAACTGGAAAACCGAATGAAAAAATAATGTTAACAACAAATACATTTTCACACCCAACCCAGTTCTGCGTAATCAAAAATCGACGTTGTGTTTAAAGAGTCAATGAGCCAAGTGGAGTAAAGTGCCATGCAGATTTAAATTTTTCCCACTTGTGACGAATCCAGCTGTCGAATTTTTTGTATGCTAGCATGCTAGTTAAAATTCGTGTCAGTGAGCTGCTGTCTCTCACGCTGGCCAATAGAATCTTCCTGCCTATTCGTGGCAGCCAGCTATATGCTCTCACTCTGGCCAGTAGAAAATGGTCGCAAACTACATAAAAACTGCCGTAGAAGCATGAAAAAATCGATTATTTCCACTATCGATGGGAGTTGGGAAATACAAAGTCGATCTTGGCCTAATTGCTAACTTGGAGCATGTGCATCCAAATTTTGGTGCAAATCCGTCGAAAATTGCGGCCGTACATTCGTCACACACACACACACACACACACACACACACACACACACACACACACACACACACACACACACATCCTGACTTTTATAGATAGAGATTTAGGTTGAACACGTGGATACTAAGTTAATCCTAGACACAAATAATGTCGTCATTTTGGCGTGTACTACGTGGCATTACATGCTTAATATTTCACATGTCGTTACCTTTTAATAATTGTACAAACTTCTCAGAACAGGCATTCATTTTTTGACGCTATGGGTAAACAGGTATAATGATCGATGTGATAGCGTCCACACCACGGAAATATCGTCTCTACGCACACACGTGTTTTTTCATTATGGTTGATCGCATGAATCTTTAAATCTCTTTTTATGAAAATGTGACATTTCAGCTCTGTTTGTTTAATTATTTACGAACTGTCCGCTTGATATATATGTTCGATTCTTTTCCTCCTTATTAGCGGCTTTTCTGTTTATTTTTGTCAAGAATTAAGGTTTTGCACGCATATAACCAATATCCAATCAATAAATCAAACTAATATCGATTCCAGAAATAACAACAGTTGTTCATAACTATTGATTTCAACCATTGGAAATTCACAACGGACGGGAAAAAACAAACTAATACCAAACTTTGATTATTTATATAAACGATTTGCGGCTGACATTTTAACACTTTCAGCTTCGTTCATGGTGAAATAAAATATTGGTGCCACCTTACGTATTACATTTCGAAAGTCCTTATATTAAGCTTTGATTCGTCTGGCACAAGGACACAATTTTAGATGGAACTCACGGTAGTAGTTAAAGCGTCTGCTGGCATTAAGGCTCTGACTAATGGCGTCGTAGTAGAGGTTGAAATAATATCACTATGAAATCACTTTTCTAAATGTGCTTCTCGGTTAGGAACCCAAAATGCTTTCACATATACGTAATCAACATTTATCTGCGGTCCAATACCCCAAGTGAATGACTGAAACCGCAGATTATCCTATATGTACTATGTGTATCCCCCCCCCACACACACATATATATATTGATGCATGTTTCATATAGACAAGTGTTGTCTATTTATTTTATGTAAATTCTTTTCATATCGTCTGATAAGCTTAATAACATTATCATTAAACGAAGAATCACAATATTGATACATATTTTTTAATCCTATCTAAGCTTTCGTCTTACATAAGCCATTATTAAAGATGACAATTACATTACAATATATTAAGCAATACACGGACAAAACGGTGATGGTAGTCTATTTCTGTTGACATGGAAGATTTCCAAGCAACGTCAAACACGTGCATATAAGACGCTGGAAGCGAAAATCGCACCGCAGCTCATGACGTCACACATGACAACGCGAGAGTGAAAACGTGAAGTATTAAGTATATATATATATATATATATATATATATATATATATATATATATATATATATATATATATATAATAAAATTTAGATTATAAATGAGCCACAAGAAGACATTAACAACTGCTAATAATAAAATAAGATAATTTTAATAACGTAGTAGATTTCATAAAGTCAATATATGATTTTGTTTTCCCTTATTAGAACCAGGACCTTTTTTTCATACTTTAGGGCTTCTCTTTGGCATATCCTAAGTGTCAGCATTACTAAACTGGACTATTATTGAGTGATAATTATGAATTATGTATTTCTAGATCTGACAGCGGGAAAATGAAACCGCAGGTGATCCAGCGGAAACACAGTAGTACATTTAATGCCTTCCTTTATAACAAGTAAAGCTCCATTTCATTTTGGATTGTAAAGGGCTCAAGAACAGGAGATGCTATATACATTTTGTAGTTGGCCCATATACAAAGCCTTTGTCTTTTTTTTTCTATCAGCAGCATATAATTGGTCCTGGTCGTTTCAATGGAAGAACCAACAGAGCCAATAGTGTCCATTTCTTAACAAAGTTATCACTTATATTCTTCCCTTTGTACTCTTTTAGTACTTACGTTAATCACCGACAGTTAACATCAATTTCAAAGCTCACACTTCATTGTTTCATCTAAACATTTGTTAGTCATCTTTAACGATAAATCCCCAAATAACCACTTTTGTCTGAGAGATAAGTGACTTTGTCGTCCATTATACAAAGTAATTACCAAATTATTAGATAGAGTTCAAGCCAAAACCTCATCTTTGCAAATAAATTAAATTTCTAAATTCATTTTATTTGATCGCTCATCAGATATACAAGTTCAAATGTACACATAGCAATATTTACGGACATTCCTGTCAAGGTTTCTCTGCGATTATAGTTTCACTCAACGAAATAAAAGACTTCATTAGAGAAATTTAAAATATTTGAATCTAATTTCAGATGTCACTACATATTTAGAGCAGATTTATCTGTAAACAGACAAATGATGTCTTCTCGAAGCGCAAGCAAATGTTAGAACATACGGAAGAAGGAAATTGCTTTGGGGCTTTATGTAATTTTCAACTTAAATCTCACCAACAAATATGTAGCCTAAATTAGTTCAACTCATCTCGGTGCTTTTCTACACGATTTTTCTCATTGCCCATTATAGATAAACTGACTAGAGAGATGAAAATGTTGCCCGTAATTTTAACAGACAGCTAAAGGATTTCGATCAAGGTTTTTTGCAAATAAACAGTCGATATTCTATATTCGCGCAACGTTCTGCACTATGCTCTGTTGAAAATATTCTCGAGCTACTTCTGCACTTCACCAAATGCAAGTAGATTTCTTCTTGAATAACATTTGAGACAAAGGAGATTATGTATTTTTTTAAATATAAAATGTGTTAACAAAAAAGAGTTCAGACATGATATGTGATTTGACAAATTTATTAATGAAATGAAAAATACCTGACACTAACTACAGAGTTCAGGATTTTTCTAACAAATCTCGCTGTTAAATCGAAAATCATATTGTCTCTTGTATTCTTTTTAGAAAGCTCTACAAAGTAAAAATTGTAGATTCGATTGTTTATATTTTAAGAGCGATTAATACCGATTGATGCTCATCTCAAAATCTGCAAATAGATCAGAAAAAAGAAACAGATTGAAGACGTGATAAATGTGATAAATTAAATTGCGAAACATATTCATTTTATTTGATCGTTCATCAGATATACAAGTTCATCAGGACACATAACAATATTTACGGACATTCCTGTTAAAGTTTCTCTGCGAGTATAGTTTCATTCAACGAAATAAAAGATTTCCTTCGAGAAATTTGGAATATAATAAATAAAAGATTGCATTAAAGCAATTTGGAATATAAGAATCTAATTTCAGATGTCACAACATATAATATTTAGAGCAGATTTATCTGTAAACAGTCTTCTCTAAGCGCAAACAAATTTTAGAACATACGGAAGAAAGTAATATAGCGTTCATGCAATCTAGAAAGTAAAAAAAAACAGTTGTGTTAGAAAGACTGTTGAACATGTAACAATAACAACATCAAATGTTCGACATAATTTTCAGTGTTTCGATTTCAATAAAGATTTGGCGGCAAATACCTACAAGGTGATACCCGTAAGTTGGTCTAGTTAACCAGTTCTTATCTTACTTACCACCTAGTGTGCTTGATTTACTTGTTAGTCTCTCTTTTTGTAGGCAAATATACAATCTGCTTTCCGATATCCCTTGCATCGTCAAATGCCAGGATGTTATGTATACTAAAATGAACGCAATACAACGATCTAAATCCACGCAAAGAAGAGGATTAGTGTTCAAATGGTTAATAAGAATATGGCGTGAGGTATGAATGAGAAAACCGGTCGTCGGAAGTAGAAATTAGGGTGATGACATAAGAATCATTGATGCAGTTCAAATTATTTATCATTTAGGCAGTGGCTCATGTATGCACACACACACACTCACACACGCACATATATATATATATATATATATATATATATATATATATATATATATAATAGTAGTGGACAATATACATGTATATATATATATATATATGTAAAATATATATACATATAAATCTATATAAATAAATAAATATATATATAAATCTATATAAATAAATATGTATATATATATACATATATAAATCTATATAAATAAATATGTATATATATATAAATCTATATAAATAAATTTCCAAGAGGATAGAATCCAGGTAGAACTCAATGTAATAAATTATAACCATGGAATATTAGTGTTTGAGCTTTCTTATTATATTTTTATTATATTTTAATATATATATATATATATATATATATATATATATATATATATATATATATATATATATATATATGTGTGTGTGTGTGTGTGTGTGTGTTGGTGTCTATGCATGTATATTTATATGTATATGTATATATAAGAATTATTGATGCAGTTCAAATTATTTATCATTTAGGCAGTGGCTCATGTATGCACACACACACACACGCATATATATATATATATATATATATATATATATATATATATATATAGTTAGGTTTGCTCTATTTAGTGTATTGAGCACTTTACATAGTTACTTTTGCTTTACTCGTTTTGGAGGTTTTTTCTTTGGAATCTGGGCTTCGATTCTGAACAATTGTTTTCGCCTCAATTACATGTTCTTAGTTCTTTCTTTTTTTATCCCTTTTTTTCCTTGGGTATTGGTTAGTGTAATTACAAGCCAACATACCTAAGGTTTTTCCAAACGAGTATAATTATTCATATTTATATTATTATTATTATTATTATTATTATTATTATCATATATATATATATATATATATATATATATATATATATATATATATATATATATATATATATATATATATATATATATATATATATATATATAAGAAACTTTTATATATCGCACACGGGTAACTGGAGTATTTAACATTTAGAATAACTTTACCGGTTTTACAGTTCTATGGTTCTCAAAAGATAAGTTGAGATGGTGAGATACGTGGCTATGCTGTAACATGTTGCGCTTCTAACTGGGATATGAGAATTCTGTCAGTTTGATGCAAAAGGTGGCTCAAATTGCTGTTTAAAATACAAATTGATTGGCTGATTATTATCCACGTGATCAGGCATTGTTATTTAAGCGCCAAATATTGTTGATCATAAGATGGCAAAAATTGTGAGCGGCATGGTTCCGTGAGCGTGGCGACTGACAACAAAGTGTTAAGTAGTTCAAATGTAAGGAATCCTTTTTTTTGGGGGGGGACCTTAATGGTAATCCCAAAATGTTCAATGTAGAAGAATTTTATGTGTATGTGTGCGTGTGTAGAAATAGATTTAGTGTTTCCTATATGCCTGAATGTGGAGGATAACCTGACATCAACTAAAAACGAATATGGCAATGATGATGATGATGATGATGATGATGATGATGATGGCAAAATGAACAGGATTTGTACCTGAGTGTCTATGTGTCGATATGTTAAGGCTCAGTAACTAGCCAGGGACGCAATTTATTTTTATATGTATGTGTGTGTGAATACTGGTAGCGATTTATCACCTTAATAATAATAATAATAATAATTAGTAAAATGGACAGGGATGTTACATGTGCGTGTATGCGGGCGTTTATGTGTGTGTGGATATTCTTTAGTAAATGTTCCTTGTTAAACTTTGTTAGGACCTGGTTTGTACTTTTGAATAGATATATTTTCTTTAATTATTCGTGTTTAGTCTGTGGTATTGTCTGATCGAATGTAAACTGGGAAGACATGGAATTAAGAGAATTGATTTGTTGCACATAAGTTTAAGCATCCATGGAAAGTTATCTGTCTTGTGGTGGTGTCTCGTATTTGTAAGCGAGAAATTGTCATTCTCTTTCTGAGTGGATGAGTTTGATTTACCCGATGTCATCTTCCTTGCAATCTTTACATTTCATAGCATAGATCAGATTTTTTTTATGAACAACTGACATGATTTTCTACCAATAACCTTTGTCATGGTTTAAATTTATGCATTTTGTCTTTAATGGCGTCAATGTAAGTCGCCCAATAAGGGTGACAATAGTTATTGACGGTAAGTGACTTTGTCGTCTATTAACATAGTTATTGGCGATAAGTGACTGTGTCGTCCATTATACAAAGTAATTACCAAATTATTAGATAGAGTTCAAACCAAAACCTCATCTTTGCAAATAAATTAAATTTCTAAATTCATTTTATTTGATCGCTCATCAGATATACAAGTTCATCAGGACACATATCAGCAATATTTACGGACATTCCTGTCAAAGTTTCTCTGGGATTATAGTTTCACTCAAAGAAATAAAAGACTGCATTAGAGCAATTTGGAATATAAGAATCTAATATCAGATGTCACTACATATAATATTTAGAGCAGATTTAATGATGTCTCCTAATGATGTCTCCTCTAAGCGCAAACAAATTCTAAAACATACGGAAGAAGAAAGGAAATCGCTTTGTTTTTGGTGGGTAATCTGACACGGGTGAGTAGTTTATTGAGAGATTTTGTTTGACTTCTTGTTTTGATTATTTTATCCTTGGATCTTGTCTCCGTAGGGGGGTGTTTCTTGGATAATGTTGTCTGCTTCTATATTTCTTCGGTTGTGTGATGAGATACAGGATTGAATATTTGACATATCTAGAGTCATTTTTTTTTTGCTTTTCGTAATTCTTGAATGTCTGTTGTTGTCTCAAATGAAATACTCAAAGAATTAAAATAAATTCTACGAGAAAAACTGAACCCATCGTTATTATCTATTAATAACGATGTACCCATTAATAGATAATAACGATGGGTACTGTTTTTCTAGTAGAATTTATTTTAATTCTTTGAGTTTTTTTTTATTTCAGACAATTTTGAAAATTCTTCTCGCTAGTTTAAATGAAATATTCACCTGCATGTTTTGAATGGCTTCAAGTGAATAGCATACATTGTTTAGAATATTGATGCATGTCGTTTGCAATGTTTGTGTCTGTTTATAATGAGAATGTCTAGGGATGGAAGCTGGTCTTGACTGAATTACCTTGTGATTTGGATATTATTATTGATACCGTTAATTTGTGCCTTGGATTCATTTAATTGGTCGAATGTGTGCATCAAGAGACTAAAATGTCAGCTGAGCAACGTCTCCAGCTCTCTAGCAAATATTAGTGGATGTTCGAGACGTATTTTAATTTTGATTATTTATATTATCTGGACTTCTTGGTATGCCATGACTAAATTAGCGTAAGTCGGAGTAACTTTCGTATTCATCGTAGTCCCGGATATTTGTCTGTAAATATCGCCATTGAAATATTTTCTCGATTGAATGTTAGTACTTCGGTGATGAAACCATTACGTGATACCATTAAGGATTTTTCAAGACATAATCGTATTGTCAGCGTATTAATGTTGTATTGTCGTGTAGAGATTGACTACTTCAAACACTACAATAATAATGTCTCTGTTGGCGTATTTAGGGAGGTGGTTTAAGCTGTCCAGCTTATCTCTTATAAGACTTTTCATATGGGTTTGAGAATTAAATATTTATCTCCGCTACAGTTCATCTTAATTTCAGCGTTGTATGTCCGTGCAGGTTGAAGTAAATTCTTTACAGGCATCGTAAACCATTTTGCTCTTGGAGAGTTTCAGAATTCAGTCAAGATTTACTCGTTTTGTAATTTCTGTGTTAAATAATCACATTCCTTTTTGCCAATCATTATTCATTGGCAAATAAGTGTGCTTAGTATGTGCATATATTGTAATGCTCAACATCCATAATAATATATTTGTAATGCTCAACATCTATAATAATATGTTTGTAATGCTCAACATCTATAATAATATGTTTGTAATACTCAACATCCATAATAATATGTTTGTAATACTCAACATCTATAATAATATGTTTGTAATGCTCAACATCCATAATAATATGTTTGTAATGCTCAACATCCATAAAAATATGTTTGTAATGCTCAACATCCATAATAATATGTTTGTAATGCTCAACATCCATAATAATATGTTTGTAATGCTCAACATCTATAATAATATGTTTGTAATGCTCAACATCCATAATAATATGTTTGTAATGCTCAACATCTATAATAATATGTTTGTAATGCTCAACATCCATAATAATATGTTTGTAATGCTCAACATCCATAATAATATGTTTGTAATGCTCAACATCCATAATAATATGTTTGTAATGCTCAACATCCATAATAATATGTTTGTAATGCTCAACATCCATAATAATATGTTTGTAATACTCAACATCCATAATAATATGTTTGTAATGCTCAACATCTATAATAATATGTTTGTAATGCTCAACATCCATAATAATATGTTTGTAATGCTCAACATCTATAATAATATGTTTGTAATGCTCAACATCCATAATAATATGTTTGTAATACTCAACATCTATAATAATATGTTTGTAATGCTCAACATCCATAATAATATGTTTGTAATGCTCAACATCTATAATAATATGTTTGTAATGCTCAACATCCATAATAATATGTTTGTAATACTCAACATCTATAATAATATGTTTGTAATGCTCAACATCCATGATAATATGTTTGTAATGCTCAACATCCATAATAATATGTTTGTAATGCTCAACATCCATAATAATATGTTTGTAATACTCAACATCCATAATAATATGTTTGTAATGCTCAACATCCATAATAATATGTTTGTAATGCTCAACATCCATAATAATATGTTTGTAATGCTCAACATCCATAATAATATGTTTGTAATGCTCAACATCTATAATAATATGTTTGTAATGCTCAACATCCATAATAATATGTTTGTAATGCTAAACATCCATAAAAATATGTTTGTAATGCTAAACATCTATAATAATATGTTTGTAATGCTCAACATCCATAAAAATATGTTTGTAATGCTCAACATCCATAATAATATGTTTGTAATGATCAACATCCATAATAGTGTTTGTAATGCTTAACATCTATAATAACGATGATATTTCCCTTATCAGCTTCTTTAACTATAATTATTGTCGTTATTGTCTTTTAGTTCATGAAGACTTTCCCATCCCCTTCCACTGGTTTTGGATGTCGGTTTAGCGTTTAGTAATTTATTGTCTGGAAAGTTGCTATATGATCCCACAATGTGCCGACAACTTTGTTCCTACCTTTTGAGGTTTGTATCTGTTTTTATTGCGTACAACTGACTTGTCACTGTTCTATTTGCCAAAAAAATCTTCTGTTAAATGTAATTTTCAACAGAAGTGCGAAATATCCCATATTGAGTACAGTGATACGGGGGTGAATTTTAGTCCTTTTTAGAGGATTTAAATTCATTTGGTTGAGTGGTTTATATTTGACTGATTGATAATTTTCGGTTTTGCAAAGTCTGTTTGTACCACCGAGTGTCGTGGATCCTGTTGTCTTGGTCTAAAAAATAATATTTCAAATTTCTCCTGTCATGGTTATTTCTGTATCTGATAGAATGTTCTCTGTTATCTTGCAGAGTCTTTTATAATAGTTTTGGACATTCTTTCTTTGTTGTTGTTGCTGCTGATGTGCGTAATTGTTTCATGGGCTGTAGTTTCTGATTCTTTGAGAACGAAGTCCAGTCTTGAGATTAGAAGTGCTCTGAGATTTTTTTAGTGAGGTTATACTATTTTCTAAAAGTCCTTAGCTTTTGTGAGTGAATGCTTAGCGTTTTGATATTTGCCTTGTTGTGTGTGTGTGTGTGTGTGTGTGTGTGTGTGTGTGTGTGTGTGAACTTTAAATTTTTTCAATCTTTTTTTTATCTGTATGATGTTCATTTCTGAGTTCTTTATCATAATTGATGAACCAGATAATATTTTTTACCATCATTGAAGAGATGTTAGTTCTTCATTTTTATAGCATTCCCACCAAAGTTTGGTGCTATTTTTATGGATTAGGTTTCCAGATTGATTTCAAATGTATATTTCCCGTCCTGGGTATGATGATAAACTACATCCCCGTCCTGGGTAAGACGATAAACTACATCCAGCAGCAAGGTCTCTGACCAGGAGGTTTTGAGGAGCAGGGAACCACCTCTTAATTGCTGGTGTTCCCAGGTCCACCCTGACCCGGGGTCGTAGCACCTGTTAGGGTCCCAGCTATGGGCAAATAGTTCACCCCACAACATGACTATGAAAGTGTAAAAATAGATTTTAATACCAGAAGTACTTTGTAAAAAAAATTAATATCAGCAATAAATTTTTGAAAAAAGAAGATCATACCAGCACTAAAAATCTTGTCAGCATTAAATAACCCATTGAGGTTAATATGCCACAAAATAAAACAAACCAAATTATACACTTTTGAAAAAAAATATTATCAGCTATACATTCTTTTGAAAAAAAAAGGAAATTTTGTCAGCCTTAAATAACCTATTGTGGTTGATATGCCGTAAAACAAAACAAACCAAACCAAACTTATTTCTTACAAAGAATAGATATTCTATTCATACGAACCTATCCTAAAAATATTGTCGGCTTAAATAACCCATTGTGCTTGATATGCCGTAAAACAAACCAAACCAAACCAAACTGATTTCTTACAAAGAATACATATTCTATTCAAACGAACCTTTCCTAAAAAATCTTGTCGGCATTAAATAACCCATTGAGGTATTGATATGCCGTAAAACAAAACAAACCAAATGTATATTTCGACGTGTTGATCCATTCCCATGAATTTTTCTTGTTCAAGTTGGTTCTTAACTGTAATATTTCTATCTCACTTTTTAATTCTTTCTAAAACCACTTTTTCCCTAAGTTTTTTAAAAATTCTAGATAGGCTTTGTTTCAATTTATTTTGGGGGCATGAGCGGAGTCGAATTGAGCCAGATTTCATATCTGCTTTGACTTTATCGTTTAAAAATATATATTGGTAGTGTGATCAATATATAACATAAAAGGCTTCTAGATATAGAACACAGAAATCAACACTGCATGTCGACTGTCAGTTTCATGCCTTAAACGATCATCAGGCCAGCTGACAGGTGAATAATCATTTAAGCTGTAAGACTGATAGAAACTATGCAGTGATAATTTCTATGCTTATTGATCAAAATTTAAATTAAGTAAAAATTAATGTACTAAAAGCAATTATTTTTGGGCTAAAAGATATCTTCTTTATAAAACTTTGCGAAATCCATTATGTATATCAACTTTCACTTTCAAACATTGGTACACTACTAATTTTCATGCGTTCAACTTTCGGTATATGACTTTTACAAACTGCTTTGATTAGCTAAAATTAATAATTCTTATAATTAATTCTAAAATATTGACAAAGATTATAAAGGCAACAACGACATTCATTTAGTACAAATACAAATAATACAGACTTGTTTTATGCAAAAAAAAAAATCTTTTGTTCTGTCGTGCACACATCCTGGGCGATGGCAGACGACAATTTCATGAAGGCACGTTAAAATTGTGAACTAAATGAAACCATTTTAAAATGTTTGATGTTCTATTATTGAATATACAGGGGTTGGACAAAATAATTGGAACAGTTGCAAATTCCACTCCTATATTTCAAAGACCTATCATATTAAGAACTTTAACTAAAACTTCGTAACTGCAGATTATATCTATTGTAAATACGTTTATTTATCTAATTTACTGACTTTGTTTTATTTATTTTTAGAATTTAGTAAAATTTAAGCTAACTACTTGACCTCTCTGAGTTCGAAAAAGGGCAAATTGTTGGATCTTGCATGACAGGAGCCTCCATCACTAAAATTGCTGAAATGTTTGGTTTTTCAAGAGCTAATATATAAAGAAATAGGACGCAATTCGAGAAACAGGGCAAAACCTCTAGCAACCGTAGCAATTCGGGCCGGACTTGCAAATTTACTGACAAAGACCGACGTGCATCGAAATGCAATGTGGCAAAAAATCATCAGACTACTGCGGCCAAAGTGACTGCTGAGTTGAATAATCATCTGAATAGTCCAGTTTCTACTAAAACTGTTCGTCGTGAGATCAATAAGGCTGGATATCATGGAAGAGCCGCCGTAAGGAAACCTCTTCTCTTCACTCGCAACATTCAAAAGAGGTTGAAATGGTGCAGAGATCACAATGTCTGGTCTGCAGACCAATGGAAGCAAGTCATATTCTCAGACGAGTTCAGTTTTTCTTTTTTCTTAACTTAAGGGCGAGTTTATGTGTGGAAGCAGCCCAAAGAATCTTACAACCATGACTGCCTTCTTCTAACAGTGAAGCATGGAGGTGGATCAGTGATTTGGGCCGCCATATCATGGAAATGTCTCGGTCCAATAGCTGCCCTCAACAGCAAAGATTACCTGAACATTTTGGGAGATCATGTTCATCCAATGCCCCAGACTTTATTCCCTGATGGTGACTGCATCTTCCAAGACGATAATGCTCCAGTAAATACTGCTCGAGTGGTTAAGAATTGATATGAAGAGCATGAAAGTGAGCTAGAACACATGGAGCGGCCTCCCAAATCTCCAGATATCAATATTATTGAACATTTGTGGTGCATTTTAGAGCGACAAGTTAGGAGCCGCTATCCTTCACCGTCGTGTCTTAAAGAGCTAGAGCAGGTGTTAATGGAAGAATGGCTGAAAATTCCTCTGGATGAAGTCAGGAATATGTATGATTCCATTCCTAGACGTATTAAAGCCGTATGTGAGGCTAAAGGAGGACCAACTCCCTATTAAATAAATTTTCATTGAATTTAACAACTGTGTCAATTATTTTGTTCAACCCTTGTATTTTGCAGTAAGATTGGACTGTGAAACATTATTAAAAGATCGTATATGAAATTTTTAATGTTTGCCTAGTTATTATTTTGATACAAAACTTCCTAATTCCATTTCCCCTATGTTAGCGAGATCTGGAATATTCTGGTTATATATTTGTCTATATTTTTTGGTATCGTAACTCTTTACGCTATTTACATTCTTCGGACTATTGTCCTTATCTTTATTGCGATATTCACGTTGTTTCGGCTGTTGTACGCTCCGACCTTTTTTCAAATGGTATACGTTGCAATTTCAATTCGAACCCTTCATTTAAACCATGAGGTGCCATGATTTTTTGATACGTCCGTTTCAGTTAATTCTCTTTGTTAATCCAAATCTCTAAGTTTTTATTCCCTCAGGTATCGAACTCACAACCCTTTGGGTCAAATCACTTTTGGCTCAATCAATCCACGCTTTTATCCACTAGGCAAAAGAAAACTACAGCCGAAAATTCGTGAATATAGCAATAAAGGTGAGAGGTCAATAGCCCGAACAATGTAAATAATACAATTGCTCTTATTGGCATTACATAAATTCTCTTAATCATATATAGTGTGTTCAATTTTGGGCACCTTGAGGGGGTGTCATGGTTAAAAAGCTTGTCTCTCTAGAACAATTACGACTGAGAAGTGAGTTCGATTGTCACTGGGTGCCCCCTACTTTCGGCCTTGTGCCACATCTAAGCTACGCTTAGAAAATCATTTAATTCTTACCTGGTTGTATCATGGCTACGACTAGATTGAACCAGCTTGGACCAGATATGACAAGCCAAGACCAGCTATGACTAGCTTAGACCAGCTTGGACAAGCTATGACCAGCTAAGACCAGTTTAGATCAGCGGTGCGAGTGAAAACACTCGGGTCCCCACGTTAAAACTGACCTTGTGTCACAACCTGACTCAGCGGGGGTGGTCAAGTAAATATCTATAGTGAGTTCAATTGATTTTGGAAGTCGTTGTTATTATAAACTTAGATTTCCTATTTTATACATACTCTTTAGGTATTATCTCTCTATATTTCTGAGATGAGGTATTATGTACATTATTTACATTATTCGGACTCATGGCACAGTGAATAAAGGCGTTAGTTAGATCCAGTAACAGGACCCAAAGAGTGTGAGTTCAATACCCGGCTAAGGCAGTGGAGAACTTTCAGAGGGAAATTAACAGGAGATAACTGATAACTGACATCCATTAAACATGGCATGTGGAACTAGAACAGTCTACGCCAGTGAGCGAAATAAAGGGTTCAGTTCGATATTCTAACCACCTGAAGAAGGCCGGAGCGTGCAACGGCCGAAACGTTGTCTGTATGTATTGTTTGGATAATATGATAACATCCAGGACGGAAATTAAAAAAAAACACCCGGAATAGGGTTTTTCCTCGAATTTAATCTGGGGAAGTCTACAATGGTAAAGAACGCAGTAGAATTGTAGACAATGTTTTGGTGGTTTTGGGAATAATGCAGTCAAAAATGTCGGGTAAGAAAAGAATTATTGGTCAAGAAGAAAGAATACATAAGGGAAATTTACAACTTAAACTCTGATTTTCAAAAATAATAAAACACGGCTGCTAAAAACCCTTTAGAAACGAATCATTCAACACACTTGAATGAAGCACTAGCATAAAGAAGCCACCTTTCTGGCTAAGGAAATTGATCGTTGTTTTTGGCCTGACAACGATTGCCCTACTTTTGCAAATACAAACGATAACAGAGGTGGAACCCCAGAAGCTGTTATGAAAGGCTAAATTAGAACATATAAACTATTTATCGCAAGGTTGGGCTTACTAGATCTCCTCATCATAGATTTTACAATAAGGACTATTAGCCGCATCTATTTTTTTTTTTATTTTTTTGCAGGATGTTAAACAGATTTTTGTACTCATTTCGCCCCAAGCCAGACGATAAAAACATGACGTAAGGTAGCACCGAAAATGAGAAAAACCCCCAGAGAAAACGTTATTCAAGAGAAGGTGACAATAAAAAGAACAAGATTCCAGAACACAGATGACAACGATTAACGATACACTGAAATTATTCAAGATCGCAGTTGATAGGAAAGCAAAAAGTCGAAATAGATGTTCACAAGAAAAAAAAAACGAGAGAAAAGAACGCCTTAGCCTGAAGTTTTTATTTATATTCACATTTGATTTAATTTCATCGGCTCTTGTTCTCAGAGGCTGGCTTTAACTATAAGAGTGAATTCTTTTGTTAATAATCATGTATTTTCTTGATTTGACAACTTACCCAAGGCTTAAGAGAAAATAAACGGCTATATATTTCGGTAGATTACGATTTTTTCTGTGTTGTCGCCTTGCCTGGTTGAGACTTTTGAGCAAATAGAAGGCAATTATGTACGTGCATGTTTGTGACTGTATGTTATATACATACATATATATATATATATATATATATATATATATATATATATATATATATATATGGCCTGGCGATTGCGTCTAGCATGAAACAGTCTGTCGCCTCTGAGTGTTGATTCAATGTTCACTTTTAGATTTTTATACGCTCTATGCCGGATATTGAGCACCTTATCCCATAAATATAGAACACTTTAAGACTATATTTCTTCATATATATATATATATGTATATATATATATATATATATATATATATATATATATATATATATATATATATATGTATATATATATATATATATATATATATATATATATATATATATATATATGTATATATATATATATATATATACATATATATATATATATATATATATATGTATATATATATATATATATACATATATATATATATATATATATATATATATATATATGTGTGTGTGTGTGTGTGTGTGTGTTTGATGTCAACGAACACTCGTTGCCACTTTTGCAATGTCAACGAATAATCGTTGTCACTTTCGTCATGTTCGGTGTAGTAGACACTTTGTAATCGCAGATACAACTGCAGTAACGCCGTTGAACAATACCGGTGACAGACGCCTTCGAATAGTACTTGCTCGATAATACTCGCTAAAATAGTATCCACCGAATAGTAATCCGTATAGTGATCCGAGCAGAGAATAGTCTAGTGAATAGTATATAAAATCAGTCAGTCAGTTATGTGTCATGCGTGATACACACGGGAAAAAAATCTGCATCATCAGTCATGTATCGAAAGATACATGATCGCCTAAGCATGTATCATGCATGGCACATTACTGATTGTATATAGAATAGCGAGCAGTATAGTAATAGAGGATAGACTAGAAATAGTGATTCAAATAGTAATAGAGGATAGAATAGAAATAGTGATCTATTAGAAGCCACGAGAATTACCATTTATACATTTGCCTTACTACCACGTGATCTATTTATTTAGAATGGGATCACCTGTGTTTGCTCTCTTGTGATCTGTGTTCACACTCCAGTGTCGACAGCAACACTTTATATTCATATATATATATATATATATATATATATATATATATATATATATATATATATAAAAGTGAACCCTGTTGTCAAGGCTTAGAGGCCACAAGCTGTATAATGTTAGACGCAATCGTCAGATGGCCTGACGATTGCGTCTAGCAGAAACACCCTGTGAAACACCCTGTTGACATCAGTATTCACTTTTACATTTACACACGCTATATATCTGATATTGAGCATTTATCCCATAAATATACCACACCTTAAGATTGTATTTCTTCATATATATATATATATATATATATATGTATATATATATGTATGTATTCATGTATATATATATATACACATATATATACATACACATATATATATATAAATATATATATATATATATATATAAATATACATATATATATAAATATACATATATATATATACATATATATATACATATATATATACATATATACACACATATATATATAGATATATACACATACATATATACATATATATATATATACATATATACACACATATATATACATATATACACATACATATATACACATATATATATATACATATATACACATATATATCTACATATATATATATTTTTGAATTGGACAAGTTCCGACAATTTATTTAAAGACATTTATTATAAAACAGAGCATTTGCTTAAATACTTGTATCTATAAAAAGAACGCTAAACATATCATAAAAATGTCTTTAAATATATATATAAATATATATATATATATATATATATATATATATATATATATATATATATATATATATATATATATATATACATATATATATATATATATATATATGTATTAGATCTCATTCGAATTTAAATTTCAACAGAATATCCTGTATTTGTATTTGCTAATTTTAAGAAGTCTTCTTTAAGAAGTCTTCTTGTGTTGGCTGAAATGTAAGTCCAGAACTGGAGAATACCGTGAATAAATAGGTTCTTTTCTTTCAGCCATTCAATTGGGGAAAGTCTACCACTCTTGTTATATTTTATATTAATTATACGAAATCGTCTTAACAAATAAGCAGTTTTTATGTTCATAGGAGCTTTCCTCAAAAACCGTACTCACTATATAAATGATTTTCCGTACCTACCAGCGTAATACACTCGGAAATTAATCGAAGTTGTTATTTTAAAAATGTTGATTTATAAGACAGTGTAAAATCAGATAAAAAGAGCAGAACAGATGTATAAGAAATGTGAGATTTTTTCACAGATAGTCTGTCAATGAATGATGTTGAGAAATCATCCATTCATCGTAGCTAAGGGTACAAATATTACGCAGTGATAGTAGGTGATGTACACTTCTCTGTAAACAATACTTTCTTTATCTCTTTTCAACAACCAAGCATTTTTTTCTGATGTAACTCTAACTTTGATTGACCTACGTTACTCGTGTCTATTCAATTTTATTTCCGCGTTTTGTTGACGTACGGACCTTATATTTGGAGGCAAGGATATTACAATAATCCAGAACCTATGCTGGAAAAACACCTGCCTGCATGTGAAATCAGTAAATATACAAACATAGAAAGCGTTATAAGAAAAAGGCTGCGTCCTCTCAGCAGATAATCAACCTTCACAGAGAAGTGATTCTGAGAGAATTAAATTTTTTACCAGCTTTCATTATTGATGGCCATAATCTTAAAAAAACAATAGATATATACATATAACACTGTTGTGTTAACAGCAGAAACAGAAAGGAAATACAGGAACTCCTAAAGAAAGTAAATTAAAAAAGTAAGAATAAAGGCTAAACATAAATTTTAAGAAGATAGAATGTATGCTCGCTATCAAAAAGATGAGGCCAACATGCGAATTACAAATTGGAGATGCCAAAATCAAATAACTACAAATATTTAAATATCTAGGAAGTATTTGAAAAAGGAAAAAAAATGCGACACGGAAATCCGAAATGCGAGGGTGTACTGGTATAATAAAAAAAAGCTTTTGAAATGCTATACAAAGTATTAAGAAACAGGATAATCTTAACTGTTATTTGATAGTATCGGTCTTCCTATATGGTACTGAATGCCATAAATAAACACACACACACAGACACACACACATTTGGTATCAAAAAGAGACGGTTAAAAATTTCAAGGTCATAAAATGAGGAAAGAGAGGTTGAAAAATTTGACGCTCACAGGACGTTGTAAGGTCAAGGGGGACAAAGAAAAGCAGCGCATGTTTTACCTAACGAGTTTTTATAGACGGTTTTAATGTTACCGATCTGGATACGGAACAACATATAAGCAGTAAATTCTTATCTTAACTCTTGAATTTATTAGGTGCATTACGAGTCATTTTAAATGAAGCGAACTTTGAAATATTACAAGAGACAAATTATAAACTGCCCAAGAAAGATTACTATTTTCTGACATTTTGAATGATTTAAGGCATGTAAAACTGATTATTTTTAATGTATGCAGTCGCTCTCTTTAATGTCTAACTTGACAAATTTCGAGAACAATCTATGCTTGGAACTTTTTGCGCTGTCTGAAAGCCATGTCTTTCAGCAGAACGCAATACAACACAAGACAACAAGAACGTTCTCTATGTTTCTGTTAACCCAGTAATTATCCGGGAGGCCATTGTTCAACAACAGAATTGGCTCGAAATTAAAAATAAATAAAAGAACATGTCTTATCTGATTGATGCCCAATACATATTGAATTTAAAACCTCATTATTTAGCAGCAAAATAATTTTAATTTAATGAAAACATAGAGGATGTGATGAAAAATGTTGATATCGATTCTTCTGTATATATATTAAGTCATTTACTTCTGTTCAATAAGATGTGTGAAATGGAGGCTCGACTGTCAGAAAAAGAATAAAAAAGATATCAAACATTATATTAGCTTTAAATCAGAATAAAGAGAAAGAATCTGTCAACATCTAAGACTTGGCAGCATTTCTTGTCAGGAGGTGAAACTTTAGTTCGTGCAAGTGTCGAACAAAAGGTGTCAAATTTAAGCGGAATAGATAGAGGCGGACAAAGCAAGAAATACAGTCAGCCGTCAGTGACATAGCAAAAAAAAAATTAAAATACACTCTAGCTCTAGCGAGTAGAAATAGAAGAATTGCCAAGCCTCGGCGAATTTTCTATGAAGTTTAATCCAGTAAAAAAATATGATTCCTAAATAAAAAGAAATGAAAAAGTGATATGACGAAAAACTGGTTTTCCGAAAAAGAAAAAAAAAATTCTTTGTGCTCAAGAATATTTTGATAACTTGTCTAAATATCTTTTTAGTTTGATATCGGAAACAGCAAAACGAAACTATCATTTTCATTTCTTTAGTCAGCGCTCTATTTTTTTTTAATTGCGCATCGACTCCTGATTTTTTTTTAATATCGATATTCTTTGAGGAAGATGAAAACATTCCGCCAAAAATGCCTCTAAGTCAAGCAGCAACAAGAATCGTTAAGTCAGCAGTTATAAATATAGAAAGTGACGATTCAAGTTGTTAGGCTGTCTCAAAAGTATATTCGTTTTTTATTGTTTTTAATCAACATTTTTTTTTTATCCTGTAGTAATGTTCTGCATATGGCATCTGTTATGGTCCAATATCCTCGCACCACTGTTATGGTCCAAGGTTAGGACCAAGGATGAACAACACGAACACAAGAGTAGAAAATAACAAAGATATATTACAACAGAAATATAATACAAGAAGTTGAAGGTGTTAGTATTAACTGTCAGTCTGGTTTAGAGTGAAATAATATTGTCTTAATTCGTTAGATCTCGAAAGTATGTAGCACAAGGCCGAGTTTAACGTGGGTTTCTCCGAGCCCGTAAGCTCGGCCAAAAATACTCCCTTAAGAAGCCGTATAAACTGGTTCAGGGCTTGTCTACCACCCCGGACGAAACTTCGGCAAAGCCTCGTCCGGGTTCCTCTCTGCCAAAACAAAGAGTTCGACAGGAGTCGTGCAAAAGCCCAAATTATTTAGAAACCCAAACCTTTCAAATTTATTGCCACTTACTTGGTGCAATGTTTATAATCTGGGTTCTTAGACAAACTTTGGTCTGCCATTATAATTTGTATCTATCGTTGTAACATCTGAAACAAGAGTTCAGACTGAACAACAACAACAATAATAATAATAATAATAATAACAATTTGAAATTACATTTTTCTTTTATTTAATTTCATTTTAAGTCTCTTTGCCTTCATTTAACTTTGTTTTTTTTCATTTTTCATTTAAGTTTAACTCTCAATGTAAAATTATGTCCACATTTCATCTGGTAGTGCTCACTGCGACTTTATACTAAGTTAAAAGTTATTATAGGCAATACCATTTCCATACCCCTATTCTACCCGCCTGAATACAGTACTCAATAATGAACACTTGAACAATGGACATCTGAATATAATCAACCCACTATCTCATAGGCAGTATCAACTCTTCAGACGTGGTCGACAATCGTCCTACCAACAAGGAGAATGTTTTATTTAAATAAAAGAGATGAGAGTAGAGGAATCCCCAGGAATGTCAACTTGAACAAAATTACACATTGGCGGTCAAGGATAAAACGTAAAAAATTACAATCCTTAATGATTAGGGACAAATATTCATACCGGATCGGCCTTCACATGGGTCAACAATGGTCACGTACTTTAGGGAGGAACCAGTCAGATGCCGAAAATCTGTCACTGGAACAAAATCTTCCAACAACGAAGAGACAGCTGGTCGTCAAATCCGGACTATTTGTACCAAGTGACTCAATGCCAAGAGAAAGAAATCGAAAATTGTCACCCAAAGAGTATCAGCAATCATGATATCATTTCTTTTTACCGCAATGGAAAATTCACAAATGAACACCACGGATCCGACATACCAAATATGAAGAACTATGGTAGGAGGTGGAATAAGACCCCATCTCAACCCAAACATGATTGCCAATGTCTGCAGAGACATTGTGTGAAACAAAAGACTTTCAAATGCAGAAACAGATAAGATAAAACTATCAGGTCATCCCATAAGTTCTGTCCGAATTTTGAATAAAGAAATCAAGTGACCAAATGTTACATTTAATTACAGATTCAATCAACAATGTATTTTCTCTGATTATCTATGACTTCCTTCCATCTGTTAACAAGCTTACTAATTCCATTACTGTGAAATTATTTTGGCTTTAATTCGAAGAACTCACAAATGTCAGTTTTAACCTCTTCCTGTGTTACAAAAGCTGTTTCTTCCAAATGATTCTGTAAGCTACGAAACAAATGGTAGTCTGAAGTAGCAAGGTCGGGAGAATAAGGTGGATTAGGAATTTTCTCCCAACCAAGTTCTTTGATCTTTTGCGACGTGATTCTTGCTGTGTGTGGTCGCGCATTGTCCTGATGAAACATCACCCGTTTTCGATTTAATTAGAGCAGGTCTTTTTTTCCTCAAAGCTTGGTTCAAACGCTCTAATTGCTGACAGTATATTTGAGCATTAATTGTTGCATTAGGTGGTAAGAATTCAAAGTGGATTATTCCTTGGCAATCCCACCAGATTGAAAGAAGAACCTTTGCCCATGAAGTTCCCTTCTCGGCTGTGGCTGGGGTCCTTCCCCTTTATCAAGCCACTGTCTACAACGCTTAACATTTCGATAAAAGATCCATTTTTCGTCGCCAGTCACAATTCTATCCAAAAAAGGTGAAACAAGTTGGCGAGAATGGAGAGAAGAGCAGATGTCAACTCGGGATTTGAGGTTGTTTTCAGAAAATTCATGAGGCACCCACTTTCCAAGTTTAGGAACTTTTCCAAGATATTGAAGATGACGATGAACAGTTGTATGGTTTGAACTGCGAACCACTGCCAATTCCTCAACTGATAAAGCTGGATTTTCTTCAAGGGCTGCTTCAAAAAGCTTTTCATCAAACTCAACTGGACGTCCGGTTCGATCTTCATCTTCAAGGGTGAAATCTCCACCTCTGAATTTTGCAAACCGTCTTCTGGAAGTTCTTTCATTCACACATTCCTCTTCATAAACTGAGTGAATGTTTCTAGCCACTTCGGCTGCTGAGTTTCATTTCTTGAACTCATAAAGCATTATGTGCCGCAAATGATTCTGGGGCACTTCCATGTTAGCAGGGTTTTAATGAAACAAAATTTAATTTTATTGTTCTCTGAAATAAAATTTGATTAGTGTAAATGCATCTAAACATAAAAATAATGTTCAGCTCCATTAGATATTATAAAATTCTCTTTAAATTTTGTTCATTTTAACAAAAAGTTAAAATTCGGACAGAACGTATGAGATGACCTAATAGATATAAACAGAATACAATAACCAGTCATTCAAACAATGAAGGGATTACAGTAGAGATAAATAATATGACAGAGTATGAGGTAAAAAGTAAAATAAATGAGATACGAAATAATAATCATCCAGGAAATAAAACCGAAGAATCAACCCGTGACATAACCTGCAGTTATCCAGAATATGTCACTGAAGATGAGTCCAACTACATTAGGGTAGAATTCGTTGAAAGCAACAGAGGTGAAATTACCAAAGCGAAAGACAACATCATTCAAGTACTCAGCGGAGAAACTCTCACACAAATGTCAGACCAGCTCCCCACAATTCATATGACAAAGTCCAATAAGGACATTGTGCAAATATACAACGCTGCACTGGAAACACTGTTAAAGTACACATCACTGGAAAACATCACAGAAGTTAATAATGTCATATACGCAACAGCTTGGGTTCATGATAATGAAAACATCAAACAGAAAAGATAGCCAGGACGGAAGACAAAACTGTTGCGAGAAGTAAAGGAAATCAGATGTAAGATTTCGATACGAGTTCACAAGAAATTCAAATGTCTCAACACGTAAATGTAAGAGGATCAAGCGGGGATATAAAATTAAGTCACTAAATGAAATTCCGTCAAAGAAATGCTAAAATAGAAAACGCAGTTAAAGTAACAGATAACCAGATGATACGAAAGATGTAGTTTCTATCTCCAAAATAAAATGTTCCTAACGGGCCTTATGAAATTGTACAGAGGAATTGGAAAAACAGTTATACCTGTCAAAAAACCAGCATGTATTAAAAACGTGTATAAATTGTGAGAATATATTTGGAGCAGAGCAAAGGATTATAACCCCAATACAGAATGGATCCAACCTGAAGAACAACAAATGTTGGACAAACCTCTATAAGAGTGGGAAAATATAACCACGAATAATGTTAGGCAAGCTGTAACGAAATCCCAGAAATGGAAATCACCCAGGAAATGACAAGGTGCCAATTTTTGGCTTTATCACCTGTCATCCATCCATAAAACCCTTGCACAAGTTCTATCAGTGCTTATTAATAATCCCAATGAAGTCCCAGAATGCATCATTGAAGGCGTTACACATCTCATGTCAAAAACGAGTGAAACAGATGAGAGGAAATATAGGACAATGATATGTCTGTCCACCACGTATAAATTGATCACATCTGTCCTGACGAAACGTACTTACTCTTTTCTCGAAGAAACCAACATTCTACCATTGGATAAGGCAACTGCAACAGGAAGAACCTTATAGATACCTAGGAATTAGCGAAGGAAATTCAATACATTATACCCAAATGAAGGAGAATGTCAGAAAGGAGTACTACAGGCGTGTGCGGAATTAAAAAGAAAACAGAATATCAACAATAAACACCTTGGTTGTATATATGTTGCAATATAGGTTCAACATCCTTAACTGGACCATAGCTAACATTAAGCTAATGGACATCAAAACGAAAAAGTTTCTCATCTGCTACCGTATGCCTCATCTCAAGGCCGATGTTGATCGTCTGTATGTGCCAGATGCGAAGGAAACAGAGGATTAGTTCAACTAGAAGTATCTTACAAAACTAAAACACTTGACCTACAAAGAGACATGGAAACTACAGAAGACTAGATAATGATATGTATCAAACAAAATGAAAGAAGTAAGAAACTTTCTTCGGTAATAAAGGGGGCCAACAAATTCAAAATGGAGTTTCAAATGGGTGAAGAAATGCAAGTAAAGCATAATACACCGACTGCAGCTGAAAAATATTTAAAAAAAAGAAAGCAAAGGCAAATGCAACCGACCAGTGACAGAAACGATGGCCAGATAAACCGTTTTACGCTCAATATTCTGCCCGTATCAAAAGGTAGACAATCGGCGTTCCCATCGTAGTGCAAGTTTAAAAGCTGAATCCGAAGCTTTCATTCTTGCTGCACTGGACCAATACTTGCTAAATATAATTTACTAAGCACACATACTAAAAAATTTTGTTTGCCCTAAATGCAGATTCTGTGATAGATATCCAGAAACAATTTACCATCTTATATCAGGGTGCACGGTATTGACACCCACTGAATATAAAACCCTGCATGACAGAGTCGATCAATATCTGTACTGGAAAATATGGAAAATTTACGGAAAGTAAACTGAAAGGAATTGGTATAAACACCACCCAGACTCAGTTAGGAACAGTTCTGGTTAGGAACTGTAACAATTTTATGGGACTTTACAATACACACACCCTGAACAATCAAAACTAATCACTGAGACATTGTGATTAGAGCCCACAAGAAGAGCATGTGCTTTCTTATTGACGTTGCAGATTGTAATGTATCTTTTAAGATTTTCAAAAATATCAGAATACAAGGATCTTGAAGTGGAAATCAGAAAAATTGGGCACACGAGGACATCAATATTTCCAGCTGTAGTTGGAGCCCTTGGCTTGATTGGAAAAGATTCCGATAGACTCCTTTAAGGGATTCCTGATAGCCCATGCACTAAAGAAATACAAAAAATGTACTCATAAGTACAGCTCACTCATTACGAAGAGCTGTACCCATGTAAAATATGTGTGATCTTAGTTTTTTTTTTATATATACAACGAATGATCAGTTGACGATGTCACGAAGCTATTTCTGACTTTATGTCTCTGGGATCCGGAAGGAAATGTGTGTACAACAGAAACCAAAGGAAATAATAACAACAACAACAACAACAATAATAATAATAAAAATAAAAATAATAACAATCATCGTTATTAGAGACCGCAAACAAAAAAGTTCCTCCTTATTGTTCATGCAGTCCCTGCAGACTGCAATGTATCTTTGAAGATCTTCAAAAGGCTATCAAAATACAAGGACCTTGAAATTGAAATCTCAAAATTTGGCACATGGGAACAAAAACAATCCAGGTTGTAGTTGGAGCCCTCGGATTGGTTGGAAAAGATTCCAGTAGACGCATTGAATGTATTCCTGGAAAGCCATGCCTTAAAGAAATACAAAAAAAAATTGTACTTACAAGTACGACTTACATCACCTAACGAAGTGCCCTATCTATGTAAAATATGTGTTTTTTTTATTAGTTGGTCAGTGGAAAATGTCATGATTCCATTTCTAACTTTAGGTCTCTGGGCAGGACCCGGAAAGAAATGTGTACACACCAGGAATCAAATGAAATGAAATATATACATACTATATATATATATATATATATATATATATATATATATATATATATATATATACACCATGCATATTATCGACAGACATACTATGGAAATATTGTTGGACATTGTAAATCACTGTGTCTTTTATTTACCCTGTTTACATTCTTCGGACTGTTGTCCTCATCTTTGTTGTCAAATCCACGCTCTGGCCTTCTTCAGTTGATTGTAATTTCGAACTGAACCTTTTATTTCGTCCACCGGGATAGATTGTTCTAGTTCCACGTGACAGGCCTCTTCCGGATGTCTCGGTCATCTCCCTTTAACTCATCTGCTCAAGTTATTGTTCAACGCTGCAATAGCCGGGTATTAAACTCACAACTCTTTGGGTCAAGTCACTTTTATCCACTCGGTCATGTGGATAAAAGCGTTGTTTGTAATGATTCAATTGATATATCATTAGAACCTAACTGAAGTACTGAGAAAATGCCAATCTAGATCTAATATTTTCTGCCCGCCCCTGTGATGTCCCGTTTTTAAAATAAATTGCGAGAGATATATAAACATGAAACGAAATTGCTCTCAGTGAAATCATTTGCTTGAAACACAACTAATTGTACCAAAGAAAAACGGTACTTATCGACGAAATGTGCCCGGAATTGTTCCAGAAAAGGGTGCTATATTCAATCAGATTAACAAAAGGATGCACTTATCTTTGGTAACGAAATAAAAATTGCTTACCTGTTGGATAGGAAGTCTTCGTACCTCGACCTGACCAAAAGAGATCGGCACTTATGGATCACGATTTATGTTTGTCTTTACTGAATTCACTTAATAAATAAAATTTCCATTTCCCTAAAAGCCACCTTGACCTATTCAGGAAGATAAAAAAGAAACTTCTGGTAAGGTGCTAAGACGGTCAGTTGTTCAATAAAGTTAATAACTCAGAGCTGTCTTTCCTTCTCACTCAATAAAATGAATAAATATTTTAATCTGTCAACTCCAATTCGCTTGTCTATCACACGGTTCCTTAATGAAATAACGAAGAATTGCGTCAGAAAAACGACGTTATTTTCTTTTCAATTCGTATTCAAATATCGATTCATCTTAGACAGTCCATCACACACGATTACAATTGGAGTGTATTGAGCCTCACTAAGCGAATAAATACATCGACCGTCTAATCTCTTTATGCAGACCAATTCCTTAGTGTAATGAGTTCAATCCAGACAAGTGTTTTGATCCCAGTTTGGGGGTTAACTATTTACCTATAGAGGGGACCCTAGCAGGTGCTTCTACCATCCCGTTCAGGAATATCTATCTATCTATCTATCTATCTATATATATATATATATATATATATATATATATATATATATATATATATATATATATATAGTGTATTATGTCATATGATAGTTGACGTCTCTTCAGCCATCAAGGAGAGGAAAATACACATGAAGTATTCTCCATCTTTTTCAGCTGTCCTGTGCCCAGGACATTACAATCCACACGGTAGTGTACGGCCAAACAAATTGTAACAAGGAAGCATTATTTTTCTTTATCCTCTCTCTCTCTCTTTCACTCAATGACTCCCACTTCCTTTCACTCCTTTATTATCGTTCTCTTTTATTTTCTATCCCTAATTATCCCACCTCTCTTATTCTTCTGTCTCTCTTCCTCACTTTCTTTTTCACTCACTTTCTCTCTCTCATTCCATTTCTTCAGTCTCATCCACTCTCTATTTTCCTATCTTTCACCCCCATACCAACCTACTGAATATGTCTATACTGTGAATGACCGGTGCGTGTGTGGTTTATAAAGCTGAAACCGTACATCTATATTACATCAACGTGCTAAAAATTGTGGGCTGGTAGTATACAAAGGATATGGTAGGTGACGCTACCGTCTACCTTGACGGGATTCAAATGCCACGCCTATGGTGGTTGTGCTCTGGCATCAGGTGAATCAGTGTGAACACTGTATAGGAAGCCTACGGTAAAGCAACGTGAATAATTGAATTTCCAACGGGTTATGATATTCAGTGTCAGACGGATGAGACACCCCATAACTGAAATTGTGGGGATATTTGCTGTCCCACGACCTACAGTGTTATGTATGTACCTGTAACGTGATGGAAGTCATTATCACCCACCGTTAACAGTTTCCTGGCCGACCACAAATCCTTAATGGTCTTAACCAGATACATCTGGATAAAATCCTCTGCGGCTAGAAAGAGGCGTGCCGGTTCAGTTGCTGTCCATAGTTCATACAGGGGGTACCAGCCACATGCCCAGCAGCCCTTCAGTACTCATTCGTTTTCATGGAATGTCGAAATATAATACCTACTAGATTATTAATACCACAACACCCAGCCCAGTGCCTCACCTGGGTTCGTGATGTCGCTAATTAGACACTGAAGGACTGGTAAAGTGTGATTAAGTATTCACGGTTCCATTTGTTTTGACCTGATGGTTACTCATAATCAATGAGACCATAGACACCGGGTAGGCTGGCTGTGAATCTATAATGCCGTGGCACATGGCTATAGGTGGTTGTGCCGTGGAACATGGCTATAGGTGGTTGTGCCGTGGGATATGGCTATAGGTGGTTTCGCCGTGGGACATGGCTATAAGTGGTTGTGCTGGCTGTTTCTTCATCGTTGACCGGTGACCGGCTCGGGAACATTTGCACATATTCATGGAATCCTTATACACCAAGCACGGCTTATTCCAGCGGATTAATGTGCCATATCATCGGGCCAAAGTTACCAAGATTTCGTTTAAAGAATACTCTGGAAACTTCCGACGAAATGTGCTGATAACCCACCGACAGCAGGCAGATCAACTGAGTATTTTGGCGCGTCTTGAAACGGTCTCTGTTCGCACACAAGATCCGGCATCTAAAAATACCAGGGAGCTATGGACAGCAATGGAGACACCATGAGTCTACGTCTTTCCAGGAGTCTTCTTATTACTTATGAAATATATATCACGTCGAATTGTTGCAATTCACAATGCTATGCATCTATCACATGACTTTCAGCGGGTCAGTCTACTCTGTTTGCTTAATTCTACTAATGACGTTTCTCTAACAAATTATTCCTTGCTTTTTACTATAGAGATGAAAAAACAATTTTATTTCACTACTGAAAACAAGTTGAATGTATAACTAAAGGCTTGGATATTTGTAACTATGATGCCATCTCTGATTTTTCTTCCAGTTGCCAACTACCTAACCTGAAGTGATAGCACCTATTGGGGTCCCAACTATGGGAAAATAGTGAACCGCGAAGCAAAAAAAAAAAATAGGAAAAGAAAAACATCCTATATAAGTGTGAAAATGCATTGTTGTAAAAATAGCATCAATTTTTGTATAAGGATATTACTGGTAATACTTATACTAAAATTACTAACAATACATTTTAAAGCAAAATGACCAAGAATACATTTTATAGCAAAATGACCATCAATACATTTCATCTATAGTTGAAGGCATGAAATTGCGTTCAAAATATATTTAACTGACGCCATAAAAATTGTGTTCAAAATATTTAGACTTAAGCGTGGAGGTTGATATTCCACTAAACAAAATCAAGCAAACAAACAAACAATATGAAAGAACTCTTTCATGACATTAATCCGTATAATATCCTAATCCATTAATCCGTATAATATCCTACAATTTCTTAAAGAAATCAAATTGTATTCCAAAATATAACTTCAGCAAAACTACAACATAAAACACACATATCACCGATTCTAGTAATCATGTCCACACAAACGTGTATATGTACAAAAGCTGAGCATCATCTAACATATATTCAAATAAATTTCGGCATAAGGACTTGATATGTCGTTAAACAAACAAATCAAATCAAGTTACCTATTTTAGTTGCTACTGAAAATTAAAGGTACTTGATTTTTGTTGTGGATTCCGGGATGAAATCCGGTATCAAATAATAACAAACGCCAAGAATGAATATAGGAAATAAATGTATTAACGTAATAATACAAACTGGTAATACAGGTTAGTAGTTCCAGGAATGCGGGGTTAGTAGTTCCAGGAATGCGGGGTTAGTAGACAAATATATATATAAAGTCTTTCGTATCGACGTATGACTTCTTACTGAGTCGACGTGCTCGTTACTATGACTCTTGCCGCTACGTTTTTCTACCGACCGACTCGACGTTCGACTACTACTACTACTACTACCGACTTGACTTAACGTACTCCCGGGTATTCACTGGCAATAGTAAATGTATACCTTAGGTCAGACCATTTGTGTAAAAAGGGGAGACCCCTCAATAATTTTGTTAAACTAATACTTTTATAAAAATGTAAAAATATCGCTAATGTGCACCATCGTTTTTTCCTTCCTAATAACATGTGACACATTTGTTTGCGGCATAGAATGGACGTATATATTTATTTAAATAGTTATTTTCAAGCAGGTCGGTCCACTTAACTTTAATAATTGGTGTAACATAATCCACACACATCAATCTTTCTCCATTTCGTCTTGTGAAATTCGCCTAAGCTTGACAAATATCTTAAGTAATGTTCCAAGTGTGATTGGTTTCGCATCCAGATAAATGCGGGGTTTCCAATGCTGATCTTTTAAGACTAGCATATATTTTTTCAGTTGAACGATTGACTTAATATAATCTTCCTACCATTCAATATCTTCCAATACGTCGTCTGCTAAGCCAAGTTTACTTACGAGTGTTTAGTTTATTATCATAAAAAGCGACGAATTTAGGGAATCGTAAATGTTTGACAAAATAATGAATTGATCAAACTTTGAGACTTTCAAATTAGAGTTAAATTTTCGGGTAATATGGATTTTCAAGGCAAGCTGACAGGCCTTCATAATTATAGCTTTTCTCCCTGTAATTCCAAAAGTTTGAAAAATGTACTAAATACACAGTAAGTTTCGTACATTTAATTTTTATATATTTATTCGGATTAAATTCGGTTGACACAAAGTGAAATTGAAATTCAGGAGGGTAGAAACATTGTGGCAAGGTATGTCTATTTTAAAAATCCCCTTTTAAAAACTTAGATTGAAGTTGGCTGAAGAACTTGCCTTAGTGGGAAATACACAATGCTTAAGTCAAGAAAAAGAGCACCATCTTTTAACATTGCTTTTCTCTCCTTTTTCGTTTGTTTTAGATGTGCAACTTCAGTGTCAAATACTTTGAACCTTGTTTTCTTATTCTGCGTTCCAAAAATCCCAGTTGGCTTATTTCTGTCAATTTTTTTAAAGTTCCTATTCTCTTAAGAAATTCCTTATACGACAGATGCTTTGGCGTTCACACATTCTCAACAGCCACATACATTTAAAAAAAATTCGAGCTGAGGCAAAGGAGTTAAAGAAACGGAATTGCGTCGTGTGACTCAATGAAACATTTGGTTTTGTCATCTCAAGTGTCCAAAATTGCCATTGACGATGGAATTCATTGCATTGCAAGGATTCAGAATCATGGTTTGATCAAGGGAATCGTTCAATATTTGAAATTAAACGGAATGGGCTTGAGTTCAGACTATCCTAAGCAACCGGTGATTTTAATGCCTGGCAACGCCCCAACTTATGTTGCAAATACGATGCAAGAAACTAGAATGAAAAGTTATTTCACGTACAGCTTATTTCTTCAATATGTCACCTTGAGATTATCAGCTGTGTGCCTGATGACAGATATCGAAATATTCCCTTGGAAAATGAACCAAAACAAGTATTATTCTTTTATGACGAAATACGCACTTGAGTTGAAAAATAGCATAAGGTACTAAATTAAAAACCAGAACAAGTACTTTAATGACTGAATAATTGTGCTGTGAATTGATAAAATATAAAGAGTTCGTTTAAAATTTTGCTGGAAAGTTCTACATCACATCACCCCCTCATTACAAGTTGAATTTAGGTAACCCAAGAAAAAAGACTTTTTCTTTTAGATTTGTATGAAACTGTTTCAAATAACTTTGTAAAACGCCTAACATTGAAAAATATGCTTTCTGTAAATTAAAAGTTATACCTTGAAGTGTTCCTGAAGTTTTTTCATTAACGGAACTTGGGAGACTTTTAAAACTTTTTTCATCATGTCATGCGACTTGAAGGCACAATTCAAATCTGTGTGATTTTTCATCTTCAGCAACTTTGTAAATATCTCTTATCTGTACAAACTTACGGAAGTGCCGCAGTCTTCCAAGATCTTGAAAGGTTTGACGGGGAATAATATAATTTTATTAGTAGTTCTTTTAATGCAGTGCTACAATGTGTATGATAGGATTATTTTTTCAAGATACATGGATGTTACTCTTAGATTTGGTAATTATGACAAAACTATTTCCATAATATTTACTGTCGCTTACCAAAGCTTTTAATCTGTGCTGTTTAACTCCGATATCAATATGATGTCCTTTTTTTCTTTTGGCTTCTTGGAGACAACATACATCAATTTTAGAATTATCAATAATTCCTGATTTTCTTTTTTCACATTAAATGTCTCGATGGTAAAATCTTTAGATCCCACTGGAGCCACTGACAAAGTTGCTAATTTCTAACAGCTGACAACCAGATAATTCGTTATTTTCGCCAACAATATCATTTCTTGATAATAATAATTTTTTTTTATATTCCACGTCTTCACTGTGTTTACATCGTGTCCTCTTTGTTTTTATCTACGGGAAATTAATTTCTTTTCTGTGGGGGGGGGGATCACTGTTTTTCAGATATCAGTCAAATTGGAATACAGGCTTTCTTCGCTAATCTGAAGTAATGTCATTACCACTAATTTGTATGGGAATATTTGTAAGAGTTCCTATTACCGCCAAATAAAATAATCTTCAATATTTCACAATAATTTTATATGAATTTCGTTATATGTTGTATGGACGTTGAGGTATCACGCATACTGTGGCCATAGTAAAAGCAATGAGTTTACGTCATGTACGATACCCTGAGCGTGGTCAATGCCTTCAAAGTGCTTTTGAATTCAAAGTTGCTCTTCTAATATAAGTCTATACAGAATACACGACTGTTTCTCTGATAGTGAATAAAGGGTTGGATTCATGTCTTTCTAAAATACAATGAGAATTGAATACAAAAATCATCGGCTGGAATTTGAGCTCGGTTTTCCGATTTCAATTTGCGTATCATTAAGCGTTACACCGACATCAAACCTGATCCAGTCAACGTTCATTTAATGGCTGACTTTAATGACTGAGAAGCCGGATAGGCTTAGGGAAGATTTGTAGGAATTCTTTTTAGAAAATGCGGGAGGTTAAACAGTCAAACATTCTGATCCTTCCAAACCAGCCTCAGCAAGCAACATAACCTTACATTCTATATCGGAGCAAGCAAATATATAAGTTATTTGGTGCATCGACATTTGAATCCAGTTTTCAGTTTTTAATTTATTACTAAAATCATCAGCTGGGGACGCAATTTTGTTATGAACTGGGTATTTTACAACAGCAAGAAACAAAACAAAAATTAAATATCTCTTCGTTTGATAAATTATTTCATCAAAACATTTTTTCGGTATTAATTTTTTTTAATGGGAGACAAGTGTACTAATAATATAAATCTTTTGTAACAATAATGTAATGTAAAGTTAACTTTCGATAAGCGGTGGAAATACATACGTTAGATGCTAAACGATACGGGAAATGAGGAAAGCAAGATGTTTTAAGACACAAGTCGAAATCTCTTGTATGAGCGATGTCGTTGTTTTCATATTACAATCTAATCGCTTATAAAAGAAAGTGATAAGCATTATCTTAACGGGCAGTTATGTAGCAAACACTGTTGGCTGCTGAAAAGAGTATTCTTAATTTGTGTAATCAATAATTTCGCTACAAAAAACAAACAAACCGTAAACGACGCTTTAATCAACAGCTACCGATTCTGTCGATTCGTCACAAAAGATTCGATGAACCAATTAACATAGATAAATCGATATTTACTAAGATAAAAAAACTTCCTAAGATTAAAAATTGCTACGAACCGAACCTAGGACATGTTTTACATGATGAGGTTGATGACCGGAATACTAGTCATGTTGTGTGGTTACATTTCAAGTTTAAAATATAGTAAGAATCTAATTCAATACAAGTGACTATTTGTATGCGAACTCATTATTACATTACGGCAGTGCTTATTTTCAAAGTTTAACTTAGTTTTATACAAAGCGTACCAGTGGGAACCAAGTGAGAAATTCACTGCACGAAAGACTTTTACCGAGAGGTAATTTCGCTATCACGCTAATGTAACTGCCCTGTGTTTAATGTAACACAGGACTGTAATATTGCTTGTTTTTTCTACTACTAGTATTAAATGTAATAGACTGAAGTACTACATCAAAGTATCATAACATCGCTTTGCAAACAATGATCTAACTCTAATGCAAGCTCTATAATTAGGTACCTTCATGAGATTGCTAAAATACAGCATAGTCTGATGAAAAAGACTCCAAACTTGAAAACAAAATTTTACCGTCTAAATGTTTATGTTATTATTAAGAGGAAAAACCAAAGTTTTTTTTATTATTTTTAAAAATGTGTTCGTTCTTTTTAGAACATTCTAAATTTTGATGGAAAAAAACTTGTTTCTCTTTGTATCACCGGAACTAGTAAAATAACATATACGATTTTTTGCACTTTTTTTTTTGTATGACAGACATTAATTTGGAAAATCTTGAAAAAATAAAAATAATTGTTGGATGTTAATGAAACTTTCAGAATCTATTCACAGATGATGGAAATTATTATAAATATTTTTTCTTTTATTTGGTCTTTCCTCTTAATAATAACATAAACATTTAGACGATAAAATTTTGTTTTCGTCAAGTTTGGCATCTTTTCCGTCAGACTATACTCTTTTTTTAGCAATCTCATGAAGGTACCTATCTTATATGGAGGTAATATCTAAGCGAGAGAAGCAATGAATGGTGTCGGCGGGGAAAAAGATTTCAATCTTATTTATCTGGCAACTGGACTCCGTTAATTCCTGTTCGTTTATTCTGCTTCTCACTGCATTCGCTGCAAACCACGCGAGATTATGGTTCTTTTACAGGAGTCCTTGTATTTTTCCAGTGGCACCACAATTCTCCGTCGGCCAAAAGTTAGTTCCCCGAAAAGATGAGCCTTCCAAGCCGGCTTCAACTCATGTGTAGAGGACGCCAGAGATATTAATGATTATGTGATTTGAAAATTAAATTGGTGAGTCAGCTTAAATAGCAGAGTGTGTTCTTTAGCTACGGCTGGTAAACAGTATAGTGGAAGAAAAGCAACAGGAAATTATTTCACTGCCCCCCACCCCCCAAAAATTAAATTGTACAGTTTGTAGATATTAAAATACGACAAGAAAACCGTGCAAATTTATTGTCACCCAGACCCTGAAGTGTAATGGCATTTTAAATGTATTAATTGGAAAAGAGGAGAATGTGAGCTAAAAGAATATGTGAAACGACTTGTGTTTGAACTTTTGTAGCCCAGTTGGTAAAGCAGCGTTTTGGTAAGACAGGCTCCCTAGGATAGATGATGGTAGTTCATATCTTAGTCGTTATTCACATCCATATCGCTTACTTAAGGATTGAAGAATAAATACAAAAACGATATGAAAATTGTAGTTAAAAAATATAAAATAACCGAAAATTCATAATAAAAAAATTAGACATTAAAATTTATTAATCACTATTTACTAATCTAAACTTACCTCTTCGTGAATTCTAACGATTATTATCGCAAGGATTATGACGAGAATTCACGTTTAAATAAATCTTTTTATTGAAATATTTAGAATACTTTGCGTTCATTCTTGCATCTTTATTGTGTGATAAACGAAACATATGGCGTTTATTCGGCAAAGGTTTTCTTGCGTTATTTTCTCGGTCGATGATGCATTTGGAATTTCTTCTAAATGAAATACCCCTATACAGTTAAGGCTGAAGAAACCGAAAGTAAATTTAGATATAGGGTGACCCCCAAAAAACGGGAATTTTTGAACTGCGTATTGCCAGACATGAGCAAGTGGCAACACTGCGAGACAGTGACCTTGAGCAAGTAAACATTTCGCCATTTTAGTAACGAGAATGAAATTCACAGTATCCCAGCTGTGATGTTGCAGCAGTCAATGAGGAATCTCAACAGCAGATTTCAAGAATGCATTCGTACAGGAGGACGCCATCTACAGGACGTAATTTAAAAGAAAAATGAAAATTCCATCATTGTTTCTTAAATGGCAAGTTTTAAGGTTTCAATTACTATGAATTAAATATTTTTCTTCCATCACTCTTGGTTTTATTGGATTGTTAAATAGTTCCCGTTTTTTTTGGGGTCACCCTGTATTTTTCAGCGAATAAGAGATTTCGTTTTGTGATGACAAAAGTTTAATCTCAGTCAGGAAGGGATTCAGTATGCAACAACAATGATTTTTCTTCGTGGAATAAAAGCAGTTTCATTCCGAATGTTAGACAGTTATGCAAAATGAATTAAGATCATTCCTTTCTACTCCAGATGCTAAAGAGAGAATCATCAGTGAGAACTCACTTCGAATTTTTTAAATATTGACTTGAACAACTGGTACATCGTATTTGTTAAGAAATTAACAGATTTGCAACTAAAACTGTTTTTACAATGTCAATTTAAGGAAAATATAAACAAGAGATTTTGGAATAATCCCTAGCTTTATATTTTCCGTGTGATTTTTACTCATTAAATTCACAAAAATACAAAAGTATATTTTTACACTGTCATTTTGCATACTTGAAATAATAATGACTTTCAAAATAAAATCAATTTGAAAAGATTAAAAATGAATTTCTTAAGGTTTTAATACATGGTAAGAATAATATATTGCTCACGTCGTTCAGGTTGTTGATTTTTTCTGTCAACTCCAACGACCGTCATTAGTAGGAAAAGTTTAAAAGCAAACCTGGAAAAGCTTAATAGCCACTATAAATCGCCTCGTTGATACTTATCCCATTTGATTAAAAGACCTACTTGCAGAAGGTTAGTTAATTTATTTTGGTATTCACAACCTACAAATGATGTATGTCATGTACTTGGCTTGGTGTTCTCTTGATGAAAATGACATATTACCTCTCCACGTTGTAAATGTTCGTGGTTATGCGTGATGGCCCCAAGCGATCCTGCTGTCGTTAGAGTCATCAATAATCCTTGCTGGAAGACCTGCTTCTCGTGTCCATTTGCACGAAGTTCATGATCAACACCAATCTATCTGAAATGAAACGTTACTTTCCTGAATAAATATTTCTTCTGTTACAAGATATGTACGCTGAGTCTTTCAAGTATTTCGGGTAATTGATTTCTTACTCTAGAAGAAAAACTTTCAGATTAGTGATTTATAAATTTGGTTTTGTCTCATGAGGAAAATATCTGCATATTTATTACCACCAACTCGAGAATGCAGATGTTTAAGGTAGGCACTTCGCTCGTACTTATAGCGAACGCAAAGCAATCATTCTAACTCTGTTTACTTGTATCGCACTTGTGCTAAACTCAAAGGCAGATGTAATGATCGTCCACGATCGTGCTTGTCCGTTCTGGGTATGACGATAAACTACATCCGCGTCCTGAGTAAGAAAATAAACTACATCCGCGTCCTGGGTAAGACAATAAACTACGTCCGCGTCCTGGGTATGACGATAAACTACATCCGCGTCCTGAGTAAGACAATAAACTACATCCGCGTCCTGGGTAAGACAATAAACTACGTCCGCGTCCTGGGTATGACGATAAACTACATCCGCGTCCTGAGTAAGACAATAAACTACATCCGCGTCCTGGGTAAGACAATAAACTACGTCCGCGTCCTGGGTATGACGATAAACTATATCCGAGTCCTGAGTAAGACAATAAACTACTTCCAACAGAAAGGCCTCTGATCAGGAAGTTTTGAGGAGCGTAGAACCACCTCTTAATTGCTGGTGTTCCCAGGTTCACCCTGACACTGTGTGGTAGCACCTGTTAGGGCCTCAGCTATGGGCAAATAGTTAACACCTAAACTTGTCTAAAAATAGGTTTTAATACCACAAATGCTTTATAAAAAAAAATTATTACCAGCAATAATTTTTGAAGAAAAAATTATTATCAGCAAAACAATATATCAAAACAAAACAAAAATACCAACAATACAAACAGTCATACGTTCTTTGAAAAAAATATGACCAGCTATAGTTTTCTTCAAGGAAAAATATTCACAGAAATAGATTTTTGAAGAAAAACATTACCAGCAATAAAAATTTTGTCGGCATTAAATAACCCATTGAGGTTGATATACCGTAAATCAAAAACCAAACCAAACCAAACCAAACCAAAACAATCATACTTGTGTCAACTATTCGCTCATACCTCGTCAACATGCGGTTGGTCGATGATCAAGCCACTTTAGATGTCAGGAGCTTGAATGCTGATGTTTTTAAGTTATGTTCTCCCTGTACAATTTCCAAGAGCCACTCGAGGTAGACAGTTACAGGGTAAGAAGCATAGATTATAGAGATATGCGGGGGAGATAACGCTTGACCCTAGACATGGACACATTAAGATTGTAGTGATCGAAAAGCATCCTCTTGGGAGTCCACAGAGCAGTGTTTCGAGGGAGGAATCTGCTCGATTGGTACTTACATCTCACCAATGGAATACAAAGGAAATGGGATTGTTTACTACAATAATGTGCGTGTACTGGCGGGTCCTAACCGCGAAGGTTAGAACTTGTGGAACTGAGGAATGTCGTTCTTCTGGACACTTTCCAAGGAAATAGTGATAGGCTAGCGAAAAGCATGCGACGCCTCGTCTTTAGCAAAAGGGGTGTAGTATGGAAATTAATTCGTCACCCACAAGCATGAAGAGACGTCTTTAGACTATATCGAGTCTGGAAAGTTATAACTGGGCGATTAATGTCCATATGTGGCAGCAGTACTCTATTTTCGGCCTGGTTTTCAAGGCAAGGCAATTAAACTTCGCTTGAAAGAATTGGTGCATTCGACTTCTATCTGTACCTCTTTTGATTTTTGACGACAGGAATCGAACCTATATCCTATCCGGAACCGTCATATAACCTGACGTGCCTTTACCGATTGGGCCACAGAGGAGCATTCGGTTAGCAAGGTCTGTTTTACTGCTTTTAAACACAATTTTCCATGATTTTCTCTCATACATTCATATCTGCTCGATGCGTATCCAAATGTAAACAAATGACGCCAGGTCGGTAAATGTTGTTTAATACTGTTTATTATAAACAGAGCATTCACTTAAATATTTGTATCTATAAGAAGAATGTATAAACATAAAAAAAATTCTAAAAAAATAATTGTCGGACATTGTCCATTTCATAATCTGTGACGTCATTTGTTTACATTTGGATAAGCATCGAGCGGATATGAATGTGTTCAGAGAAACTCACGGAGAATTGTGTTTAAACGCTCCTCTGTGGCCCATTCGGTAAAAGCCTGTCAAATTATATGATTCCGTATAGGATACAGGTTCAATTCCTGTCGAGGACGCATATTTTCTACGAAAATTTTTCAGGCATTCAGGCCGGTAAATGTTATTTAATACTGTTTATTATAAACAGAACATTTGCTTAAATACTTGTATCTATAAAAAGAACGTATAAACATAGAAAATGTCTTTAAAAACATTTGTTCATATTAAGTTTTATATATTTATTATAATGCATCCATACGAGTACTTTAATCTAGAGCTATCCCATGATCCTTCACGAAACAATGTACACAAGTTATGTCAATAAATATTAATATAATTCAACATCAGTTCTGAGATGAAAATAATATAAATGAAATGATTTGATATTTCAATTAAAATATCTAGATACAAAGTTTTTCAGCATTAGTTTTACATAATGTTTGTGAAATCATAGAAGTGTCTTTCAAGTTTGTATATTCTTTGCGAATGATTTTGAGAACCATACTTATATTTTTGTATTATACATACTAAAATCATAATTGCAAAAATGATCAGTAGAAAACCAGACACATACCAACGGGAAATGATCAGCGTCGAATGTACCCTTCAGAAAAACAACCACCCTACAAATATAACATCAGCTTCTACAGGCTGAAACAGGAAAGTCATGAAGGGTGGCTGGAGAAATTGCCACCCTGTCTCTTCCATGCGGCGAGGGCTTATCGGAAAAGTTTCTGAAGTTCTACGCTTTATACAACATAAGGATACTATTCAGAAGCAACTCTACTCTACAGAGAAATCTCTACCGAGTCAGAGTAGAAAATAAGAACTCTGTGTGCTTCATTCTTTGCAGTTGTAGCAGGAGAATGCAAAGATGAATTTAGCCGCCCCCTCAAAGTAAGACCGGAAAACATTAAAAAGTCGTAATTAGAGGTGAGATGATGAAATCACGAATGGCTGATAATGGAGGAAAAGGGTAGACATCAACCTCTGTGGAACAAAGGAAAATGTTGAACAGAGAGAGAGAGATAGAGAGAGAAGAAGAAGAAGAAAGAGAGAGACTGGAGAGGCAGACGTCTTAAAGAATCAGTGCATATTTTATGATTTGAGTACTTTCTTAATAAGACTAAATACAGAAAGCATTAATAAATAAAGAAAAAGGTGACAACAAAAATGATGCTTCAGAGGATGCATTCAAGATTGGTAAGGCTTTCAAGCTTTTATAAATGTTTGGCTCCCAAAGAACACTTTGGAATATTCTAGAATTCAAAAACTGTTACACTGTTTAAATATGCAATGGAAGACTTAACAAAAACAAGTGAACTTTGCAAAAATTTAGAATTTAAGAAATCACCTAAAGTAAGTTGTTTGCAAGTCTTCTGAAAAATTTCGCTGCTAAGAAAATCGATCACAAAAGAAATTATAGGAATGAATATCAGTGTTTTTAATATATGTTTTTCTTTACTTATAACGGACACGGAAAAAAATTTCATCATAATCATAAAAATAAATTTATTAGATGTATCTCAAACAAACAAAATGGTGACTAGATTGAGAATAGCTTTCAATATTGCTAAACCCAATTTACTGGAGAAAGGCAATCTATTGCGAATTGAAAGGTGGGGGAAAATTTTAGAATGCAACCGTCTGGTAAGCAATTGTCATTTTTAAATGATGAGTTCGAACAGGAAATACCTTATTGGAAAAATAAAGCACTATTTTGAGGATTACAAATGTATTTGAGGAAACAATATAAGAGAGTTATTCCAAATGCAGCGTATATTTTCAAACTGTCAGATACGAAATGTCATTTGAGTTGCTACAAACAATATTCGTTTTCTGCCCAAACAGTTATTATCAAGTTGAAATATTATTTAAAGGATTCGTCGAATGTCAATCAAACAGTTCATTTATAGCAGAATACACAATTTAACTGTTTTCAAATAATTAATAATAATTATTCCAATTGATATGATGAAAAGATTTTGACAAGAATACTGGAAACTTTTTACAAACTTAATGTTCTCGTTGTCGCTTGGCTAAGTTTCCTTTTCGTCTTCATTAAGCCATTTTTGGATAAATAACTTCCAATTAGTCAATGCATGATGAGGAGTCCTGATATTTACTAAACTTAGCAGATATATATATATATATATATATATATATATATATATATATATATATATAGATAGATAGATAGATAGATAGATAGATAGATAGATAGATATATAATGAACAGACTGAGATAGATAGATAGATAGATATATAATGAACAGACTGAGATAGATAGATAGATAGATATATAATGAACAGACTGAGATAGATAGATAGATAGATAGATAGATAGATATATAATGAACAGACTGAGATAGATAGATAGATAGATAGATAGATAGATATATAATGAACAGACTGAGATAGATAGATAGATAGATAGATATATAATGAACAGACTGAGATAGATAGATAGATAGATAATGAACAGACTGAGATAGATAGATAGATAGATAGATAATGAACAGACTGAGATAGATAGATAGATAGATAGATAATGAACAGACTGAGATAGATAGATAGATAGGTAGATAGATAGATAATGAATAGACTGAGATAGATAGATAAATAGATAATTAGCAGACTGAGATAGATAGATAGATAGATAGATAGATAATGAATAGACTGAGATAGATAGATAGATAGATAGATAGATAGATAGATAGATAATTAACAGACTGAGATAGATATATAGATAGATAGATAGATAATGAACAGACTGAGATAGATAGATAGATAGATAGATAGATAGATAGATAGATAGATAGATGGATGGATGGGTACCTCGGCAGGCTGTAATGGTTAGCAAGCCTGTCTCGATAAAACAATTACGACTGAGAAGTTAGTTCGATCCTCACTGGGTGTCTAATAATTTCGGCCATGTGCCACATCTAAGCTGTGCATAGAAAATCAATAGACAGTTAGATAGATAGATACATAGAAACTCAGATAATGTTCTACTGTAGATGTATTTATTTCCCCTCGCCGTAGAAACTGATTACATTAGATAACTTTATTTTCCGGTTTCTTTTGTTCTCTTTCTGCAAGAAGAATTTACAGTGGAAAGTTCTTCAGGAATCAATTTGAAAAAATACTCACAACTGCTTACTACAAAACGCAACGAATAATGAATAATTTAATGTTGTAATTGACAATACTATGCCTTACATAGTTTGGCACCAGATTATGCAACCTTTTAGGATACATAAATTGGTTCCTATTCCAATTTTCATACCGTTCAACGTTTTCTAAGAAATGTCAATTTACAAAATACAAAAACTTAACTTGGTTCCAATCGCACAGTTCTTTGAAAGAGCAATAATTTTGCTTAAAATCTAGTGGCATATAACCTACTGAGAATTAACGTGTATCATTTTCTGTAAGTTATTTTCGAAAATGTCCTGGGTATGACGATAAACTACATCCAGCACCAAGACCTTGATCGGAAGATTGGCGATTTTGAGGAGCGTAGAACAAGCTCTTAATTTTTGTTGTTCCCAAGTCTGTCTCAGAGTGGTAGCACCTGTTAGGGTCGCTGCTATGGGAAAATAATAAAAAATCTGAAGGGAGGGATTCCTAGGCGTCTATTGCCCAGCATCCCCTGCGAATCCATAGATACCGCGAGCGTATTGCCTTTTTTCGCGGATTGTTCATGTGAGTGGAGAGGCAGTGAGTGATGTTTAGGCGAGGCACTTGCTTCTAGAACAGAAGCACAGGCTCGGCAGAAACCGGCAATCTTACGGGCACGAGACAAAAGCGGAAGGGCCACTCTGTCGGTCACTGTGAAAGTGGACAAAAAAAAAACACGGGTTGTGGCAGTTACCGATTATAAGCTTCCCCAAATTGACGTACTAGGGGTCACAATCAACAGTGGCATGGCTATTCGGCCACATTGATTGGTTACGTCCGCTTAATCCTGGTAGCCCCTGGAGAATAAATACCAACCTGCCAAGCCAGAATTGTTTTAGTTGGAGCTAAAATCAAATGTTGAAAATCTTGACGCTAAACTTGGTCTTAAGAAAAAGAAAAATGATAAGTTGCTGGCTCTATGGACTGGGAATTGGAACATCCGGAGCATGCAGATAGGTCTTGATAATATGGACCTGTAATACAGCTATATTCGGAAATGGGCTGTCATTGATAGGGAGCTATCCCGTCTGTATCTTGATATAGTTACCCCTTACAGAGAGTAACATTATACCTTTTTTTGTTGAGAGGCCTAAATGCCAAACAGTACAGACTTTAAGGCGTTGGCTTTGCTGTCCAAAATAGTCTTGTGCAGTCGATCAACACCCCTACGGGATTTCAGAGCGACTTATATCGTTATGCCTCCAAACTATAAAGGGTAATGTTAACCATGCCAGTCTGTATGCTCCTACACTTGGTGCCTCTTCAGATGTTAACAATTCCTTTATGAGACTCTGGCAGACAATGTCAAGCTCATGAATATTGATGAACTATTTTTCATTCTTGGATATTTCAACGCACGTGGCGACAATCAACAGTATCATTGGCCGCAAGCCTATCTTGGGAGCGATAATATGAATGAAAATGGTGAGAGGCTGTTAGAATTCTGTATCACCAATGATTTTGCAATTACAACCATTTTCTTTGCCTTGATGGACCAATACAAGACATCGGGGTGTCATCTCAGGTCTAAGCATTGGCATCAGATTGATTTCGTTCTGACACGAAGGATTGGCCTTAACTGTGTCCGTGTTACTCGTAGCTGCCTCTCATTGTCAAAGCCAAGCCAAAGCCGCCAGTCAGTTATGTGCCATGCGTGATACACGCTTAGGCGATCATGTATCTCTTGATATATGACTGACGAGGCAGATCTTCCCGCAGTAGTTAGCCATTTCTTTCTGCGGTAGACCAGTTGCCATTCAAGGCTATTGAACCCGGTCTTTTCTGCTATTTACCCATAGCTGGGGTGGGGTGGGAGAGAAGAAGAGGATTAGCACGAAATTGAACGGATTCGACTGGAATTCTAACTCGGCTCTCCGATTCCTCAATCCGGGACGCTATCCATTACTCCGCCGTGTCTCCTCAAACCAAAGCACTATTCACAAACTAACTGCAAAACCTATTTTTTATTTTGTTTAATTTTTAAAGGCTTCCCTTTTGGAATAATTTTTTAAAAAATTTTACATCTATTTTAGGTTTCGAAAGACAAAGTACCATTTCTAAACTAATTGCAAAACCTAAAATATATGTCAACAATTGTAAAAATTATTCCAAAATAGAGGCCTTTAAAAATGAAACACAATACAAAAATGATTTTCAATTACGAGAGTCTGTTGATAGGAGTTGGCAGACGATGGAAACTGCTATTTACGAATCCGCTAAGTCGAGCTATGGTGTACTCATAACAGCTCAAATAGATCGGGGGCTTGAGTATGCCGATCACCTTTTGTCACTTTATGAAATAAAAAAGAAAGCACTTCAAGCCGATAAGGAAAATTCCAGTCCATAATCAAAGGAATCTCTTCGCGCAATCAAATCCATCTTCCAACGTGATGAGTATTGGATAAATATTTTCAAAGAAATTCAAGCATCATCCGATCATAGAGATGCAAAAATAATGCACTCTCTAATGAAAGCTGTTCCAGGCCCTGCCATTACCCAATTGGCGAATCTGAAATCTAGGGATGGCGAGCTGATAAAGGAGCAGGATAAAACAGCTATAGATGTGTGGAACTCTACTTCAAGTTTTATGCACAAGAACTTCCTGAACATCCAGATATAGAAGCGGTTTTATCCTCTCCCGGCTTATTTGTATAATTAGATGTGGCTCTACCGAAATGAGCTTTCTGAAGCAATAGGTACCCTCTCAAGTTGAAGGAAGGCAGATGAGGAAGGGGTTCCTGCTGAAATCTTTAAGGAAAATAAGGATGTTCTCCTCCCGCAGTTGCATGCATTGCTATTGCAATGCTAGGGACAACAATTGAGTATACAATTGAATACAAAATGCGGGACACCAAAACCGTTACCATGTACAAAGGCGACTGTAATAATTACAGGAGGATCTCTTCTATTCGCGGGGGTTATATCTTCGCTAGGGTCCTTCTGAAACGCCTGCAACGATTGGCTGATAGCATTCTGGCAGAGACACAGTCTGAATCTAGGGCTGGTCGATCAACGACCGATATGGTCTCTATACTGAGCCAGCTACAGGAAAACCACTGTTCATCGCCGTTGTTGATCTGATGAAGGCATTTGACACTGTAGGACGTAAATCTTTATAATGTTCTGAAAAAATCGATTATCCACCTATTTATTTACAGTTGGCCATTTCGTTTCACGACGACATTAATGCATGCAGTTCAATGGAAATACATCGGAGTTATTCAAAGCTAGGAGTGGCATTAAACAGGGTTGTGTGTTGGCAACCACTCATATCGCCATCTATTTTGATGTCTTCCTATCACATGCTTTTGAAAGGAGCGAGGATAGAGTTTACCTTAAAACCAGGTTCAATCTGAAAAGACTAAAGTCGAAACTTCTGACAACTGCAGTGTTGATTAGAAAATTACTTTTCGCTGATGATGCTATGATAGCAGCGCACAGTGAAATCGATCTTCAATGACTAATCGATCGTCTATCGGAAACATTTGATCTCTTCAGGTGGATGATGTGTCAAGAACACTGGGGTAGTAGGTTAAAGGACAAACTCACCACCGGAGATAAAACTTGGTGGTCAATCTCTGAAAACAGGAGATAAGTTTACTTGGTATCCACCGTAACATCGATCTTATCTATGGATGAGGAATTGACAAAGAGAATGGGAAAGGCCACAGATGCATTCAAGAAAACTATGAAAAGAGCATAGGAAAGTGATAAAGTTAAGATAAAAACCAAGATCCTAATTTACCAAGCAAGCGCTCCCTCAACATTTATTTACGGAGTGAGAAGTGGATCTTGTATGCTGATCAGAAGAGGAGGTTAAATAGTTTCTACATGAGATATTTAAAAAATATTTTAAAAATTAAATAGAAAGATAGGGTCCCACATAGATAATTTCTCAAAAGAGCAGGCATTCAAACATTCTATCCCATTCTGGGTCTCAGCGTCTCAGGTGGCTTAGGCACGTTGCACGCATGGATAACACCAGAATTCCAAAATAGAGACTGTATGCGGAACTGACCTGAGGGCATGCCTAACAATAGACGACCCAAGCTTCTCTTCAGGGACCAGTTTAAAACGTCCATGATGTAATTTTCTATCAATGTTGCGAACTGGGAATCGAGTGACGTGGATAGCTACTGTTTTTGCAGGAGCAAAGTGCTATGAAGAGTGTGCCGTCGAGACTAGACAGACGCAAATGCCCCACGGTGGAGGACTCCACAATATTATACGACTGTAGTTGTTGTCAAAAACTGTGCCGAACGGGCATTGGTTGTTTTAGCCATGAGCAGCGCTGTGATTTTTTTTCCGCTGCCGACCGTCGCCGTCGATGAAAAAGGCCATTATTTTCGGAGAATAATTTGGTGTGGTTACAAAAGGTGAACGTTTACTTAATACGCATAGTTAACTGGTCTGAAAAGTAGCTTAGTCTGACAAAAGGAAATAACAGACGTGCACCCAGTATGTTGTTAACTCACAACGCAAATGACATTTTTTTCTGTGAAACTAGATTAAATCATCTTAGCCTGCACCTTTATTCTTGTGGACAAACCGAGAAACTATCTTTGAAAATGATTTCTGCCGTGCTTGCAAACTAATGAAGAATAAAGGACTGAGACTTGCGACAAAAAGTAGTAGAAATATGAGGAAAGAATTACTAGTGGAAAATTTAGTCATATGTCTCAACTATAAAATTTAAACAACTTCTGCAAATACTATATTCAACAATTCAATGAGGCAACCGGTGTATGTCGTTTCGTAGCCACAAGTCCGACGAAGATAAAATAAAATCAATTACTTTTTTAAAATATCGCTTCCAAGTACAAATGGTCAAACTATTTTCATTGGGTTGGTTTGGTTTGCTTTACAGCATATCAACCTTAATGGGTTATTTAATGCCGACAAGATTTTTATTGCTGGTAATATTTTTTTAATGTATAGCTGTTAATTTTTTTCACAAATGTATTGCTGGTTATAACTGTTTTCAAAACAATTATTTCCGGTAATTATTTTTTACAAAGTATTTCTGGTATTAAAACCTATTTTTACACTTTCATAGTGTTTTGACCCCAGTTTAATGGTTAACTATTTACCGTTAGCTGGAATGCCAACAGGTGCTACCACCCCGGGTCGGAGTGGACCTGGAAACATCAGCAATTAAGATGTGGTTCCACACTCCTTAAAAATTTCTGGTCAGAGGCCTTGCTGTCAGATGTAGTTTATCGTCTTGCCTAGGACGGGATTATTTCCGTAAAAAATAAATTGACATCTAGTCGTTCATAGCATCACGCCCCCAACACCAAAATAACCAGGCAAACACAATTCAATAAAACATTTTTAGACGCGGATCAAAATATTGTACTCTCTCGATAAGGTCGGCAGAATGTGAATTTGTCTTGATGGAAATAATTTCTTTCAGTCGATTTTACATTTTACCAAGCAATAGATTCTTTTTTCTACAACGTGTAGACGGCAGTCATCTTCTAAAACTGTCCAAACTCATGTTGCGTGATATAGCCTCATTCCAAAACCTTGCAGCACACGCGTAAGGTATATCGTTAATGATTCCCTGACAGAAAAGCCAACACGCGCATCATTTCCACCAGTCAAGTAGCAAAACCGAACATCAAGACTGACTTCTTAAACGCCTCAAACTAAATCCTTCGGCACTCAACAAACGACTTCACAGTTACGTCAGGAGTTGACACATATACTCGAAACTAGAGTCATGAAGCAGCTTCAATTCATTGTCACCCTGTCGTCACCCTGTCGTCACCCTGTCGTCACACGTCTCAACATTTCCATTACTCAACTCTTTCAACATTTGAAACCCCCATAACCCCCACGCCTGTTTTCGTGATATATAAAGAAGATAAGTTCCTTATAGCCTGTATGAGAGAAAATATAGTATTTTAGTGTAATTATATTTCACAAGACTCTAACAGAGTAGATATGTATATCTGTAAATTTCAAAATGTGTGTATATACAGTGATGTTCGATAAGTGACACACCTGATTGTTTTACTTAAATTTTTTTCGCCTATTGTTTTTGGGGTCAAACTAATTTTTAACCTTACTAATATAAAGACCCCTTCCCGACCACCTAGTAAAAAAGTTTACTCACCCTAAGCTACTCTATTGATAATTATAATTTTGGATATAAATGAGATTTAGGGAAAAACTCTCCAAAAAAAGTGACTCACTTATTTCCTGCAACTAGTAATCAATAGAAACATAACCGAACAGCTTTAAATAAAGAATAATAGAGGTATAATTTATATATAATACTTAATATAGTTAGAAATATTTAATAATTTATGGGTCCTCCTTTATTTTGAATAACCTTTTCAACCCTTTTTGGAATTGACTTGATTAGGTTCTGGAAAATCACATCTCCAAGCATTGAATTCCATTCGGATATGGAATTCACAATCAAATCCTCTTTGTTGCTCAACTGCTTTCTCGAGAGCCTGTACTTTATAATGCTCCATAAGTTTTCTATAGGGTTGAGGTCAGGGGATTGGGATGGCCATGTCATAACACTAACCTGCTTCTCATTCGTTCATTAATTTTGATTTGTGACAGGGAGCATTATCCTGCATAAAAATGAGCTTGGTGGGGTCGATTTGCACCCTTTCAGCAGAAGGGAGCAGACAAGACTCTAAAATTCTCTTGTACTGCTCGCTCCTGAGGGTATTTTCAATAGGTTTTAAGAAACCAGTTCCATGAAAAGAAAAGCATCCCCAGAACATTATACTGAACGGATGCTTGACAGTACTTACTGCTAAATTCAAAGAGCTTTCAAAGCTTCTTCTTCGGATTTTAGATCGCTTATCCTTTGAATTTAGCTCAACTTTTGTTTCATCGGAGAAGAGAACATTTAGTAAAAAAAATCAGGTGGGTCACTTTTATCGAACAGCACTGTGTGTGTGTGTGTGTGTGTGTGTGTGTGTGTGTGTGTGTGTGTGTGTGTGTGTGTGTGTGTGATCGGACGTTGTTTATGCCTTTCCAAAGTTTTCATCCGATTTCGATGAACTTTTTTTTTGTTTGATAGATAATTCTTCAGTGCCAGTTCGGAGTTCAAATTGTCTGGAAAAATTACAACCTTGAAGGTGAAAAATCGAAAAAAAAAGAAGATTTTTTACATTTTGCGCAAAAAGCAAAGGCAAAATTTAATGTCTGTAAAGAAAACAGCGTACAATCAATTTAGAGAGTTGAAATCTAACACAAAAGATATTTAGAAAATGTGAATTTTTCTTTTTAAAAAATAGAGATTGAGTATACAATTGAATACAAATGTTTTCACTGGATTAAATTTTCTATCTATCATATTACCTTAAGTCGGTGACTTGCTGTGTTGTAATTGTTAATCAAAGAACAAGGTTAGTTTTTACACCATGTCCAACAGTTATAGCATATGCCAAATGAATTCAAGATTAGCAAATTGTTTACTGTGCTTCCGGTAAAAAGGTTAGTCAGCTTGAATTAAGTTAAGTATTCGATATTATTTCTGGAAGTAATGTTGATAGCACATTGGTGATTGGCATCGCAAATCTTAAGAAACGATGCTGGTCGTGTAGAAAAATCACCAAATATTCTTTCATGCCATTGTAGATTTCATTGATTGTCTAGAGTATACATCAATCTATTCTTCTCGACTCAGGATCTTAGCAAAAGGCAACAGACAAACCAATGGTCATATTATCATTGCGACAAAATTGATTTTGTAAGAATTCGCTTTAAACACCATGTCTGTACGTGAAGACACGACGACTAATTTCGGAAGTTTGTATTGTTAAATTTTTGTTTTAGTCGACTTATCCCTGTCGTGTGTCTAATTCCCTGTCGAAATGTCGATGTTTTAGGAAGAGTTTCGTTTTTTCAAATACATAAGACAACCCATATGTTCCGTTCTTAATTGAAGTGTTTTTTTATCTCGAGTCGTGGCAGATTCAATTAGGAAGTCGTAGTAAACTTTTTCTGAATTTAAGTGCATAATAGGGATTATGTCTGTTGTCGAGCGTTCTTTATAATTTGACTTTGCAGTCGAAATGTTTTTAAGAAATTATTACCGTAGAAACCAAGATGAATGGTGTTTCGTTTAATAAGAAAACAGTTTTTATCGTGTCGCTTTTTTCTTCTTTGATCGATTCTGATATTATAAATAATAGACAGAGTAATCTTCCCAACGACGGAGATGAGCGTAGCCACCAGGAAAGTATGTTGGAACAGATCGAAATAGTAGTTTGTTCATTCCTTACTAACTGCTATATATATCTGGGTTTGATCCGGGCTCGGTTTAGTAAATATCAAAGCGCTTCGTTATAATAAATTTTCAGCTTACTATTCTTTCAGATAATTACTATTTTATTTAATTGTATAATTACTATTAGTTTCCAAATAGCGAATCCGATTGTTCTTTTCGCGCCAGACTAAATTAATTTTACTCACTTCTGGCTTTCTGCAAGATATTGTCAGATTCAGTAAATAAAAAAGCTAGGCTCCTTCGTTGTGAAATATTAATCACATTTTAACTGCAACATTTACTTTTCTATTTACATTATTGTTTTTATCTGTTCCCATTAATTAACAAAGAAATTTCTTGAACAGTAACTGAAGTTCATTTAGATGTTCTTCACGACTACCGGAACGTTTCTTTCACACCCATTAATCATCGGCTTCTACTTCTGTTCCGATAAAGAGGCTCTGCTCAAAATGCCACGCCACAGAAATCAAGGCTTGATGTTTAAGCATCATCTATTTGTACATAAACTTGTATCAATCGACTGAGCCAGATAAAGTATTGTTATTCACAATTGAATTTTGTATTGTAGTTGTGAGATCCATGAAACGTTCGTTGGTGCTACAATGGCGGAACACCCTTTATCTGATTTGGTAACTGTTTTCATTTAAGTTTCTACTTTGACAAAGGTATACGAGGTATATTTTTCAGGATATGATTTCATGCCATGCATAATGCGCTGGCCTCCTGGGTTGATACAAGAACGAGACTGCCGACAAGAATGTTAACTAAACGAATAGAAATATTGCATTAAATCGCACGCCAAGTCAATGCCGGTGATACAAGGGTTATTCAATAAATAAGGTGAATTTTTCGGTATAAGGACTTCTAATACAGATAGAAGCTTACTTTTTTTTCAACGTATTCTCCCAACACTGTCTCAGCCAGTCGATCACAACACTTTTGACTTCATCGTCACTTTTAAACTTCGTGACCCTCGTGAACGCTTTCAAGGGACCAAACAGGTGTAAGTCTGAAGGGGCAAGGTCTGGGTTGTAAGGGGGATGAGGGAGCAGTTCCCAGCCCAGCTCGTTGGTGGTCTGCACCGTTTGGGCTGCTGTGTGAGGCCTTGCGTTGTCATGAGGCAAGATGACTCCTTCTGACTGATGACCCCTGCGTTTGTCCCAACAGATAAGCTCAAAAATCCTTGCAATGTCATCCACTTTCACCCTTCTGTCAGAATGAATGAGGTCATTGACAGATTCGATCACCTCAGGAAACCTCACTTCTGTAGGCCTCCCAGTCCTGTCTTCGTCCTCAACACTGCTCCGTCCTTCTTTAAACAATTTAGCCCACTTGTAGACATTTTTTGGCTGAAACATGTGGCACCATACACAGTTGACATTCTCCTATGAATTTCAACTGGTTTGCACCCTTCAGCAACCAAAAACTTGATAACTGACCGCTGTTCAATCCTGGAGCATGCTTCTTGGTCGGCCATCTTTGTTAATCGCCAAAACTCTCAAAGGTTTTTTTTTAATCCGAAAAAGAAATTAAATCCATGTGAAAAAGAAGTAAAACAAAAGGAAATAAAAAAGAGTAAGCTTCTATCTGTATTAGAGGTCCTTATACCGAAAAATTAACTCTTCAGTCAGAGCACAATGCAGCGTATATTGCATTCCATTGAGATTACGTATTCATCAACCAATGCAGATAAATATTATTGAAACTACAACACCAGTAACTGTGCCGCACCTACCCCAAAGAAGTTTGAAGATCATAAAAGGTTGACTTAGTATCAACTCATCAGAAGAGTTAATTTCCCTGCAGTTTCGAGCAGACGATTTGGTGTATGAACGAAACCGCGTGAGGCTATGGACCCAAACTCTCAATACTGTGTAAGATGGTAGTGACTCTGTAACGGGATGGATCACGTTTTATTAGTGTTTTCAAGGAACCCTAGTAAAACTAAAGTCTATCCTGATAGGCTTCATAATAACAGATTTTGTTGTAAAACATTTGCTCGATTTTATACTGACTATGTTTCTCGGGGGTAATATTTTCTTTCGCGAAGATAAGGCTGCGGATGCAGGTGATACAGTACTGTCAGAAACATTTCCATGTACACCGTTGATTTCCGTGTACTCCACAGACCCTTAGCCCTCGCTAGATCATATATGGAACATGTTGCAGACCTCATAAATTTCTATGCAATAACAACGAAGAAAACTACTTAATTATGGGCAACCCGGAAACGTAGCTAAAGACATACTCACGCAATAATTCCAGTATCATATATACTAAGGTGTGTAAACACTGATATTTAGTACTAAGTGCTGCTCTTGAATTTTATTGTGGAAGCCATAAATACAACGATACAAATATCATATTGTTAGATGTATAATTAGGAATGACTTCCCTTTTTAACGAGAGGGAATTTTAGAACTTCCTTCACCGTTTGTAATTATCCCTTTTTATTATTATTTTGGAACAAACAGTTTTTAATGGGTATACTTAAAAATCGATTCACGAGTCGAAATACAAAGTATTAAAACTTTTTCTTTTAAATATTAAGGCAGAACCAGCTTTTAATGGTTATGTTTAAAAATAGATTCGGGGGTTAAAATACAAAGTATCCAAACATTTTTAAAATAACACAGAACTACGCGCTTTAAAATATATGTTAAAAATGTAAGGCTGGCGGAACTGTTTTTACTAATAAGAAGAATGCGCCAAATTTGTCAGTGATACATCAAAACCAGTTGCTTAGAGTAAATGATGCATGTCAGATTCAGAAAAGTAGTTCGTCTCGTGAGAAGAAAAATCTAAATTTCAATCTCGGCTCCCCTGCGGGTATATCCAGGCGTGGAGAAGTCTATGGAAGTAAATACAAGTAAAATATAAAATAAGGAATCCCTTTGGCGGTTGCCTGTCAGCATAGATCTTCCAACTTCTGCAATGCTTTTACTATTTTGGATATCGCCAGTTTAGTTAGGAGTTGAGCCTCATTATCTGCTCATCGAAAGGTCGCCTACGCCATTGTGCAGGCCAACCCCTTGAGGAATTCTCACTTCGGTATAACGATCAGGTGAGAGCACAGCACGTAAGATATTGCGCTCAATATAACTGGTATTTAACAACCGAAACATTACCAATTATCTAACGACATTGACGGATGTTTGCTTCTACAAATTATCTTTACTTTTTATAAGGCAAATCTTAGAAAGATTCAGATTTTATTAAAGTAATACTTCAAAACTCTCATCCACTCTTAAGTTATATATATAAACATAAATTGTCTTTAAATAATTTTCGTACTTTCTCCATTTCATAATGTGTGACGTCATTTGTTTACTTTTGATACGCGATGAACAGTTATGAATGTACGTGAGAGATTCATGGAAGATTGAAGTTTATAAGCAGTAAATTCGACCTTGCAACCGAATGATCCTCTGTGGCCGAATCGGTTAAAAAGGCACGTCAGACTATATGACGGTTCCGTATAGGATACTTGTTCGAATCCTGTCTGAGGACGAATATTTTCTATGAAAATTTCTCGGACATTCAGGCCGGTAAATGTTATTTAATACTATTTATTATAAACAGAGCATTTACTTAAATACTTGTATCTATAAAAAGAATGTTGAACATAAATTGTCTATATATATATATATATATATATATATATATATATATTTATGAAGAAATATAGTCTTAAAGTGTGCTATATTTATGGGATAAAGTGCTCAATATCAGAGATAGAGTGTGTGTAAATATAAAAGTGAACATAGAAGTCAACACTTAGAGGCAACAGTCTGTTTCATGCTAGATGCATGGTGGCCCGATGATTGCATCTAGCATGAAACAGACTGTCGCCTCTGAGTGTTGACTTCTATGTTCACTTTATATATATATATATATATATATATATATATATATATATATATTGCCATCCATTGACAGACTGTTTCGCTGTATCACTGCTCATCAGTCTGTTGCCTCTAGCTAGGATCGAAACTCCGCTGAATTGGCGTCAGTCGAAAAATCTACCCCTAAGGCGTTGGCGCACGGCAGGGATGAAGATGAATTTAAGCGTATTTACTTTTAGATAAACACGCGAGTGACTGAGAGAACTCGATTTATCGAAGAGTATTGCATTAGTAGCAGTAATAGTCACTGTTTACAAACTCACACTTACTCCCCAGAGAGCTCAACCGAAATAAATCTTTCAGGAGAATATATATTGTCATCTACAGACAGATTGTTTCGCTGTATCACAGCTCATCAGTGTGGTAGACGTCCGGTTGCTTCTAGCTAGGATCGAAACGCGGCTGAATTGGCGTCAGTCGGAGATTCTCCCGCTAAGCCATTTATATGTAAAAATTTCAGATGGAGTATATCTGTAAGAGGACAATATGCGTGCATGTGTGTATGTAAGACAAAAGAAAACTTATCTGTGTGTAAGACAAAAAGAAAACTTATCTTAGCAGACATGTTTCGGTGTCTGAGGGACTATATCAAGGCAAATGATAACAATATTTGCAGCCTTCGCAAATCCATCAGAGGATTAAAAGTGTATATTAAGATAAAAATCTGACAGGATGATAAAATAAAAGAACTAATCAGTTATGTGCCATGCGTGATACACATCTAGGCGATCATGTATCTTTCGATACATGACTTACGAGACTGATTTTTTTTTCCTCGCAGTAGGTTGCCATTCCTTTCTGCCGTAGACCAGTTGCCACCCAAGGCTATAAAACCCGATCTGTCCTGCTATTTACCCAAAGCTGAAGGAGAAGAGGAGGATTCATACCTTTCCCAAGGGTATTAGCACGTGAGTGAATGTAATGGATTCGACTGGAATTCGATCTCAGTTCTCCGATTCCTCAATCCAAGCCGCTATCCATTACTCCACGGTAGGAAACGTATATCAGTCTAGCATGTTCCGCTTTTATTAAAGCTTCTGCGGAGTTTGAGAGAAATCTGACAAAAAGACAGAAAACACTGATATATTGCGGTAATTTCTCATTGGGCAGACATGTGTCACGTGTATTAAAACCGTGGATAATTCCTTGTGCATTTAGGTTTGAGAAGATTCTTGTATGTCTAAGTGGGCAACGGAAGGTAATGTATATTTCTAATTAATCTGCAGCAGTCTATTGTCCGCTTATAAGAGAAGAGAGAAATGAACAGATGCGCAAAGTATTTGCATTATTTAATATCAACGAATGGGAAAGATATTGCTGCGTATTGCTCAACAAGAGATTTTAACTTCAAACAAACAGAAAAGATTATCCTATATGTGAATAAGCCATTTATTAGTCAATTCCACATGTCGACATGAATGTATGTTTGCTTCCAGAATCTTCATTTTTAGCATATCTGACTTATCTGTACTTTTTTTCATGTTATAACTATTCCCATCACATATTTTCGTCTTTGCTCGTATTATTACAGTATTAAGCCGCTTTACGCTCTTTTTGTTTTTGAGGTTTTCTACTTATAAATAATAGCAAATTTTAGAGTATAGATTTCGAAAAGTGTAAGTGTCCTATTCGATAAAAAGCCTAACAAAGCCCCAACCTATTTCCTAAACGTCCTCAGTTCAAGTCATAAATAAACATCACGTCATTGTCATTAATAAAGATCCTATATCCACTGATAATATATATATTTATATATATATTTTTCAGTACGTTCCCTTTCATCTCCAGATCTCCCCCTGAAGAACTTTGAAAAGCCAGGTAGAGCCACATCATCACGATCAAAGTAAAATCCCATGGACTCATACACATAGGAAGCATAGAGTTCCAGGTTGATCTGACGGTTAATACCAGCCTCACATTCTTCGTGAAAATTTTGACGTGGTCGTGTTTCGCTCATCTTTGTTTAGATGCACAAATGTTAAAATCGAGATATATGAGGAAAATAAAAATAGGATGGTATTTCAAGAAGTCGTTGAATAACTTGATTTCTTTGTCTCCCTTTTAGAGTTGGTAAGAACTGGTCCATACGTTCACTGACGTAGCAAGACTAATTCTCATTTTTCTTATATATATATATATCCGTCTCTCATTTTTCTTATATATATATATATATCCGTCTCTGCATCTAAATATATATATATATATATATATATATATATATATATATATTTAGATGCAGAGACGGATATGCAACGTAATTGTCCCTTATCTGGCATCTCGGCTGCAGTCGCTCTCTCACAGACGTGCGTTGCCTCCCTCTGCCTTTTTTACAAATACTTTCATGGTAACTGCTCCGAGGAGCTGCTTACACTGGTTCCCAAACTTCATAAATTTAAGCGTTCTACTAGTTTGGCATCTCGGTCACACCCTTTCACTGTCGAAACTGTTAAATGTAGCCGTCTTTTCTACTCCAATAGCTTCATGACTCGCACCTCTCGCCTGTGGAACTCCCTCCCCTCTTCTCGTTTCCCTGATAGCTATAATCTCCAACTATTCAAATGTAATGTCAATTGACGTCTCCAGATGCCCTGATCTATCCCCTATCCTTCTCTTCATCCTTTGCTCTATCACTCGTAACCCCTTGCTTGCTAGTGGCTTCTCGCCTTGCTTGGGGTGAAACGCTTATATATATATATATATATATATATATATATATATATATATATATATATATATATCAGAAAGACAATACTGCGTGAGGGGGAAAATGTCTTGGAATCTCTGAGAATAATAAATCAAATTAATTACCTGCTTATCGCCTCTTAATTTACAGACTCGGAGAGTGTCTGCCCGACTGATTATTTGTTTTATCTATATATGCATTAAATCCGTTTAGTATTGTATGGTTTTAAATCAAATTGGATATTTACTCCATATGAGAGCTCAATGTCTGACAGAGAGCAAATCATAAGAAAAATTAGGAAAAAAACTTACAAATTCATATTCGGTAATAAATTTATGTCGATGAATATAGGTCTATACATCTCATCAGACCAACTATATTCTTTGAAATGCAATCTATATATCCAGACAGACAGATATACAAAGATTAAAAAGGAAACAAATAAAAAATGACAAGATGAAACAATAGCAAAATTAAATTTATCTAGAAAACTTTTCTTGGGGCCTTATATTAAGGAGAAAGAATATCTAGATTTATTGATTTCCGAAAATCTACTCAGTCTGATGAGATGAATATACCTATATTTCTCGAAATAAATTTATTACAGAAAATATATAAAAGCCTATCTTTAAATATATATATATATATATATATATATATATGTCATTCGCAGACAGTACTCTTTCGCTGTATCACAGCTCTTCAGTGCGACTAAACATTCGAATGCCTCGAGCTAGGATTGAAACCCAACCGATTTAGTGTCAGTCAGAGTTTCTACTACTGAGATATCTTCATTCGACAGAATGATGCAGCTAAATCTAGTGCATTGTTGTTACGAATGTAAACAAATGTCACTCAGCCGAAGTGCTCCATTCATTTAATGAAGAGCTTTGTATTAAAGTAGGTGGGTGTAGTGTGTAGTTAGCAGTGCTCAATTGAAATATATTTTCAACAGCTAAATTATGTCATTCGCAGACAGTACTGTTTCGCTGTATCACAGATCTTCAGTTCCTGCCCGAAGAAGACAAATACATCGAAAACCCATTCAAACTCCTTCAATACCAGAATTGTTTCCTGCACGATGCCAAGCACAAATCCGACAAAATTCATCAGAATATATATATATATATATATATATATATGTGTGTGTGTGTGTGTGTGTGTGTGTAGAGAGAAAGAGAGAGAGAAAGAGAGAGAGATGTGACTAAGTGTTGACTTCGATATTCACTTTTATATTTACACAGGCTCTATCTCTGATATTGAGCACTTTATCCCATAAATATTGCACACCTTAAGACTATATTTCTTCATATATATATATA
>OZ038480.1:8940202-8942702 GCA_964036315.1 Acanthosepion esculentum
TATACAGCGGGAACTGGCAACCGGCAAGAGGGCGATACCATCTTCGCTTAAAGGATGTCGACAAAAGGGACATTAGGGCGATGGACATGGATATCGATAGGTGGGAAGACGTCACCAAAGATCGCACACGCTGAAGACACGATTTATACAAAGTGCTGGAACGCGAAGAAAAACGGAGGCTTGCCGCCACCGGGATGAAGAGTACCCGATGGAAAGTAAACTATCGGGGGAAAGTGTCTTTACTTGGATTCATTGCATTTGAGGCTGTCACTCCCGTGTCGGCCTGTACAGCTATAAAAAACGCTGCATCGGAAAGCTGAGGCCTAAGTCTTTGGGCGCAGATCCAACATCTCTTGTGACCGACGGGTGGCACACAAAAATTTATTGTAAATTACTTGACTATTGAATTATGTTGAAAGTGATTATTTTGATGGGGATGCATTGGAAATAAGTTTGAAATTCATAAATGGACTGTTAGTGATCATGAATTATTGCAAGCAGCACTGGTAGACGAGGGCTATTACGTGGATAACAAAGTTTTTCTTTGTTTTGTCTACTTCACTTAGATGAGAGTAACTTTTTCTAACGCTTGGAAATCTGGTAGATACATCGGTTCAATGGTTGGACCATCATTTCTACACCCCCACACACAAAAAACAACGTATCTCTTGAAAACTTCAGTGGCAAGGATTTACTAAAATTGTTTTCCGTATAAGTTTTTGTCCCAATCTTCAGCCACCACCTACAGAGGCTTCTTTGCACGAGGGAGAACACATATAACCATTCAAATTCTGTTGTGAAATATAAAAAAATTAAACTTTCGAATAACTAATGAGAAATTTCCGTATCTACGAATATAAGCAAAATGAAACATGAATACTAATCAGTATTATTATTAGGTTGGTGCAAAAATAATGTCGTTTTTGACATGATCTTGAACGTCAAAAAACGACATTATTTTTGCACCAACCTAAGTAGTATGCAGCTTTGTACAAATAATTCTATCCAGATACTAAGTTGGTGGGAAAGTTCGTTCGGTTTCTTAATTGAAAAAATAAGACATTTATTTTCTGAATTAAGTATTAATATTTTGTCGTATTAATTTCCGCTATGCTTCCGACAAATTCATCAAAGCATCATTCTAAAATTATTTTCATTTTTCTTATCAAAAAACTTTTCAAATTGGCGTTTTGTAGTTTCCAGGGAATTAGTCGTGTTTTTCTGTGAAAGTCGAAGTAAATATTGATCGGAAGCTGTAATAAGTGATGACAAAAATATAAACAATATTTGTCTAATAAAAAAAGAATAATAAAGACTATGATTGTCCTATGGAATATTATATTCTATTTCTTAACTACTTACGGACATTTTGATGCACTGAATTCGTGCACTTGAATTCTGTGCTTGTTCGAATCAAAGTTTGGCTTGCTTATAATAAAAGAGACTCGTTATGAAGACGACCTTTTGCGTTATACGAGCCTCATTCAAAAAGTTCGAAGTCTAACTCAGAAGGAGTTGCAGAAACAAGACAATTCTTTTACTATTTTTTCATGAGGAATTAATATGTAAATAAATAAATGCTGATCCTGTTAGAAAATCAGTATTAGATTTTACAAGTCTCTTGCTTCGCTATTTTACTTTTCTTAATTTCAAGTTTTTTCTTTGGATCCTTCTTCATTTGACTTTCTCTAATTATTTCTTTTTCTATTACTTTCATACCTTCCCCCCTCATTCTCTCACTAACCTTCTGTGTGTGAGCGCGTGTGCGTGTCTTTTTATGTGTGTGTGTGTGTGTGTGTGTGTGTGTGTGCATGCATTCATGTAACATTCCTTTTCTCACTTTTTGCTAATATCATATTGGTGCCAAAGAGATGCTCGATTTTTGAGAAGATGGTATTTATGAAATTTATGATTGTCATTATAGTTAAAGAATGTCACAGTACGTAATTTCTTTCTCTTTCTGATTATAAAAATATTTTTCGTGGTCTTCTGCAATATTCGAGCCCATGTTCCTTCAATCTAAAGACCACATTCGATATATCTTTACTGTGTGAGTTTCATAAAGTTGTCAATGCAAGTGAAGCAGCAATATCTATTCATCTTATGGAGATGATGCAGGGAATAAAAGAAGTTGCAGGAAGTGTTTTTTCCGTTTCCGGAGTGAGAATTTCAGTTTGAAAGACGAGCAGAAAGTAGGTCGTCCCAAAAACTTATTCCAGTGAGCAGGAACTTGTTGTCACTGAAAATCCCACCATTACCTCTAGGTAACTTGGAGAACAATTTAACATGGATCATAAAGCGATTCTACGTCAATTAAAAAAGGATCAGAAAGGTTTCAGTGGTTGGGAAAATAGGTCCAACACGGATGTCAGGCACCATTTTTAGGTAGACTTGTTTGATGAGAAATGAATGCTTTACCATAACGTTAAAGGCCGCCGATCTTGGAGCATTCAAGGAGGAAGATCTGTTCAACATGCAAGAGGAGGACTTCATCCATGAA
>OZ038480.1:8947702-9107702 GCA_964036315.1 Acanthosepion esculentum
ACATCGATAATTCCAGTTGTAGTTGGAGCACGAGGATTGAGTCGAAAAGCTTCGGATAGACTCATTAAAGGGATTCCTCGTAGCCCATGCCTTAAAGAAATACAAAAAATGGACTCACAAATTCAGCTCATACATTACGAAGACATTTATCTACTTAAAATATTTGTGACTTTGTTTTTTTTTTGTTGCAAAGATGATCACTGGAAAATGTCCTGAAGCCATTTTTGACCTTAGGTCACTGGTTAGGACCCGGAAGGAAATGTGTATGCAACATAAATAAAAGGAAATAATAATAATAATAATAATAATTATTATTATTATTATTATTAACAACAGCTGCAGCAAGGCGTGAACGTAGTAATAATTGGGTAAGTGTCTAGGCGCGCTATAAACCCGTTAACAGTTGGAAAGCCTTGGTTTGTCTAAGACATCTCCAAGAGAAGCTGACCTCTCTAAACCTTGGTTTGCAATCCACCCAGTGTTGTTGCCACGTACAAAGTACTCTTGGGACAGAATAACCCAATAAAAACCAACTCATTGTCCAATGACAGAAATCTATATAAATATATAAAGTTGTAGTCTCTGTCCGTTTGTTATCGAACTCCTGATATGGTTTTGGAGATAGACCCTTATAACCATATATATACTGAAACTACATTAACGCGTATACTTGGATAAGTCTATTGCAGTTTGATCACTGATATTTTTTTGCTTTCATTTAAGTTAAATTTAAATTTGAACAAGGCAATGGCTCCTATCCAAAATATAGAATGAGAAAGATGGAGGTCACGTCGTCACGATCATTGGATAATATTGAAATGAATTATTTTTCTCCACAAATTATAACAATGATTTAAAATCAGTCATCATTTTCTTACAAAAAAATGATGATACGCATCAAGGCGCGGGTAATTCGGCTAGTAAATAATGAAATAATAAACTGCTATTGCTGTGATTTCGTCGAAAGGAGATCAGATAGGGGCGACCGGAAGAGTGATGGTCAAGAACAGCAGTTGTAGAGAAGAAAATCTACCCTACTTGTTCGTATGGAAGTCATAAATGGCAATAAATTTTCATGGATTTGAACCATGTTTTCATTAAACTATAAATAATTTAAATTTCATCATCCTCTTCAATTCTTAGTTTTAATAACCGGAAAGCATTTCACAAAACTTTTCAAGTATCCACACATTTTTGAAAATTTAGTTTTCCATTGTATTTTTATTGCAGTAATGAACACAAATATTATAATGAATTTATTCTTTTGTTAAGACTAACAAGAGAATAAACGTCGCCAAGATGTCAACGATCAAAGTTTCCTGGTTGCTATTGATCTATTACAAATGGAAACACAACGTCAACTTTCTTTTAAATTTTAATTTTCCGGTGGCTAAAAAAGTCATATGCAAAAATGTTCATTTATTTTTTTAAATCGAGTTCACTGTAATCATGACAGTAAATCCACTAAAACACAAGTTGTTACTGGCTGTGGAAGAATTAGAACACAGAAAAATTACCCAGGAGTGGGAACAAAAGAAGAGTAATCAGGAGGACAATAGATAGCGATTGACATTACATTTAACTTTTTGAAGATTAAAGTTGGCTGGAAATCATGGAGACGGAAGGGAGTTCCACAAGCAAGAAGTACGAGAAAAGAAACAGTTAGCATAGAACCCACTGTTACATCTAACAAACTCAACTATAAATTAATGATACCTTGTAATAAATATGGCGACAAAGATGAGGACAATAGTCCGAACAATGTAAATAGTAGACCTTCCTTCGTTGGTGCAATTATATTTTTCTCCTCCCAATTTTTTATTCTGTCCGTTTAACCTCGTTCCATTCTAAATCAAGTTTATTAAACATTCAAAAACAAAATTTGCGAGACAAGCAATGCAGGCTGTTTTCCTCTCTCATATATACACCAAATAATTTTGTAGTAGCTTAATAAATAAATATAAATTAGGATTTGAATCGATCATTCTCAAGGTAAGCCGACAATTCCTACTGCGACGATTGGGGATATAATGTCTTCCTAAACTCCAAACCCATTGTTGCCTTGTCGCAGCTAGGCTGAAAATAATGTTAAAATTTACAGAATTTCACTGCACATGTATTGGGTTGGTGCATAATTATCAGGCGTTTTTGTAGGCGATGTTTTTGTTAATAAAAATGCTGTTTTGTTTACTTTTTTAATAAAAATATTTTATTTTCAGGTTATAAAAATGCGTATCGATAACCATACGCTCCGGAATAATCATTTTAAAACGTTATTGTTGAACTGTTATGTTTCTCTTTTCATAATAAATATTGTTTTAAAAACGCCTGATAAATATACACCAACCCAATCGAAAAACTATTTTCTTTGTAAGAACTAGTAATTCATCTTGTCCTTGTATCTCGAATAAACCACACATTTTGTTTCTAGTAATACGCAAATTAATACATCCTAGCAAAACTCCGCTTGATGTTGTTCGTTAATTTAGCGCGGAAGGGGATTTAGGCGAAATTATTCAAAGTGAATGAGCAAAAGCTTCAAGTATGGCGTGGGAGTTCAATTTGAGTTATTACGATGGAAAACACAAAGCTGAAAACCTGCCATAATTCCGCTCAAAAGCATAGATGTCCGCGCTTTTGACAGCAGCCAAGAGCCCGTTGCGGCTAACGGTCTTCACTGTTATTTGGTTTAGTTATTTAGTTCTTTTATGTTTTTGCTCTTTATTGTAAAAACGCCAACACTTGTATCGCCTACAGAAATGTGCAGCATGTGGGAAAAAAACGTTTTTATTAAACACATTCACTCACACATACGCGCACACACACACACTCTGTCCCGCTCTCTTTCACTTTCTCTTTCTCTCTCTCTCTCTCTCTCTCTCTCTCTCTCTCTCTATATATATATATATATATATATATATATATATATATATATATATATATATATATACAGAGAGAGATGGGGGGTAAAAAATATTCGTACACATATAAATTTTTAACTTATTGTATTTCCCAAGTAATGAATAGACATACTTTTCATATAATTAATGGTACACAGATCCGTAATAACTAAATAGAAAGCAGAAGAATTTTTGATTTGATAGAAATAAATGCCATTTATCTATTATAATGGGCGAAAAATGTATTCGTACAATACCATAAAGAAAAGAAAGCATAATCTTCATTTAATACTTTGTAGAATCGCCATTATTCACTTTTACAGCAACCAACCTCTTCTTGTAGTTCTCAATGATTTTCAAATTTTAGTTGGAATTTGTTCCATTTTCCCTCACATATGGTTTTCAGATTCGGAATGTTTGTTGAAACTCTCGATTGGATTTGAATTTTCAAATAACGCCACAGATTCTCGATTACATTTAAATCTGGGGACTGACTTGGCCATTTCAGGATATTTAGATTATTTTTAGCAAGCCATATCTTTGTAGATTTTGCAGTGTGCTTAAGATCATTATCTTGTTGGAAGATCTAATCAGGAGGAAGTTCAAGACTTTCAACCGAAATCATTAAATTTGCTTTCAAAATATTTTGATATGCTGCGGCATTCATTCTACTATATATTACTGATATGTTGCCAGCGCCTTTTGCAAAAAAAAACATTCCCAAACAATGATGCTGCCTCACCAAATTCCACTGTTGGAACTATGTTCTTTTGTTTGAAGTCATCACCACCATTCCTTCATACATGATTTCTAGAATTACGTCCAAACAACTCAATTTTAGTTTCGTCTATCCATAATACTCTTTCCCAATTCGATTTTTCTTTATCCTTATGTTCACGAACAAATTTCAACACGGCATCTCTGTGTCTTTTCAATAGCAGCAGAGTTTTCCAAGGGGAGCGTGACTTCAGATTGTCGCTATGAATTTCATTGCTTATTGTTCGTTTAGTGACACAAATTCTGATGACAGACAAGGTACTGTGATTAAGCTTGTTATCTAATTGTTCTTGTGTTCGAACAAATCTTTTCTTTTCTTGACACAGAGTGTATAGAATCTGTCCAAATCTTCTGTAATACACTACCCCGATTAATCCGACCCAGAAAATCAAATAGATTATCTACTACAAAAAATTTAAAACAGCTAACCTTATCCTCAAAAATAAAAAGACACCAGTAAAATCAAAATTACAACGAACGAACATTATTTACAAGTTCAAATGCCCCTTAAGGAACTGCGTTCCTGATCAAACGGAACTCATAATCATCTGTCACACTATATGCCTATCCAGACGCCTTACGTTCCACCTACCCGACCAAAGTTCCATTAGAACCCTTTTAAACATACACACACACAAACTAACCAGACTCCATCCGAAACATACTAGTAGAAAATACAAACATAATAACCTCATCCACATGTAAAAAAAGATTAAAAATAATGGAAGCCTTAATAATCAAAAAGAAAAAAGACAACACTCAATAATATGAACTATGAACACGGCCACAACCCATACATCCATTTAAAAAGCAAAAATAAAATCATCCTTGATAATCGCTAAAAGTATAGTCGAAAGCGCTGGGAATTACAGAACATTTGGACAGTTTCTAACAACACTGAGTCCACAAAAGAAAACACTTATTCGGACACAAGAAAAATTATATATATATATACATAGCCATCTACGGACGGTCTGTTTTGGTGTATCACAACTCATCAGTGAGGATAGACATCCGATTGCCTCAAACCAGGATCGAATCACGACTGATCTGTTATCAGTCGGAGATTTTTCCCCTAAGCTGCCGGGTCTCGACAGAGAAAAAGGTGAATTTTTACGTATTTCCTTTTGAATAAACACGCCAGTGACTTAGAGTGCTCGATTCAGAGAAAAGCTTTGCATTATCAGCAGCAGCATTCACGCAGTCACTTTATTTCGGGTCGTGTATTTTTTTTTTTAAGCGTATCACCCCAAGCAAGGCTGGAGGCCATTAGCACGCAATGGGTTATAGAAGGGTTGGAGGAAGAGCAGATAGGAGTGGTAAAGGAGAGGATGTGGAGACATAGAAAGACAGTGGATCGATCAAGGCAAGGGGGTTACAGAAGATTAGGAGCGAGAGCAGATAGGAATGAAAGGTGAAAGGATGTGGAGAAGGGAAGTGGATAGATCAAGGCAACTGGAGATGTCGATTGATGTTACACTTAAATAGTTGGAGATTGTATTTGTCAGGGAAACAGGAATAGGGAAGGGAGTTCCACAGGCGAGATGTGCGAGACATGAAGCTATTGGAGTAGAAGAGACGTCTACATCTAACAGTTTCAACGGTGAAGGGGTGGGAACGGGATGCCAGCCTCGTAGGACGTTTAAATTCATGAGGCCTAGGGACAAGCGAAAGCAGATCCTTGGAGCAATTACCGTGAAAGTATTTGTAAAAAAGACAGAGCGAGGCAACATCGCGTCTGTGAGAGAGCGACTGCAGACGAGATGACAGATCAGGGCCAATCACATTGCATATCCGTCTCTGGATCTTATTAAGAACCCTGAGGCAAACAGCAGGAGCTCCAGACCATATATGGCAGCAATACTCCATGCAAGGGCGAATGGTCGTTTTATAGACTTGGAGGATCGATTCCGGGGAGAAAAATTTCCTGCCTCGGCACAGGGAACCAACTTTCCTTGCGGTGGATGATGCAACTGACTCGATGTATTTGTTCCATCTCAGATCAGCGGACAGCGTGAGACCGAGCAGCCGCAGAGAGGAGCTCTCGAGAAGTTGCTCTTCAGACATTCTAATGGGATGCAGGGATGGATCCTTGTGGTGGTTAATAGAGAGCAGTTTTGTTTTACAGGCGTTAAAGTTAACCATCCATTTCTCGCCCCAGGTCACAACCGATTGGAAGTCCTTTTCTATTTGAACTGCCAGGTTAACTTTGTAAGCATCACTAGATTTGTGTTTGAGGCAGGAGTAAATTGTGGTGTCGTCAGCATAGATACCGACTTGGGAGTCTATGGCGTCAGGAAGGTCGTTTATAAATATGAGGAACAGAGTAGGGCCTAGGATGGAGCCTTGAGGAATACCTGCGTTAGTGGGATAGGAGCTGGAGATGAATCCATTGAGAACGGCCTTCAATTCACGGTTTGACAGGAATGATTGTATTAGGTCAAACAATCGACCTGTGATACCATAACCCTGGAGCTTGCGAAGAAGGCCGACATGCCAAACTCTATCAAACGCTTTGGAGATGTCTCGGGCCACGGCACGAGCTTCACCGTTATTATGAATAGCTTGGTAGACAAATTCAGTGATGGCCGTAAGCACATCGGCCGTAGATCGGGCAAAGCGGAAACCATACTGCTTGTCTAAGAGCAGATCATGGGATATCAGATGATTAATCAATTCGGTGTTGATAATGGCCTCGAAGAGGGGTAGGAGACTGATAGGACGGTAATTGGAAGGGTCGGAGGGGTCACCAGAGTTCTTAAAGACAGGAACAATGGTTGAGGACTTCCAGCAGTCAGGTAAACAAGACTCCTTGAGGCAGCGGTTGTATAATTTAGAGAGGGCAGGCGCGCATTTCTTCAGGACAATGGCTGGTATCCCGTCACCGCCAGTAGCCTTGTGGTGATCTAAGTTAGAAATAATGCCCAATACCAACGACGGGGATATGTGCAATCCGTTCAAAAGGACCTCGGTTCTGGGAGGGAAATCGGGGATGGGTACCCCGGAAGAGTCTAGCGTTGAATTGGAAGAAAACTTCCGAGCAAAGCATTCGGCCTTGTCGGCAGAGGTGGTCAGAACCTCAAACTGATTGAACAGGGGAGGAATGGAGGGTTTGTTATTGTTCAGAACGCGCTTTAATCTTTGGAGCCAAATTTGCGGGATGCAATACGTTCCTTCATCCGAGCAGCAAATAGTGACTTGGAATCGTCGAGGATACGCTTACACTCGTTACGGGCTGAGGTAAATAGGCGTCTATTACAGTCAGACATATCACTACGAAAACGGTGGAAGAAGTGGTTCCTATGGGCAATGGCGGCTGAAAAAGTAGCTGTGAACCAGGGGGAGGAGTGCGGTTTGACCTTGAATTTCCTTAGCATAATGAGCAGCCACGTATACTTTCTTGATATGTATATAATATGGAGAAAACAACTGAAAAGTTGCAAATTAAAAAAAATCTTTTTTTAGATATAGTTAAAAAAAACTTTTTAAACAACATCTAAAATATTATCGTTAGAAATATTCAAACACAGTTGCATTCCACATCACCTGACGTCCGCGTCTCGCGACGGACGCTACTTGAAAACAAAATTCTGAATACAGTTATTTAATTTATTTCTGACGAAAGATCGGGACAGATCTGAAATATCAAATATATATATATATAAAAATATAAATAAATACTTTCACAAAAAAAACATTCAATTTTTTTTAATTTGCAACTTTTCAGTTGTTTTCTCTCTATCTATGTATCTATCTCTCTCTCTCTCTATATATATATATATATATATATACCCAAGTATTGGACTGGTGTATACGGAATAAATTCCAATAAGCAAAAAATACTATTCTTAAAAGAGTGCTCAATACAGAGTAGAGCAAATATAATTTATTATAATTTATTATAACATCAATATATTAAAAAATCACTACAAAAATAGCCATTTTGTTTCAACACTTCTGCTGTCTTATCAAGTGATGCTGTTGAATGTAGAGGGTTTCAAAAGGTTCGTATCGATCAAACACCTCTTTCTAGCGGAAATGCTGTTACATAAGCTGGAATGACCAATCAAAATACAAGTATATGAGAATTCAAAAAACTTGACAACGAACCTTGGTTATAATAATTAATGCTTTAATTTTAGGGTTAACATTAAAGCATTAATTATTATAAACAATCTCCATCTATATAACGATATCAACAATTACAGGCACCCTATACAGGATATGATAGATAAACTGTCGTCTAAAGTACGCAAAAATGAAAATAACACTGATATCTCATTTTAACAGATATATTAACCAAAATTACACAAAAAAATATATTGAAATACGAAAGAGTACATTTATTCAATAAATTCGACATTGGATTCAACCACAGACTCCAGAAGACTTCGGAATCTTCTGCAACTCTTCCGGACGGTCTCTTTGTTTAAGTTGGAGAATACTACCTTAATCCTTGCCTCCAGTTCATCTTTCGTGTTACAAGGAGTTTTGTTGGGCTCTCGTTCAACTGCACCCCACATCAAATATTCAAGGAAGTTGTAGTCTTGACAGTTAGATGTAAAGAGTGGGGTGGTCGCAGAAATTATCTGGCAGCCATGACTGGGTGCACCTGTTGTTAGACATAGAATTTCGAGTAGCCACCCTCTTGACACATGGTAGCATTAGCGCCTCAAGCCACTTGATAAAGCCACCGTGTTGAGACTTAGGCCCTCACCAATAAATCCTGGAGTTCTTTTCTTATCAGAACGATCAGGGCGAGTTTTCCGAGCTGCCGTACCTTCGTAATCACCATTAGACTCATCCAACTCTTTCCGAATCCTTGCTCTGTTCTCAGATTGACACCCAAACACTTTGGAATGTTCGTATTACAGCTTTCGTCGCGAATGCCAGTCAATACAGCATGCTGTTTCCAAATTTCTGGTGGAGTGAATTGCGACATGGTACTCGTTTTCTCGAAGACGGTGCCCAGCTGACCCTACTATTCTGTGCAGTCGATAGAATAAAATACAAACAATTTGCATGGTCAAAATTAAAAATATAAAATTGCGACAATTTATCCATCGCACCCTGGATATATATATATATATATATATATATATATATATATATATATATATATATATATATATATATATATATATATAAGCATCCCATTATGTAAATATATATATATGTAAGTACGAGTGTTGTCTCTTTCTCTCTGTTTCTTTCTGTCATTTTGTCATCCCATCAGGACGTAGATGATCATGGCTCTCCACAGTTTTCTGTCTTTTCTATCTCTCACTGATACTTTCTTCTTTACTAATCCATTGCTTGTGCTGCCAGCCATTTTCATGACTCTTTTTAAGAATATATTACTCGTTGTTCTTCGCATTTTTTTTTAACTCGATGATACATTCTCCAACCATTTTGTCTTCATTTGGTTTTCCAAAATGTTTGGCTGTCTCTTTGTCATTGTTAACAAGCGCCTTTTTATAGTTCATATTCTCTTTACCACTTTATCACTCGTCGTCATGTGTGTGTGCGCGCGCGCTCGCGTGCGTGTGTGTGAGAGAGAGAAAAACAATTTTTTAACCAGGGTTTACTCATGCGAAAGATTTACACCAAAATGATGAAACTATTATATCGCTGTTATTAGCGAAACAGCAGAAAAAATGTTTTTATTCTTCCCATCTTTTTCACCCTTCTTTTCTTTGGCAATTGACACGTACGTTTAGTGAACTCAGTCAAGGCTACCTATTCGACTGCTGGTACCTTGGCAGATAATTAAGTGAAAGTTTTTTGTTTTGTTTTTCTACCTAAATTCTTAATAACTCGATGCATTTCCGCTGATGTCGAAGACCAAATATCAAAAATGATTGTAAAGCTACAGTAGAAAAACTAAACTGATTTCTATATAGGAATTAAAGAACATGGAGGTTACAAAATAATCGAAATTCGAATGTGGCAAGTGAATTGGTGCAGCGATGCAACGTAGGTTGAGACTATTGAACGCTTTCCGCCATAGAACATCGTTTTGGTTTCATTTGTTTTCTATAGCATTTTCTTCTAGTATTTTGTTGATTGGCAAAAAAAAAAATGGCTAAAATAAAAAAAATAAAAACTGACATTGTTCTAAAGAACATAGCGACAGTCACGGTCTGAGCAAGTTTCAACAAATCGAAATGCTGAAAATCTTCAAAAAAAAAAAATCATAATGTGATAAATGCAAAACGTCACCGGGCCATTACTATCCGAAATTATCTCGTTTTCCTTGAAGTCCATGCCAGCAAATGTTAACAGATTTGAAAATAAAATGCGTTTCCCAAAAATTGATCACTGCATGCATTAATTTGCTGACAAAACATAAGTAAAAATTGTACTGAAAAAAATATTTTATCTCAGATGTTCTGATTGCCTTAAGAATACCGGAAAACATACCGATCGAAACGATGTGTTAAAAATACAACAATGACAACAAACGAAAAGTATTTTCATTCTTGCTGTTTTTGAAGCTTATCTTAGTTTCAGACAAAGCCACACGGTGCGGACCAAATTCACTATTCAAATGTGAATATATTCGTATTTTTAATCTTTATTTCTATACTTTTTTTATTTCGGATGTTTCGAAGTTAGTGTGTGTGTGGGTCTGTGTGTGTGTGTGTGTATGTGTGTGAGTGTGTGTGTGTGTGTGAAAGAAAAAAAACGAAGTTGGCATCCCTCTTTTAAAAGAAATAAGGATCTAGACTCTTATTTCAGTAATTTCAAAAGTCTGAATCAAAACAAAATTACATAGAATATACAGGGTCGGGTTTAAGATATTTTATTACTATCCCTAGCTCTTCACTATTATTATAAACGACCAGGAATTTTATCTGGCATAATTAACTTATTCAGAAAATCAATTAACAAAGCTAACATTGATATATTAATATCCGCGGTTCCAGACATCTGCCCAGTGTCTTGCAACATTTTTCCGTGAATATACGGAAGATTACTGTATACTGGGAAAACCCTTGAGATTACTTGATTTGCAGTTAGAATCAACCCACAAAAAACAGTGTTATTAAAATCAGCAAATTACTTACGGAAAGTGGAAAAAAAGTAATTCAGAAGTCTTGCTGCAACTTGATATTTAATGAAAGCTGCCAGATACGACACGAATGGAAATGCATTGGAGATAATTGTAAGCTTAAAGCATTAGAAAAGGAAAGTGCTGTCTTGTGTCGCTTCTTACCAGGGGACAGTCTTGTCCCTCTTCCGAACAACGCAGCGATCGTAAACAAATGCGCAACTAGACAGCGTTCGAACGCTTGCCTGCGTGCACATTCTTGCTAATAACATTTCTATTGCATAAAACCTTACACAATTCTTAAATACGGGGGATGGGTAGCGTTTGGCAGGTTGCAACGCGAAAACGACGAGGTGAGTTCGCATTACACTCGAGTTTGTTGCATTCACTTTCGTACCTTTAGGAAATGGATAAATCCATCTCTTCTCTTCCAAGAAATGAGTTAAATAAGACTGGGCTATTCAGCCTTGGTTGGCAACCAGTTTAAGAGAAGGACAACTGAGAATTCAGAAACCAGTTGCCTAAAGGGTTAACAACTCATAATCCGCAAAGGTCACATCAACAACGCCTAACGTGTTGGGAGCTATGGCCGCACACACCTCAGGGGAGTCAAAGGGTCTTGACTGAAATAGATATAGGAGGATATCTACGAAAAAATAGTTTAGCTGGGCCCTGCTTTCTACGTAGATATATACATAAGTCCGTAATACTGAAAAGAAAACACAATTTATTTGACAAAATAATTAATAATTATTCCTGATCGTCTTAATTCCATCATCAAAATCATATTCATGAAACGTTTTCAGGTCAACATTCGGAAATTTTCCAGGCTCGTATATTGTTTTAGAAATTACTTTTTATGATTCATTTTAAGCACTTTTGCATCAGGATTCCTTATGTCATTTTTGCTCGACTTTCAAAGAATAGTAGCACTATGCATTTTCTCTCGGCACGTGGTATATCATACTTGATTTTGTCATGTCGACAAATGTTGTTCAAATATGATATTTATGGGCACATCTTTTTTTCCAATTTGTAGGAAGTTTTATGCACAGTTTTTGGTATAGTGTTTTTCCTATAAATGCCTGATAGTTGTGATGCGTTTACGGAGTCTTTTTCTTTCATTAGGTTGATATCACATTTTACCTCGTATTCTGTACAACGTTAGGGACATGTTCGAAAAATCTTTGAAGTGCAATCATCTTCCTAATCATTGTGCGTGCAATTGCTTTTGAGCAATGTTTATAGAGAATTGATCGTTTGTGTTTAATAAATAAAAGACTGAATATAAAATGCAATTTTGACAGTTTTTTAGTCTTTTTGCTTGATATGCAAACGTTGTGCAGAAGATTGGCAACGGATACCAGACGTTTAGTAGATGCAAGATGTTGTATCAAATTGTCGAGAAGTACGTTTAGAGTTCAGGAAAACAGACCATTACGAAAGAACTCTGAGCTGTAACACTGATCAACTGCAGAAAGAACTTACAGAAAAATTAGAGATGAAACGCTCCGTTCATTTAGATTCATAAGTTATTGGACAGGTTTCGCATGAGCATGCAGAAATAAAGATCAGTGATTAATCCTTTGTCTTTCTCTTTTTATGTACAAGGAGCCAAGTTTAAAGGTATCCGGTGAGTATACAATACAGTATTTAGTATCAACTAGTCTAACTCGCTTTATCCATGACCCAATTTTGAGACACACTGAATGTTTATATATGTACTAAGTTCAGCTTTGTATGGTACAAAGCTATAAATATTAGGCACCCTGTAAAGTTCAAAGTCACTACTCAATCAAATCCGGTTGCTAAAAATTAACCCAGGCTGAAGTTACCACTTATCTTTCTTTACTTGCTCGACACAAAAATATCATTTTTAGACAAAAAAGTTTGTTACTTTCAGTTTGTATTAATGCCCAGTCTGTAAGTTACGTAATAGGGTAGACTAAATTGTCTAGCCTTGAGCAGTAGCCTGGCTCACAAGACAATTCCAGTACCAGGTTATGATATGTATGCACAAAGTTATGTTATCACCTACGTCCTAAAATGACATGGCACACTAAAAATATACCTTGCAACGAAAACTTTTAATGAAAATGGATGAATTTTTTACGAACATTTTTAAAGACAAAAAATGCGCGTATTTACAGGAAAATCGTCAAGATGTCAATCCAAATGCAATCTCCTGTGAGGAATTTTCTTTTCTGTATTTAGTGCGATATAAAAGGAAACATTTTGTAAGAATTGCTAGAACCTTGAAATAAAATTACTGTGATAGGAATTAGTGATGAAATTTTCTTATTTGAACGAAAAATTGGAAAAGTAAAGAGCCTTTTGTGGTGATTAGGCTTCATTCGAACATTCATTCTCTTCCTACAAGCATCCGACTCACAAGAGCTGGGTAACTAGGTTCATTCAGATATGTGACCCATTATCCCGGTCTGTCTTCTTCAGGATTTCATTTCTTGCAATCCCTGTGTTATCAACATATTCAACAATTTTTTTAAAAAGAAATTATCGAATCAAAACTGAGGCCTTTCTCTAACTGTACAATAAAGAGTTCAGCTGGAAAAAGCGTACATTCGGCGGAAACCCTGGAAAATAATGAGATGATTAGATAAGAATACGATCAATTTATATGCATCAAATATTCCGTAAAAAAATATGTAGGAAACGATTGTATCCATCTAAGACAACGAAAGTTCACAGTCATATAATAATACGATCGCGATGAAGCTGTAATAAATAGAATATATTTCAAGTTGTTATACGAAATAGTGTTAGTTTTTTGACGGATTCGAGATTTTTATATGGATTTTTGGATAATTCCTTTTGTTTCAGTCCATTCTGTATCTATGCACGCATGCAACCTTTGTATATTTTAAATATCCCGATACATATCCCATCTTTTCACACTCTATTTCACTGACACTGATCCCTTAATATCTAAGGGATTCTTTTTCTATTATTCCTGGTGACAAGATCTCATCCCTTGGCTTGTATGATCAGTTTTAATTTGAAATTACATAGAATCTTATATTTTACATTCACCAGGCCAGATTGAATTTAGTCTTTGGGGAAGTAGAACGATGGGTGATGAACTCTTCCCAGATTTTCAATAATTTTGATTTCACTATTTAATAATTTCGAATGGCAACACCGTCTGTCTTTATGCAAGGACCAAACGGTTCTTCAAAAGACGGTCAGCCTTAATTTGTCTCCCCCTCCAAGGTGAACTTATATTTGAGAAATTCTGCGTAATTCTTTGAACATTTTTCTACCTATTTACTCTTTTTATTTCCATCTGCTGAACCACTTAATTGTGTTATTCACAGGTCCCCCTTTAATCTAGGGTGGTAGCACCTGATAGGGTCCCCGCTATAGGCAAATAGTGAACTGAAAAAAATCAACTGTACATTTTTATAGTAAAATGACAATACAACACTAAAAAAAAGTATAAAAATAGTATTTTATGATAAAATTACCAGCAGTACAATTTTGTAGTGAAAATCCCAACACAATATTAAAAAATATCAACAATATATCTTATGGTCTACAAATTATATATCTAAAATTATTTTACCTTAAAAGTATAAAATTATGTACAAAATATCGGTAGTTGAAACCATAGAATTGAGTTCAAAATAATTAGATTTCGGCATTAAATAGATTTCGGCATTAAATAGATTTCGGCATTAAATAGATTTCGGCATTAAATAGATTTCGGCATTAAATAACACATAACGGTTGATATGGCGCCAAACAAAATCAAGCGAGGTGTAACTTCCGCTGCATATCGACAGTAAACAATTCTACTCACATAACCTTGATAGGATCATCCGTTACTCGATCTTCCATAGAATCTTATATTTTGCGTTGTCCAAAGAAATATTATATTTCTTTTTTTTCCTTCATCCAGATGATGCGGAATATATTTGTTTATAATTACGATTTTCATCGTCGTTGTTATTTCATTCTCAATTCCACCTACCATAATATTTTAATTTTTGCATTCACCATTTGACATAAAAATCATTTTATTCTTTTCTGTATTACTTTGTTAAATAGTCTTGATGTTTACTTCTTTTTTTTTCTTTTCGTTTTTTTTTACACCTTTGATTCCAGTCAGTAATCCGCTAGAAAAATGAAATGTACTATCGACTGTTTTTGTTTAAGATGACGAGTTCCACTCGCATAGTCTTGATAGGATCATCCCTTTCCACGTTCTATAGAATTTTTTTTTGCTTTAATAATGGTGAAATTATGTATCTTTTTCTATCGACCTTTTTAATCATTAGATTTCACTTTGTAATTCACTGAACTGACAACGCGAAGATTACGAGTCGCAAGGAATTTTTCTTTATTTCCCAAAATGACTTAATATTGACTATTTTAATTCTTTGTTAAATACCGATTTTTATAGCTATTCTTTACATGACGTTATACTGTTGAAGCTTTAAAAGGGTGAATCGATGTAAATCCTGTATTCAATAAAATGTTCTATTTTCATTGCCCAGGATGATTGTATACGCAATAGTGTGGTGAAAACAAGTCTTGATATTTTTTCCAGTTATAGAGTGATTTTATTTCAATCTGTAGTACACAGGATTTGTGATGTCAAATAATTTTGTTTTCGTTGATACGAACATAGACGCGTTCTTTTTCCGAAATGAAAGTAAAAAATCGCTACCCACTGTTTTAAAAAATTTAAAAAGAACAAAAAACAAAAAAAAAACAGTGAATTATCCAATTTAAACGAAATGTCCAATACTTATTCATCAATGAATTGCTGCCATATATGGTCTGGGGCCACTGCTGTTTGCCTCAGGGTTCTTGATAAGATCCAGAGACGGATAGGCAACGTGATTGGCCCTGATCTGTCATCTCGTCTGCAGTCGCTCTCTCACAGACGCGATGTTGCCTCGCTCTGCCTTTTTTACAAGTACTTTCACGGTAATTGCTCCGTGAAGCTGCTTTCGCTTGTCCCCAGACCTCGTGAATTTAAACGCCCCACCAGGCTGGCATCCCGCTCCCACCCCTACACCGTTGAAACTGTTAGATGTAGACGTCTCTTCTACTCCAATAGCTTCATGTCTCGCACATCCCGCCTATGGAACTCCCTTCCCTATTACTGTTTCCCTGACAAATACAATCTCCAACGGTTTAAGTGTAGCGTCAATCGACATCTCCAGTTGCCTTGATCTATCCACTTCCCTTCTCCACATCCTTTCATTTTTCATTCCTATCTGCTCTCGCTCCAAATCTTCTGTAACCCCCTTGCCTTGATCGACCCACTGTCTTTCTCTTTCTCCACATCCTCTCCTTTACCACTCCTATCTGCTCTTCCTCCAACCCTTCTTTAACCCCTTGCGTGATAGTGGCCTCCAGCCTTGCTTGGGGTGATACGCTTAAAAAAAAAAAAAAAAGATAATGTTTGTGGAAATGTTTGGTGGTTCAGTTTTAACCACCCTTTTCAATATCACGTGTGTATGCTGTTGTTGTTTTTTCTTTTCAATTTGGTGAGTGTTAGCGAACTTTGTTTAGAGTTTTCTAAAGAAAATTGTTATTTCAATAAAACGTCATGCACTGTCAAGTGAGAACAATTCATCCCCAAAAATATTTCAATAAAACTAAAAAAATAAAGTGAGAAGTATTTTGAGAGAGTTTTCATAATTTAATAACACACATTATTTTATTTCAAATTGGATAGGAAAAAAAATCTACACTGAATATTTTTTTTTTAAATTTACATGTATTTTTCCGAGGGGATTTTGAAATTCACCCATTTCACTTTGTAACATCAGATATTTATTTAAATAAAGAAATAATTTAAGAATCAAAATATATAAAGATTTTTATTCCATTTTCAAGTGTGATAATTTAAAAAAAAAATTTGAAATCTTTTTTTTCATTTTTGCTACTGGGAGATTATTTTTTGTACGAAAGTTCAAAAAAGAAATAATTCTGAATTACCTCCTTTGTTTGACAACTCTTCCCTATTGGAAGAGGAATATGATATATCATAATTCAGTAACTGTTAAATTAAGAATAATTTTTAAAAAAACTGAAGAAATAACTGTTTCATGACATTAAACAGATAAGAATATGATAACAAATAAAAGCATTTACTTAAACTCAAATGTATCATTTAACTGGTTTTAATTAATTTCCTTTTCATTATTATTGGTTTGGCTGGTATTCCATATTTGTTGAAGTTGAAGTCAAAGATTCCAGCATAAATTAATCTTGTATGATATAACAGACTACCGTGCATAAATAAACGTTATTTCTTGATGTTTTATGCAAAATGTAAGGCACTACTTTTATAACATCGAGATAATTAATCCTTAAATTTATTAACTTACTTTTAAATTCATATCTAAAACAACTACTGCAGTTTTAAGAGAATATTTTGCGTCTATAATGGTTGTTCGATAAGGTGAAACCGAGCCAATAATTATGAAATGCCTAAAGACTTTATTTACCAACGGAAATGTATTTTATTTTCATACAGATAAGCTTTAGGCTATTCTCTGTTGTAGGTGAGCTGTACAAGTGTGTAGGTGAAAAACACATATATCCTGGTATATTTATCCCACAACAAAAATGGCGGATTTGGAATGTGAGAGCAGGTAATAAAAGATCTAGGTAACAACCAAACAATATATATAAATATAAAAGTGAACATAGAAGTCAACATTTAGAGGCGACAGTCTGTTTCATGATAGATACAATCATCGGGCCACTTATCATCTAGCATGAAAACTTGCACCCTGGCCACCTTGCATCTAGCATGAAACAGACTGTCGCCTCTAAGTGTTGACTTCTATGTTCACTTTTATATTTACACACGCTCTATCTCTGATATTGAACACTTTATCCCATAAATATAGCACACTTTAAGACTATATTTCTTGATATATATATATATATATATATATATATATATATATATATATATATATATATATATATATTGTTTGGTTGTTTGGTTGTTACCTAAACCTTTTATATATATTTATCGTTTGTTTATGCCCCCCTCCACCTTTGGACCTCCCTGCCTCTCGCATGTGTTACCCCTCTATATAGATCTCAGGTCCTCCCACACTCCCACACATACTCTCACTAATTTTTCCCGGAGTTGTTTTTTCTGTTTTCTTTTTGAATCTGTAGGTCTGATGAATTGGATCGTTCTTACGATTCCAATGGAATAAATTATGACCATGGAATATTAGTGTTTAAGTCTTTTTATTATATCCTTACTCTGTCCTGGACATTGAGTTCTACCTGGATCATATCCTCTTGGAATTATTTTTATACATACATGTATGTGCATATATAATTGCAAATGTATGTGTATATTTACCACTAATATTGTCTATATATATATATATATATATATATATATATATATATATATATATATATAAACGATAAATATGTATTAACAAAAGAATGGTGTACATAAACAATTGAAGATTGCTGCGTGTGACAAAACAATGAACATGACTTAAAATAACATTTATAGTAGAGAAGGTGTTTGTGTATGTGTAGTTTGGTGTAGGGGAATGTACTAGAAAAAATGAAGTGAAAGTTGAGTACCGTCGCTCGTGTTTTTGCGCGCGTGTGCGTTCCTCAGTGGGGAAAGCGTTTTCTTCGTTCGACATACTTCTTACCGTCCCGGAGTGAGATAAGAAGAAAGAGCATGACAGAGAATTTAAACTCCTATTTATAGGCTTATGGAGTGTCCCCTAGTGGCGTTTGTTTTAGGAAATTAAATGGGGTAACTCCACACATCATTCAAATAAAACCAAAATTTAATTTCAAAGACCGTATTTAAAATGCGTTTTTCGGTTATTTTTTAGGAAACATTGTTTACACTCTCATAGCTTTGACTGTATGGTCCGTTATCAATTCCATCTTACATAGAACTTTTTACTTTATATTTATTAGGTGGAATATTTTAATTTATATTTCTTAGGAAGAATTAATCTTCTATATTTCTATTTTAGTTCTTTCATGAAATGTGTCCTGATATTTCCCTGATGTTTCATTGGTCATCTGCTAAATCGATGCTGTCGACAGTCTTTGTTTACAACGATGCATTCCACTCGGCGATCTTATAAAATCGACGAAACATTGGATTTTATATTTTACATTTCTCAGGGCGATTTCATACTTCATATTTTTTCGTCTTTGGCAAAGTCGTTCCTGATATTTTATTTTAGGTTTTTACTCATTAGATTACAGTCTATAGTCCTCAGGTCGATGATGTCAACTGTCTGTGTTTTTAATAACGATATCTGCTCTCCTCGCCCGAATTGAGTGACCCATTTTAAATTTAGTATATAATAAAATATCTTTTATATTTTGTACTGAATGACTTTATATTTCATCATTCATCATTTTCGTTCCTTTTTAAAAGCGGTCTCGATATTTTCTTCCCGCAGTTTACTCATTTGATTCATTTTTTTTTTTTACGCATATAAATTTTATTCCGAGTACGTTAGATATATGCTCAACGTCATCTTCAGGGACTTGTTTTATCTAAGACAAAATTGTTGTGTTCATCTGAAAAACTTTCTTTTTTTAATACTGTTAACAGGAAATCATTTATTGAACAAAGTAACTAATAATAACAAAACAAAAGTCATTGAAACAAAACAAGTTCAGTCGACCAATGATGACAATTCCAGAACAAGGTAACTATAAACAATTTTTTCTATCCTCTACCAGCCGCAATGATGGAGAATGCATTACCTCGAACCATCGCCAGTGAGACACGCTGCAAGAGCCACTCCGTTTCGCGAGGCTCGTTCCTTAATCGAGACGCCATCCCGCCAATCCTCCGAAGGAACGCCATCGAACGAGGGCCAATAACCACTGAAGTCTCCACTGCCACAGGAGTAACAAAAAATCTATCAGCAAGAGAAGAATATTTAACTATTTATTTCATCTCTGCGTCTCGGGCGACGAACCCCGGCTCAACCATGGACCTGATCAAAATACCGACCGAAAATGTATCCGCACAGGTCGCATCCCAAATCAACGACTTACCCATTTTAAAAGGGAAGATGGTAATGCCATCCGGCCGCTTTCCATTACCACGGTCGAGGCTTACGGGTTCGATTTGGGAAGGGAACCCAGCTGCATCCAAACCTCTTTTGATGATGTCGTTAATTGCTGCATGCCGTGGAAAGCGGCCGGCACTACGACGACAGGAGAGAGGATGCAAACCAAACGCTTCGATGGAAGCTCCACATCTGCATCTGTGACGCTCACATAATTTGAGTACAAGACGGATCGCGACTCCAACCCGTGTGCACTCATCATCTAGAAGTGTACCGGTAGATGAAGAGGGCACTGCGTTGAGCCAGGCGCCACTACTCGGTTGTGAAGCAGATAGTAGAAAAAAAATATATATGATATATTCATCCAGATGCATCTGACGTCTCTCTGTAATTTTCTAGTTCGTTGAGGTCTTATGCCTTATTTATGATGACGACATCATTTCTTTTACACTGGATAGTGTGCACTGTTTTAAATTATAATTCTATATTGTGTATTTCCCTGGATGACTACGTGTTGAATTTTTTTATGTCCTTTTGAAATCATTTCCGATATATTGTTCCATGTTTTTCACTCTTTTGGTTTCATTCTGTAATCCACTAGAATATTGCTGTCGTCTGCCTTTCTTTGTCTTCAGTCTTTGATGATGTGTTCTTTTTAAATTTTAAATTCCATAAAATTTCTTCTTTTATTCCCTTCAACGATTTTACATTTCATTTTTTTTTTTAAATTCTTTTGTAAAGTCGGTGTCGATATTTTAAAAATGTTTTTGATTTCTCATTCGCTAACGCGACGCCGTTGTCTTTGTTTTCGATCTATAGATCTGACCTTCTAACCTGGAATAGGTGATTCGATCTGACATCCATAAAATTTTATATTTTGTCTTCTCCGTGACGATTTATATTTAATATTTTCTCATTCTTGGTTCAGTCAGTCCCAGTATTTTCGTCCACATTCCCCTCTTTGCTTTTTAATCCGTTGAAACTGTCACGTCGATTTTGTAACAAATTTATTCTTTTCTTTATAATGACTAGATTTTTTTCTCCTGTCCAGAATTGGACGATTCTCTTTCATTTTAATGTTTTATCGAATTTCATAGTTTACTTTCCCCGGAGTGAATTTATATTAACTTTATTTGTAATTTTTGAAATGTCCTTATTTATTTCATTTAACTGAAACTTTGAGGTCGACTACCTGACATATTTATTTTTATTATTTTTATTATTATTCTAAGAATTCGATCCCAATGGCTTATATGGGAATTTGTGATTTGAATTTCATAATTGCAGCGAATTTTGTTTTTTTCTACTCTTCAGTGTAAATTTTCTCTCATAATTATCGATTTTTCTACACTATTCTATCCAGATTGTTTTATAATTCTCAGTAATTGTATATTCTTTATAAGTCATTCCTAATTGCATTTCTGTGCTAACTTCATGAACTTAAATATAACTGACAACTTTAACTTTGTCTCCACACAGACAATATTTGCATTTTTTGTTTTGTTCAATTTGAGTTTGATATACAGGGTGTCCATAAAGTTCGTGTGCACTTTAAAAAAATTATAACTTTATTTGTATTTGCGATAGAAATAATCTGTAAAAAATGTTATAAAGTTTAATGTACCTAGTTTTAAGTATAGATAAAATAACTAATGTAATTTCAGGTATTACTGTAAATCAGTTGGCAAATGTTTTCCGTGAACTGCAAAATCGTATTACCCTTTGTATTGCTAATGATGGAGGACATGTGGAAACTTAAATAAAATTTCAATAAATCCTTAAAAAAATATAGATTTACTTCTTTCTAATCCTTTTTACAAATTATTTCTATCGCAAATACAAATAACGTTGTAAATTTTCTAAAGTACACACTAACTTTATGAACACCCAGTATATATATATATATATATATATATATATATATATATATATATATATATATATATATATATATATATACATTAAAAAGAAGAGAGGTACCGCAACCGTTTTTGGTTGTAATGTGGAATTTTCCAAAAACAATTATGCTTTATTTTCCATAATTTTACTACATGTGTTTCTGGTCACGCGACCGTCTTCAGGTAAATGTCTCATATCGAGAATATTTAACATTGAAAAACATAAAGGAAAAAAATAATTATTTTTAATAATATGTGGAAATCTCCACCCTTTACCTGAAGACAGTCGCGAGACCAGAAACACGTGTAGTAAAATGATGGACAATAAAGCATAAATTTAAAAAAATCCACATTACAACCAAAAACGTTTCTCTTCTTTTTAATATACACACTTTTCTCTCGTTGGAACCACTATAACCTCTTTCTTTTATATATATATATATATATATATATATGTAGGGGGTACATAATTTTTATTTTTTAAAGTGCACACTAACTTTATGTACATCCTGTATAATAACCTCTTCGTTATATATATATATATATATATATATATATATATATATATATATATTTTTAGATTGAGATAAACACACAGTGACTGACAGTGACTCAATTCTGCCGAAGAGTCGTGCAATATTAGCTTAAATAGTCACTGTTTACAAACCGACAACTCAAACCAAAGAGCTTATATATGAAGAAATATAGTCTTAAAGTGTGCTATATTTCTGGGATAAAGTGCTCAATATCAGAGATAGAGAGTGTGCAAATACAAAAGTGAACATAGAAGTCACTTCGAGGCGACAGTCTGTTTCATGCTACATGCAATCATCAGGACTAACGATTTCATGTAGCATGAAACAGACTGTCGCCTCTAAGTGTTGACTTCTATGTTCACTTATATATATATATATATATATATATATATATATATATATATATATATATATATATATATATGTAGGGGGGTACATAATTTAAATTTTTTAAAGTGCACACGAACTTTATGGACACCCTGTATAATTCATCGGTAATGCTATTATTAATGCTTCTGTTTACAAATCGTCTGGTTCACAATTCATTATTATTTTGTGCGCTAAATTATGCAAACTAGATGCACCAGATCTTTTTCATGACGGCTAGATCACGTGACAAGAAATTCCTTAATACTTAACTGATTTTCCTATTGATGTTGATTGGAAGTCTTGGTTGTATTCCAAGTCTTTTTTTTTAATCTTTTTCTAAGTCTTTGTAACTGTTCCAAGCTTTCCGATAATAAAGGAAAAAAATTGTTATCTTCAAATTCAAAGCTATTTATCTTCTTGGATAGAATCTTTTGGAAAATATTTACTAAGCGTTGCATTCTTTTCATACAATATTGTGCTGTTTTTAATTCGCTGGTAATCTAGGACTCACAAACCAGAGAAAAAAATTTAAAACCAGAAATTTTAAATAAAAATGTTACCTAGCTAAAAAATTCTAACAATTCATCGATTTTAACGATTTTCTAATATCATAGAGGTAGAACAATATATTTTAATATAATTTAAATAAAAATTGCATTATGAAAATTAAAATTAATTAGTGATATATTTTTGAATGGTTATATTAAATTAATTATTTAGTATAGATAGAATTATTTCTAAATTAATGTTAAAATAAACAAAAGATTTGTCGAATATCACGTCCTCCGCTTGATTTTCATACCACAATCAGGGTTTTACACATTAGATTTGATACGTCGCTTTTAAAACCGTTAAATGATGGTTTCTAACGCGATTAGACATAGATTCGAAGAATTCTAGTGGCAGGCGTTTCCAGAAGACATTGTATAAGAGCCAACTCACTACATAGCAGACCGTCTCACCAACCATTTCTTATTGCTAAAAGTTTTATGGAATGGCACACATTTAGAAATTAATTATAAAACATTTTGACCAACCAGAGTTTTAATAAAAAAGAAATACTAGACATTAATTACTAGACATTAATCTTAAAAAAATATCTTCATGAAATCAAGGAGAATTAAAATCGAGTCTGTTTCAGGGAAATAATTTACAGTCTTTCGTCAATCTTTTTATTTGTCGTCTTTCTCCTTTCTTTAACTTAGAATTCAGCCATTTCCAAAATTACTCATTTTTATTTATCTAATTTTTCTTGATTTTCAGGCAATATCTTCCCTTTCTCAACGTGTCTTGGTTTTGTTGAGGACGCAAACTCATTTAATAGAGCGCATTATACTATTTCAGAATTATGGTTTCCATTCAGGCTCTGTCCGAAAATGCCATCTTTCATTTAGCATTAATAGTACAGTATATATGCTGAAGATACCATGGACTAAACATGTGAGGTTTTATAGAAAATGGAAGCAAAAAGGAAATCTGTATTTAACATCAGGAAAAAAGACTAGATTTTTACTACTCTTTATTTTGTTATATAATTTTCATTTCATACTGGTCGATGCATAGAAGTTCTCTAATTCGTTTTTCGCAAGGTATGATTAGAAACAAGCCATTCTAACTTTTATAGTATTTAACATTCTAATTCTATACTCGGTTAAATACCACTACAGGCGGCCATTAAACTAGATTTCTAGTCATTTCCTATTTAGAGAATTTATATTATTGTGATTCGCAAATAAATAAGAGGAAACTACTATGTAATTAAATGAAGCCCAGATACATTTAAATTCAGCTTCAATTGGACTTTTTTTTAATGGGGGGGGGGCTTGGAAAGTCTGATACTCGCAGAACAGACTGAATAAAAGACGGACAGAGGAAAGCAACGCGTAAAATACTTGATGAGCTTCACTAAATGGATGGTTGAACAGGGTTTGGGAGAAATGAAAAAAAGAAAAAAAAAAAACTTAAGATCTACATGGGACATGACGATGAGGAGAGCCATGTTCGCCTACATCCTGAATGGACACGGCATATAAAAAAGAAGTCTCCTCTATTTAATCACATGACTCCTGTTATGAATGCCGAATATTGCGAAACGTAACAAAACTTTTCCTAAACATACATATACTGTCAGACAACTGATGAAGTTTAATATACAAATTAGACGAAATAAGAGTTTAACAATAAGTGATAATAAAATAGAGCAATTATAAGAATATATTGTAAGTTATGTGATGGATAGAAAATTCGTTCTTAGTGAAGATCTTGGCAAAGACATCATATTTTTGTTTTCTTTCATTATGGCGTCGTGAACTTTCATCTCCACTTACAGAAAGCACTCGGCGGCTCCTCTTTGGCTTATCTAATTAACTTTCTGTAGATAAACTTTCTTTACTCGAAATGGAATAATAGAAGCAAAACCTCGGTGTTAAATGTACGTGAGAAGAAATCAGCTTTTCCTTTTGTTTCTTTGTTACAATTTTAGAATAATAGAAACAGAAAAGTCTTTCTATCAGCATATCTATCTAACATAAATGAAAAATACTGGCGCCACAACCGATTTTTCACACGTACAAATTATATTGTTAATGATAATCTATGATGGCCATGAGAAAAAAGTAGAGAGAAAGAAGTAACGAATATTTTGTCAAGATCATAAAGTCTGGATGGGAGAAGAGGAAAATGTTTTGAATGTGTGCAGGCGTTTCCAGTGCAAGATGCGCAATACACATTTGGAACATGGCATGCACAGTGAAACAAACTTATTATGCAGTATTAAAAGTCGCCAGTTCCTTGTTATATGGCTGGAATTCCTGTATATTTGCCAGAGGTTTGTCTTTGAATCCAGATAAAATCGAGAAAATAGGTGCTGTTTCTTAATTAGAAGTTTGACGTCACATGATTTTGTTCCCTCTGCATTTCACCCCCTCCATGAGGCTTTATCTTGTTCTATGTTAAGCTTAGTAAGAATAAAATAATTCATAATAAGCTTGATGTTGACACTTTACCGTAGAGCAGTTATGAGTAAGCTAAACGAATAAAGTATAATGCTGAATTTGGGGTCCAATCTTGTGTGACCTTTCTGACAGAAGCCAAATATCGCACATACCTACAGTTCCTAAGCTGAATGAACGATTATCGAGCAAGTATTGGAGATTATTCCTCCTGAAGTTAATCTCCACATGATGCGCCACACCTTGTGCCTTACGAATCACTCGTTCTCTCTTTGAACGCCATCTTTTTTTTCTGTTTTTAGACGACCATGTGTCTCAATAGCTTTCTTTTCATTAACAAACAGCGCATTGCCATAATTGCTCTTGGAAAAAATGTGGAAATATTTTTCGATATCTTCTCGAATATTTACAAGTCGTAATTTTTCTGCTGGTAGACTGCTTGAAAATTAATGTTAGTAGTCTATGCAATTTTTTTTTACCTCATAAAGTGTTTTAAGCTAACAGTAATAATTATCAATCACAGCTTGATGCTTGGTTAGATAATTAACTATGAAATCTTATCGTCTATTAATAGTGAGTCATGTTCGAAACTCCTTTCTGTTATAACGAGTTCAGTATTAACACGGCCTTGTGCAAAACGCAAGTGTTATGGTCCAAGGTTAGGACCAAGGAAGAACAACACGAACACAAAAGTAGAAATAACGAAGATATATTACACGAAATAATAATACAAGATGTGGAAGGTGTTAGTATGACTGTCAGTCTGGTTTGGAGTGAACTACTATTGGCGCGACTCGATTCGACTCGTCCCTCTCTCTTGAGAGGCGCAGTATTGATAGTGTCAGGAAGAGTTCACTCTGTCGTTATAGGTAAGGTCCCATAACAGCAAGGAATTTTAGTAAATTGATAAATATTAGGAACGAGAGAACGGAAAAACTGCATATTCGTTTTGTGCTGAAAATTTCTTTATTAAACTCTCTGACATCTTGAGTTTTGAAAAAAAAATCAACTTTTGGAACAGGTTTCTTTATTCATTTGAAAACATTCCATTTTATTTTTGTGGTTTGATCACTTTTCATTTATTTATATTCATTTTCTTTTGTTCTTCTTCTTCTTCTTTATCGTCTTTTAATTTTTCATTTCTCTATTTTATCTCCAATTTTAGTTTCTTTTCTCTCTCTTTTCTTTCTTTCTTTCTTACTTACTTTCTCTCTCTTTTCTTTCTTCACTCTCCTTTACTCCCTTTTTCTTTCTTTGTTTTGTTTATTTTCTTTCTTTTCTATTTTGCTTTCTTCTTGCTTTTTGGCTTTATCTTTTCTTTCCTGTTATTTTTCTCTTCCCTTGACTCTTTCTATCATTTCTTTTGCATTCTAATTTATTTTTCTTTACTTTCTTTTCTATTATTTTTCTTTCACAATCATTTGCCTTTTTTCATTTTTTTTTCCTTTGTCTTTTTTCACCCTTTTTTCAGCTGGGCTCATTGTTTTTATTGGCATTTCACTTTTGTATTTTTACGCCGCATCAGGTACATGCACTATTTTTATACGCGCACTTAACGAACCATCCCCGCTTAATGAAGGTTCATCCAACTTCCTAGAAATACGTTGGTGTTTTAGTTAATGAGCCTACTTACTGTAGAAGAGAGATAGCTTTTGTTTTGATAGCAAGCATTACAATTCAAAGCAATTGCTTATAAAAAGTCAACAAAAAAACGCCATCTTTGTATCTTCTTTTTTTTACATTGCGTCATTTCATCTTGAAGTCACCTGATCGTCAACTGATTTTTTTTCTTTTTGAACTCACTCACATTTGACCCCGTTTACACCTACATACATACTACTCTTTAGTTTGTTATATAATTTTCATTTCATACTGGTTGATGCATAGAAGTTCTCTAATTCGTTTCTAGGAAGGCATGATTAGAAACAAGCCATTCTTACATTTATAGTGTTTACTCATTCTAATTCTATACTCGGTTAAATACCACTACTGGCGGCCATTAAACTAGATTTCTAGTAATTTCCTGTTTAGAGAATTTATATTATAGTGATTCTCAAATAAATAAGAGGGAACTACTCTGTAATTAAATGAAACCCAGTTACATTTAAATTTAGCTTCAATTGAACTACTCATCCTTAAACAGTACACAACTAGGGTTAAATGATTTTGCATATTATAATAATTAAATAATTTTTGTAATAAATTATGGAAATATTTATCACAGAAGAGGAAAGGAACAAAATGAAATGATTAATAATTTAATGATAAATTTAACCCTAGAACACTAACCATGGGTATATAGTACCCAGCGCAAACTTTCCTATTTTTAATTAAAATTTTCTTACCTAAATAATATGTTTTTCAGTTCCTATTAATGTTGACTCAAAGTACAATGTTTGAAGTGCCTACATGTAAAATGTTTCAAATAAAGATTTATATTTAATATTTTTTTGGTTAATAGTGGTGTAACTTTAAGTGATGGTTAGTGTTCTAGGGTTAATAATAAGTAATGATACACGCAAAATAATTATTTTTTGAAAACATTCTACAATATATATTTCTGATTATTGTATGCATCAAAGAACACAAAAATTAAGATCCTGATTGTCGGAGAGGGCACGAAAAAATGCAATTAGGAATTGTTTTATCCTTCATATTAGAGCATTGCCCTAACATAAATCTTGCTACAATGTACCTTTTTTGTTGTGTTACGATAACCCATACACAGAAATCGGATCTAATAATACATATTCTGTAGTACTACGTATTATATCTGGCCAAACTCTAAGACTGGTTTGATCGTTTTCTTTGCCTTTGGGAATCAAAATATAAATTGTTTTCATTTTTTTCTTTTTAGAATTCAGAAGAGGATTCTGCGAATTGTAACTGGGAAACTACAAGACAAACCAAATCGCTCAGTATTTACCATCGGTGCCCGAGATAAAAGCTTAGATTTTATATTCTTATATTTTAAGAAAAGTACGCGATATCGCTTAGAAATTGAATCTCCTTACCCGCATTCTTTCTCGCATTTGACCTATTTTAGTACTAAAGCTAAACTGAGTAGACGATTGCCACCGGCATTGCTGGTAGATTAAATAACTGTATATTTACCACTAGCATGGTCGTCAATAATTAAGCACTGAAATCTAACATTACGAAACCTGATTTTCAAGGTAGTCAAATCCCTCCTTCGGGTAAACGGTACTAAATAATTTTCTGATCATATTTATCTCACTTGACATTGTTCCATATTAAGGTAAACTTATCATCCTCCACACTTGAATGATTGGCGCAACACAATCTTCAAATATACTTCCACTTTTTGCCTCATATTTAGATAAGTTTGTTAAATATCTTTCAAACTCTATTACCATCTCACGTTACCATATAAAAAGGAGTTTAATATCATAGAGCAGGCATATCTTCCTCCTGCCCTACAAAAATCCTCTTATTCCTATTCACCCTCCCATTTCGCTTTCAACCATACAATATTAAACTTCATAAATATTATGCAGCAAACACTGAACTACTTAGTGACCGTGATACTTGTGTATTTTTCAATGGCGCAAGAGCACGGTTTTCTAATCAAGGTAAATACAAATATTTCGAATGCTGATTTTCAAGACGCAATATACATTTTTAGAATTTCTAGGTTTTAGAAAACTAGAAGAATTTCTAGGTTTTAGAAGACTAGAAGATATTCTGGGTTTTAGAAGACTAGAAGACACTCTGGGTTTTAGAAGACTAGAAGACATTTTGTGTTTTAAATGACTAGAAGACATTTTGTGTTTTAGATGTCTAGAAAACATTGTGTTTTTTTTCTAAAACCCACAATGTCTTCAGACAATGATTACAAGACATTCTGGGTTTTAGAAGACTAGAAGACATTTTGCATTTTAGACGACTAGAAGACATTTTGGGTTTTAGAACACTACAAAAAACTCTGGGTCTTAGAATACTAGAAGACATTGTGGGTTTTAGAAGACTAGAAGACATTATGGGTTTTAGAAGACTAGCAGACAATCTAGGCTTTAGAAGACTAGAAGACATTTTTGGTTTTAGAAGACTGGAATACATTTTGGATTTTAGAACACTAGAAGACATTTTGTGTTCTAGATGACTAGAAGACATTTTGGGTTTTAGAAGACTGGAAGACATTTTGGGTTTTAGAAGACTGGAAGACATTTTGGGTTTTAGAACACTAGAAGACACTCTGGGTTTTAGAACACTAGAAGACATTTTGTGTTCTAGCTGACTAGAAGACACTGGGTTTTAGAAGAGTAGATGACATTTTGGATTTTATAAGACTAGAAAACATTTTGGGTTTTAAAAGACTAGAAGACATTCTATGTTTTAGAAAACTAGAAGACATTTGGGGTTTTAAATGACTATAGGACATTGTGGATTTCAGAAGATTAGAAGACATTTTTGGTTTTAGCAGACTAGAAGACATTTTTGGTTTTAGCAGACTAGAAGACATTATTGGTTTTAGAAGACTAGAAGACATTTTTGGTTTTAGAAGACCAGAAGACATTTTAGAATTTTGAGGACTAGAAGACACTCTGAGTTTTAGAAAACTAGAAGATACTGAGGGTTTTAGAAAACTAGACGACATTCATTTAGTATTCTACATGACTAGAAGACATTTTGGGTTTTAGAAAACTAGAAAACCATTGTGTGCTATAGAAGACTAGAAGACATTTTTGGTTTTAGAAGACTGGAAGACTTTTTTGGTTTTAGAAGACTGGAAGACATTCTGGGTTTTAGAACACTAGAAGTCACTCTGAGTTTTAGAAGAGTAGATGACATTTTGAGGTTTAGCAGACTAGAAGACACTCTGGGTTTTAGACGACTAGAAGACATTTTGGGTTTTAGATTACTAGAAGACATTTTGGGTTTTGAAGAGTAGAAGTCATTCTTTTTTTTTTCTAAAACCCACAATGCTTTCCAACAATGACTACAAGACATTCTGGGTTTTAGAAGACTGGAAGACATTTTGGGTTTTGGAACACTAGAAGACACTGGGTTTTAGAAGAGTAGATGACATTTTGGATTGTATAAGACTAGAAGACATTTTGGGGTTTAGAAGACAAGAAGACATTTTGGGTTTTAAAAGACTTAGAAGACACTCTGGGTTTTAGAAGACATTCTGGGTTTTAGAAGTCTAGAAGACATTGTGTTTTTTTTCTAAAACCCACAATGTCTTCTCACAATGACTAGAAGACATTCTGGGTTTTAGAAGACTAGAAGACATTTTGCGTTTTAGAAGACTGGAAGACATTCTGGGTGTTAGAAAACTAGCAGACACTCTAGGCTTTAGAAGACTAGAAGACATTTTTGGTTTTAGAAGACTAGAATACATTTTTGGTTTTAGAAGCCTAGAAGACATTCTCGGTTTTAGAAGACTAGAAGACATTCTGGGTTGTAGAAGACTCGCAAAAGATAATCGTTTCTGATTCCTCCCCGTTTGGACTTGTGCCATATGAAGTTGAACTACATCTACGTTACCCAAAGATTTAATAACTGTTTATGGTCAGTTACTTGGTGTTCCGAACGAATTAATATAAATTATTTGTGGTGGAGTAATGGATAGCGGCTTCGATTAAGGAATCGGAGTGCCGAGTTCGATTTCCAGTCGAATCCATTATATTCATTTACATAAGGTATGAGTCCTATTCTTCTCCCCAAAGACATGTGTAAATAGCAGGATAGCCCTGGGCAGCAACTGGTATACCAAGAAAGAAATGGCAACCTACTGCGGGAAAAATCTGCGTCGTCAGTCATGTATCGAAAGATACATGGTCGCCTAAGTGTAAATCACGCATGGCAAATAACTGACTGACTGAGGCATTATTCCTTCATTGAACAATTTTACAGATAATTAATCTCACAAATTCAACAAAAAGAAAAATCATTCAGATATTTCAATCCGCCTATAAAATTATTCGTCTTCTTCAATCTTGTACTTTTTGTTGTAGATTTAGAAAAGAAGAAAAAAGTTATTTCCTTCTCAAAAGCCAAAGAATACTTCAAGAGTCTGTCTAATCAGTTGGAACGGGAAACATGGCGGTTGTTATTTCTTTGCCCGAACGCTTCTTCAAATTGACAACAAATCTTGCTTAAATAAGGAAAAAGAATTTTTTGTGTGAGCGTGAACGTTTCTTTCCCTCCAGAAAGCTTTCCAATGTGGTTTTCTACGCAACTGAAAAATGCATTAAAAAATATCTGACGAACAAAAAAAATCTCAAACCTAAAATTGAAGTCTTTATAATCATACAGCCGCTAGTTAATAAAACCAGATTTCTTTTACGTTTAAAAAGAAGATTCCATTTTTTATGCACTTGATCGTGATAAAAACATAATTAATTGTTAATCCCTGCAGAACAAAATTCTCAAATCCTCTAATCCGAAAGTATTATTTTGATAGTCAGGTCGGATTAAAAGTTTGATCCGATTAGAAGATGCCATACATCACGGGATTTAAATTTCACAGCACCTATTTGAAAATATTCCATTTATTAGACAACTACCAGGTCTTTTAAATATTCTACATTGAAAAGAACACATAAAGAATGATGAATTTTAAATAAAGAGGCAAAGATCCAATTTTGGTCATATTAAAATGTCATAAACACGAAGGCTGGACTACAATAACAATAATAATAATAGTCCGAATATTATATGGAATCTTGAAAAAAATATCTATATATACGCCATATTTTAAATTAGACATTAGATATGACAGATGATTTGTGAATGTTCCCAGATCGTTAGCTTTTCTCACTTAATAGTCATCTTATGGTAATGTGCTAACGACTTAAAAGAATTGGTTGATTTGTTTTTGACGACTTAGTAGGTTAAATGAAGCCGAAATATATTGTAAGAATAATTGCTTTTTTTGCCAGTGAATATTACATTAAGTATTTAAAAATAAAATGATTTTGCCAGATACAAGTCATACTATTTAATCCAGATCGGGGTTGGTGTAGATAACTTCATACCTTTCCCAAATATTTTTTGTTCGTAAGTGAATGAAGAAGAATCCGACGCGAATTCCAACTCAACCGACCGACCTTCCATTCCAAACCGCTATCCATTAAACTACCTGCAAATAAATCATTCTAAAAGATACAAGTGACGATTTCAATAAAAAATACTCATTTTTTAACAACAGTGAAAAAATATTTATTGACAGATATACTCAAAATATGTTTCTGAGGTTAAGGGGAAACAAAGTAAATTTTACTGCGTTTACTAGTTCAGTAGCCTCCTCCCGTTAAATAATATATATATATATATATATATATATATATATATATATATATATATATATATATATATATGAGTGTACATAGAAGTCAACACTTAGAGAAGACAGTCCGTTTCATGCTAGATTCAATCGTCAAGCCTAACGATTGCATCTAGCATGTAACAGACCATCGCCTCTAAGTGTATACTTCTATGTTCACTTTTATATTTACACACGCTCTATCTCTGATATCGAGCATTTTCCCCATAAATATAGCACATTCTAATACTATATGTCTTCATATATATATGTGTGTGTGTGTGTGTGTGTGTGTGTGTGTGTGTGTGTGTGTGTAAAAAAGAACAGTAAGATATAAAATCCGGTGCTTGAAGATGAATTGGAACTAAGTATTAGCTTCCATTTTTGAAACATGGTTATTACTGTGTAGCGAAAAAAATATTTTAAATCAGTTAATTTATAATATATATGTATATATATATGTGTATATGTATATATATATATGTGTGTATGTATATGTATATATATTTATATGTATATATAAATGTATATGTGTATATATGTATATGTATATATATTATATATATATTTTATATGTAGATTATATATATACATTATATATATATTATGTATATATATATATATATATATATATATATATATATATATATACATACACAGGCTGATTGAAAAGTAAATCCCTATTTTATATATGATGGACTCTTTCGTCTTGTAAAATTATAGTTAGACGGAAGAGTCTAACATACATGAAATGGGGAGTTAATTTTCCATCACCCTGTATATATATATCTGTGTGTGTGCGTGTATGCCTGCGTATGATGTGCATATCTGTATTGTGAATGAATATTTATATGTATACAGACATCGAGCAGGTGGAGGTTCGTATACACAAGAAGGTATCCAGGTATATACTCGATCCGGTAGTGATTAAGTCGATTTTAATATGGGTTACCCATATGCGTATATATGGGCTAAGACAAAATAATTACCCATTCCCCGCAACCACTGCCATGCTGGCATTAATATCCACCAAATCTCTCCCCTCCTGTTAGTGCAATGAAATGAGTAAATTAATTCTATTTTTGACAACACGTCCATATTGTTTTCTTTACAACCTGTATCTTCATTTTCGGCATTTTTTTTTCCATTGACACGACCTGATGAGATTCTTATTTTCTATTTTTACTTTCGTTATTTAATCAACTATCCATTTCCTCGTGGAAGCTTTGCAGAGCCCCGCAGCCTTATAGTTTGGGAACCGATACATATTGGCTTCAGCTTGGTTATATTAACTGCCAGGAGGCATATAAAGTTTACATCCAGTCCTCTTAATGCTCGTCTTTTCTAAAAGTAATGGATTACTACTTTACGCAGGAGCATTAAAACGAAGTGAAGATTGACTGTCTCGTCTGGTATTTAGACTCGACACACCAGTTCGATTTCTTTGTTGTCAAACAACAGATCACACACGTCTCTCCTTTCCATTGTTAGTCGATTTTATATTCTTTCAAATAGTCAAGCATAAATGACGATCGGTACAGCATCAAATACAAAAGAAATATTTGTCTATATTTCTGAGATGAAGCATTATGTACATTATTTACATTATTCAGACTATTGTCCTCATCTTTGTCGTCATATTTATTACAACGTTTCGGCCGTTGTACGCTCAAGAACACATGGCACAGTGGGTAAAGGTGTTACTTAGATTCAGTGACAGGTCCCAAAGAGTGTGAGTTCAATAGCCGACAGTGGAGAACTTGGAGAGGGAAATTAACAGGAGATAACTGATAACTGACATCCATTAAACATAGCACGTGGAACTAGAACAGTCTACCCCAGTGAGCGAAGTAAAGGGTTCAGTTCGACATTCCAACCACCTGTTGAAGGCCGGAGCGTACAACGGACAAAACGTTGTAATAAATATGGCGACAGAGATGAAGACAATAGTCCGAATAATGTAAATAATGTAAAAGATATATTATTATTCAATTTTATGATAGTAAATATTTTCAACAGATTAAAAAAAAGATATGGCGAATTCCTTTTATTCAATTTAATGAATAAGACCCCACGTGTGAGTAAATAATTGCCTTTCTTTTGTGATTTCGTGAGTAAAATCATTATTACAGTGAGTCCCCCGTATTCGCGGGGGTTAGAGACCAGAACCGGCCGCGAATAGCTAGAATCAGCGTATATTTATATATCCCTCCCCTAAAAGTACTTATAAGTACCTATTTTGATTGCTAAAACCCTATATGCGTGAAACTTTCATCATAACACTTTAGAAACATTTCAGACCCTTTTAAAAACATTTTTGAAAAATAGTATTGGTGACCATACACTTAGCGTAATATTTCTTTCATTCGTACAATAACCGTTTTAATTACGCATAGATCGATACAACCATTGAAAATACTGTATAAAATATTTTTAATAAGAAAAAAATACAAATTTTAAAACATTTTCTAAAAATAGAACTGCGATGATGTCCCCAGACATAGCATAAGTCCCTTTTGAGACCCCAGCCTCAACCACTAACAAAGAACAAAGCCCAAGCACTACGCATGTTTTTTTGTTTTTGTTTTTTTTTTAAAATGGCGATTAAGGAAAGTTGGCTCCCTGTGCCGACCCAGGAAATTTTTCTCCCCGGAATCGATCCTCCAAATCTATAAATCGACCATTCGCCCTTGCATGGAGTATTGCTGCCATATATGGTCTGGAGCCCCTGCTGTTTGCCTCAAGGTTCTTGATAAGATCCAGAGACGGATATGCAATGTCATTGGCCCTGATCTGTCATCTTGTCTGCAGTCGCTCTCTCACAGACGCGACGTTGCCTCGCTCTGTCTTTTTTACAAATACTTTCACGGTAATTGCTCCAAGGAGCTGCTTTCGCTGGTTCCCAGGCCTCATGAATTTAAGCGTCCTACGAGGCTGGCATCCCGTTCCCACCCCTTCACCGTTGAAACTGTTAGATGTAGGCGTTTCTTCTACTCCAACAGCTTCATGTCTCGCACATCTCGCCTGTGGAACTCCCTTCCTTATTCCTGTTTCCCTGAAAAATACAATCTCCAACTATTTAAGTGTAACGTCAATCGACATCTCCAGTTGCCTTGATCCATCCACTTCCCTTCTCCACATCCTTTCATTTTTCATTCCTATCTGCTGTCGCTCCAAATCTTCTGTTACCCCCTTGCCTTGATCGATCCACTATCTTTCTCCACATCCTCTCCTTTACCACTCCTATCTGCTCTTCCTCCGAACCTTCTGTAACCCCTTGCGTGCTAGTGGCTTCCAGACTTGCTTGGGGTGATAAGCTTAAAAAAAAATACAATTCTGCCAATTTGTACCATAAAATGGACTGTTATATGTTTTAAGTCACTTAAATAATAGTAAAATAACACAAGAATATTTCAAATATGTTCTATTGAAAACATACGCAAATCGAGGGAGTTCTCAGCGAATAATTTGTACATATGTTCTTCAGAAAAAAAACACATGAATATTCGGGGTTACCGTAAATAAGAACATATGTTCTAAAGAAAAATACGCGAAAGTGTGAAGCCTGCGAATGCTTCAACGCTAATAGGCAGGGACTCACAGTATTGTTGCTGTAGTTGTTATTATGGGTTAATTAAAAAATGATTTATACAATAAAGTTTTGTCTTCACACTTTTGAAATTACTTGTGATCAGTACTCATCTAAAATTTTCATAAACGGTGATATTCCTTTTACACAAAAAAGGAATACACGCGTATAAATTTACTTGTCTTTCATAAGAAATATAATTTGCGATCGACTGGAAATAAGATAATTGTATATTTAGGTTGATTAAAAGTTCCGATGAATATTGAACGGTTTTTACTCCAGCATAATTCAAATAATGAAAAAGCTAATTCTTATATTTCTATGTGGGTTACAGCAAGATGAACGATTTTATTGGGTTCAATTTGGGCGGGGTGGGGGGCTTTCAACATGAAATTCATTTTTGAAATAAAATTCCCAATAAATTAATAAGACTCCCACAAATCTAACTTTCACCTCCATTAAACCTCTTATCATTGGCAACATATTGTCATTTCTCTTCCGTCAAAATTCGTAAAATCAAAGAAATGACTTCCATTAAAAGTATCGTTAATGTTAGCTTAAAAATGTGAATCATTAGAAAACATGCAGGACTACCCAGTATAATAATGCCCTATCTATAACTGATTAACTTCAGTCAGTTCTGTGCCATACGTGATACACGCTTAGGCGATCATATATCTTTCGATACATGACTGACGAGGCAGATTTTTCCCGTAGTAGGTTGCCATTTCTTTCTGCGGTAGACCAGTTGCCATCCAAGGCTATAGAACCCGGTTTGTTCTGCTATTTACCCATAGCTGGGGGTGAGAAGAAGAGGATTCATACCTTTCCCAATGGTATTAGCACGTAAGTGAATATCAGTTCAGTTATGTGCCATGCGTGATACATGCTTAGGCGATCATATATCTTTCGATACATGACTGACGAGGCAGATTTTTCCCGCAATAGGTTGCCATTTCTTTCTGCGGTAGATCAGTTGCCATCCAAGTCTATAGAACCCGGTCTGTCCTGCTATTTACCCATATGTGGATGGGGGAGTAGAAGAGGATTCATACTTTTCCCAAGGATATTAGCACGTAAGTGAATGTAATGGATTCGACTGGAATTCAAACTCGGCTCTCCGATTTAACTTCAGTGAAGTTTGTCTATTACAACATCAACTTTATCAGTTATTAGAATAATGCTGTTCCTCTCCGCCAACCTGAACGAGTGTTGAATTTCGATTTCACTCTTTCAAGCTAGATGAAAATTCTATGCGAATTCATTTTTCAGTCCTTTATAGTAAGCTATGACGATAGAGTCGCTAAAACGCCTTTAAAAGTGACGAAAGGAGCAACCATCAGATTTTCTTCGAAGGGTTTCGTCCTGAGTTGGATAACTTTTCATCGCCCTCTTCGCATGAAATCATTTATGTTCTATAACCTTCCAAATCAATTCCAGTCAATACATTAAACTTTTCAAGTTCTCTAACTGAGATTTTCACCACTGACAAAACAACTTTGAAATTTCCATTACTGATTCACTGTTCTGACTGAGCGCTTTCCTAAACTGAAATGTCTTCTTTGAAAGCGACCTTTAACTGTTTGCCCCTCCTCGTCTTCTAATGTGCAATATACGTTCTTCATAGCTGTAGCGTATTTGTGGCCCAGTTTGAATCTGTACAAATGTAAAACGTAAAATCAATGAGCTGCAAATCTGTTCTTATTAAAAACAATATAGCAGAATGTGACAGGATGAAATTGAAATGTAATATTTATTGAATAATAAAATATAATAGATTATTATATTTAAAATAAAATATCGTAAAAACTTTTATTAAATTTTTATTTATTCGAAATGTTGTCCTAGTTTTGGTCATAATAATCACAAAATTATTTTTGACAATGAATGAAAATCTATTCTTGTTAATGGAATTAATGGTTTGAGCAGAATTTCCTAAATTTTATCAAATACGACAGATCGACGGCTATCAAGGAGAAACCTTTAACGAAGAAGAGGACATCTGTTCAAATACATTAGTGAATAATAATGATAATTCATCATCTCTGAAATTTACACAGAATCATATTGTTGCTTTGACAACAGAATGTAAAAATCTTCAGCTTAAAGCAGTCTAGAGGACAGTGTGTATATTTACGTGTTGTTACATCTGGTAGAATATTAAAAAGGTCCAACTACAAGAAAATGGCCGGACTTGAATTAAGTCCAACTGAAGATAAAGAAGACTGTAAAGCACCGTGTGTGTTTGTGTGTTGTTGTATTAGAAACACGTGTGTAACTCCTGTAGAATATTAAAAGGTCCGACTACAAGAAAATTGGTGGACTTAATCTATCCAACCGAAGATGAAAGAAGACAAACAAGACATATATATATATATATTATATATATATATATATATATATATATATATCAACAAATATGTATTAAAGAAATTACAAGTCACATAGGCATAACATTTGTGTGTGGGGGAACATTGTGTTTGTTCATTGGTGAATGTTCGTATTTTGGTGAATGTTCGTACGTACGTATATATTTTAATGTCCATAGCGTCTCCCCAGAAATGGGAAACGCTGGTCTTCTAAGAGGTTACATCATGTCGCTGGATTGAAGAAGAAAGATAGATTTACCTCATCACCACGCGAGGTGGGATGCGGCACGACGCTTGAGAAAGAAAGAGGAGAAAGAGTCAAGACGTTTCCCAGTATTTATAGTATGGGGCGAGAGACCCCTGGTGAAGAATTAGGGAACTAAGGAGGAGGTAACAATTACAACAGTATCGTTGTTGATTTAATTCGATTAATTTATTTTGATGGAACATACCAAGAATCTCACTTGCATAATTTGTAATCATAAAAGGACAGCAATTTATCTCTGATGTAAGTAGAAATTATTTTAGTCTATTAAATGTCTCTGCTGTTCGAATGATTTTAGCTGATGAATTAGGCAAGGCGGTTATGTTATTCTCACAGACTGCTCTTCCATTTGCGGCCGTATGTCATACTCAGAATGATTAAAGAAAGTTTAATATATATTTGTTTATTATTTGACGCTTCAGGGCCGTTTCTCTGTCAAATATTTGTGTACTATTATTCACTGACTTACACCCGAACAATCAACCTGTGAATATAGATAAGTCCATATAAAGTCTTAATAGAAATTTTTAAAAAATAAGCTAGCGAGAGTGTTAAGTTGCGTATCAAACATTCAAAACGTGGTTTCAAAATCAAAATAGAGATTTTATTGAATTTCAAGATGTGTTAAGTAATGAGTCTCCCGAATGCGTATTGGTGCTAGAAATTTTTCTTATTTGCTTTTCCTTGTTTTGCCATCTATAAACAGAAACACTTTAAGCAATTTATTCGCCGTTTCGTGGCTTCTATTAACTGCAATGTGCCCGATGTGTGTAAAATTCTCCAGTGCCTACTTGCCTTACGATGTGATGTAATGGAATAACCTGTCACCCGCATGAATGACTACACTCTAGGTAGTAACTTACTATAAGTATCTGGCGGATTACAGAGGCTTGCTGCGACCTGTTCCAGCAAGACAGTCGAACTCAGGGCAGAGTCTCGTTCGAGGAGGTTGACCAACCCGATTCTGTTTTTACAGTTTCTATGGGCATTTTTTTGGCCGAGCCTCCGGGCTCGGAAGACCCACGTAAAACTCGGCCTTGTGCAACATCTTTTCCTCGTGGGGGTGGGGGCAGCAAGTAAATATCGCTTCCTGCGACCGATTCCGTCAAGACGGTCGAACTCTCTGTTTCTGAGCAGAGAGGAACCCGGACGAGGCTCCACATACAACCCTCGTGGGGGGCGAGCTAGATGTCCTAGCTGCGACCTGTTCCAGCTATTCAGTCGAACCCTCTGCCTTCGGGCAGAAAGGAACCCGGACGAAGCTCCGCTGAATGGCAGACCCTCGTTCGGGGAGGTAGACTGACCCTGAACCCGTTTATACGGGTTCAAACAGGGAATATTTTTGGAAGAGTCTACGGGCTCTGAAATCCCACGTTAAACCGGGCCTTGTGCCACATGCAACCCTCGTGAGTGGGTAGCTAGATATCGCTAGCTGCGACCTGTTCCAGATATTCAGTCGAACCCTCTGCTTTAGGGCAGAGTCTCGTTCGGGGCGGTAGACTGGCCCTGAACCCGTTTTTACGGGTTCAAAAGGGAATATTTTTGGCCGTACCTACGGGCTCGGAAACCCCACGTTAAACCCGGCCTTTTGCCACATGTAACCCTCGTGGGGGGTAGCTAAATATACTAGCTACGATATGTTCCAGCTAGACGGTTGAACTCTCTGCCCGAAGGCAGAGAGGAACCCGGACGTTCAGGGAGGTTGACCAACCCGATCCCGTTTATGCGGGTTCTACGGTCATTTTTTGGCCGAGGCTACGGACTCAGAAGACCCACGTTAAACTCGGCCTTGTGTCACATTTACCCACGTGGGAGGTAGTAGTTATTGACTAGCTGGGATCTGTTGAATACGACTCAGACTTACGCGAGAACTACCGTCTTTCCAATAGTAGCACTCACTACTGGATTGACTTGCGACAACCTTGTGCATAACTGTTACCTTTATTCTCATTGTAGTGGTTTTTATCATAAAACTTTACTTGTTTTATCTACCGTGTTTGTCAAGTATATATTCCTATTAGCACGAAATATAACATGATGTGACCCATAATTTTTAGCTGGTAACAGCAGTTTCTTTGTAGTTACCATTATCTTGAAAACTTATCCTCTTTGCATGATATCCTCAGCATTCGTCGGTAGAAAGACAATTCTGTCGATTCAATCCCTTCTTAATCAGTGAGGGAGTTGTTCAGAATTCACCGCCATCAAGAAGAATACATATTAAAATACAGTTCGGGATCTTTGTTCTTAAGGACATTTTCTCGACTCTAAGTATATTGTTTAGTTTCTAAAAGGTTTCTTTTGCTATGTCTTAGTCACCATCATAATTCTTTAAACTTTGTTTCGTCTTTCCCTACGCTACACAGACAGTTTACTTCCGCCTCTTCTTGAGTTTGAAGACCACTCTACGCAAGCCCCTTTTTCATTTTGTTGAGGACTATGTATTTTGTCTTAATGCAGTAAATACTACTTCTTTGTTTCCATTATTACCTACGTAAAAGTTCAGCAGTTTTCATTCTGAGTCTGATACAATTTTTAAGAATATAAGATAAGCACATTGCTCTGTATTAGCCATATGCTTTTCTTATATTCTTTGGATTATGTTTGCTAATAAAAAATACTGATAGATCATTTCTTCTTAGTATCGTCTTGTTGTAGAGGTTAAAGAAATCTGGTGAGAAAACTCATCCATGTCGTTCTCTGTATTCTAATTCTGTGTATTTTACTCAATGTGTTCTCTGTCTAAATGTAGTCTGTTTATTCCCAGTAGATGATACAGATTACTGGAATATCTTTCCTGTGTAAATCAGGCTTTGTTACTATTTAAAACATCTCTTCTTTATGTATAGTGTATGAAACAGTATAATTGTACATTATGCATATGTAATTGAAATCTGTGCTATACTAGCAAGCTTCGTCCGCTCGATATCGCTTCGCAGAGTAAGTTTTATTCACTATGTGACATCTTTGAAACAACAAATTTAAATGAACAGTGAATTCATAAATTGTTTTGTTATAGTTAAGGAAAGTTTTACAAATAGATGTCAACTTGTTGAAGGCCAAGTAAAATGCAAATTTCAAACACTTTCCTGCACTATATAAGACGATATTCCTAAACAGAACTATTTTTTATATGAAAATCAAAACAATCCTCGAATAAAAGAACAGTAATAAAGGGCAGTTGATTAATGAAATAAACTTTTTTAAATCAATATGCAAATTAGATAAACTTGAAACGTGATATATATATATATATATATATATATATATATATATATAATAAATAAATAAATAAAAATAAAAATAAAAAAACTGCTCACTGTCTGGGTTCACACGCTCGGGTCCCCACTTTGAAAGACCTTGTTTCACATCTTATTTTCGTGGGGGAATGAGTAAACACTGTATAAACTGCTGAGCAGCCAATACAAGATTTGAATAGCTTAGACCATATCTGACCAGCGGAGGTTGCGGGTAAATTTTGTTCCAAATCCGGGTGTAGGCGCTCAGGCTCCCAACCTTAAAAACTGACCTTAGCTCGCATCTCATCTGAGTGTGAAGACTAAGTAAATACCTAGTGTGCAAGCTGCTCTCATGAGTGGTCTGTAACACATCTATTTATAATCTCTCAGTTGCGTCTCTGTCTTTGAACAGAGTGCACTCAGTGGCGACTCCGTAAAAGAACAGAGGAAAATTATTCTGAGAGGTGCCCTATAACTGCACCAGAGAGAGGGATCAGTGCTCTCACCGAGGCCAGCACAACTAACGGTTGGGTAGGAGGCTGCGGGCAATATTTGTTTCTTGCCTGGGTATACGCGCTCTGGTCCTCACCTTAAAAACACCCTGTGTCACAATTCGTCTTAGTGGGGAGACAGAGTAAATACCCAATGTATAAACTGCTCTCTCACTTACTGGACACAGGGATCCGTCCGTGTGCTGGTAGTATCACGGCTATGACTAGCTTGGACTAGCTATGTCTAGCATAGACCAGAGGCCCGAGTGTCTTCACTCGGACCCCCAAGTTAAAAATCGATCTTGTATCTAAACTTCTCTCTAGTAGTTTGTAACATCTATTTATCATCTCACGGTTGCGTCTCTGTCTTTGGACAGAGTGCATTCAGGGGCGTCTCCGTCAAAGTACAGAGTCGTCACAGAGGAAAATTATACTCAGAGGTACTCAACCATGGGGAATAGCTGCCCGAGGCTGCGCCCTCTCATTACACCAGAGAGATGGATCGGTACTCGCGCTGAGACCAGCGCAACCGACGGGTGCTGAGGGTGAGGGCAATTTTTTTCCTAGCTGGGGTGTACGCGCTCGGGTACCCATTTTAAAAACTGAACTTCGGGTCACTTCTCGACTTAGTGGGAAGACAGAATAAATACCTAGTGTGTAAATTGCTCTCTCTAGTAGATTGTAACACATTATTTATCATCTGTCACTTGCGTCTCTGACTTTGGCCGTCCTGGGTATGACGATAAATTACATCCGAATTCAGGGTAAGACGATAAACTACGTCCAACAGCAAGGCCTCTGATCAGGTGGTTTTGAGGAGCGTGGAACCACTTCTTAATTGCTGGTGTTCCCAGGTCCACCGTTCCCCAGGGTCGTAGCACATGTTAGGGTCCCAACTATGGGCAAATAGTACGAAATAAAGAGCATTATAAATGTGTAAAAATAGGTATTAATACCAGAAATACTTTGTAAAAAAATATTGCCAGAAATAAATTTTTAAAAAAAACTATTACCAGCAATATATATATTTTTTTTAAATATTACCAACGATACATGTTTTAAAATAATATTACCAGCTATTACCAGCTATACATTTTTGAAGAAAAAAATGTTAGCAGAAATAGAATTTTGGCAAAAAATATTACCAGAAAAAAAATTGTCGACATTAAATAACCCATTGAGGTTGATATGCCGTAAAACACAACAAACCAAACCAAACCTTTGTCTTTCGGAAGTGCTGTCAGAAATGACTCCGTCAATGAACAGAGTCGCAACTGAGGAAAATTATATTGAGAAGTGCCCAAAACTGGGGAACAGCTGCCCGATGACGCGCTCTTCATTGCAGTAGAGAAGGGGATCGATGCTCCCACCGAGGCCAGCGCAGTCGATGGTTGCGTGGGATCGGGGACATTTTTGTTCCTAGCCCGAGTGTACGCGCTCGGGCTCGCAACATTAAACCGACCTTTTGTCACAACCCGACTTCGTGGTGGTTCAAGTAAATACCAAATTCCTCTCGAGTAGTTTGTAACGGAAAATTATACTGAGAGGTGCCTAGACATGGGGAACAGCTGCTCGATACTGCGCCCTCTTATTACACTATAGAAGGCGATCGTTTTATCGCATCGTGGCCAGCGCAACCGACATTTGGGGGTCTGGAGGAATATTAGTTCCTAGGCCGGGTGTAAGCGCTCAGACTCCCCACATTAAACCGACCTTATATCACAACGAGACACCATGGGGGGGATGGGTGTCGAGTAAATAACAAATAAATTTAAAGTAGAGCTGGGGCTTTTTTTTCAGAATTCGTGGGAGAATTGAGCTCCAATTTCACATTTCTTCATATAGGTTCCATAATATAGGTTTTAGTTAATTATCTATTATGTTTCTCTAACTTAATTCTAATTTCTATTTTCCCATTTTGCACTATGTTAATTTTATCTTAGAAATTGTCCCCTATTCTGTCACCCATAAAATAAAAATAATTGTTTGTATGCAAAATAAGGATCTATGTACATCAAATTCTCTTTAAATTGAGTGACAGCAGAAGAATTATCATTTGACCTTTTAAAAAGTAATCATAAACATTAATTCAACACTTAAATGCCGCGATCAATTTTGGGTTCTTCTGTAGTTTATTGATGCCTATCGCATCTACTCCTCCCTAGCTATTGTGATGATGGCTAAACCAAGAATCCTCCACTGGATTTAGCTTAAATGCCGTCCAATAGTGCGACTTTTAAGTATTTTGTATTAAAATGTGCACCGTAATTTTGGATACAAAAGGAAAATAAGAGTTACTCCCCTTGAACCATGAAAGAAACGATAATGCCTAATATAATATATTAATATATATTTTTAACCTCTCATAATCTGGTAACCCTGAATCTGAACTCAACGAAAATCGTTCCCTGTGCCTAACTTTTCTACCGCTTTGAATGAGCTATGAATCATTGAAATCGGACCAATGAGAGCGGAGGATTTGCTCGGATACACAGACGTACAAATATACACACTGTATTCTACAGTACTTTACTACTGTACTTTACTATACAGGTGTTTTTATTTTTTTAATGTCTACTCTCTTTATTTTCTACAATAAAGCAAATTGCATCACATATTTCTTTTACAAATCTCGATAGCATACAAGACAACAGCGTGTATGTGTGTTTGTAAATGTTTATAGGGAGTGTAGAGTACTCTATACCCAATTACAGTCGATTATTATGAAGTATTTACATTTTATTAACTGTAGACATTTATATATCATATACTGGTTTCCGTCGCTATCTATCAAGTTGCGTTAGAAGTCTATTTCATTTCAGCTGAAAATGTTCGACTTAAGACCAAGTTGAATGCATCTATTCCTCCGGAACACAACCCAGTCGTAAGTCGATTGATGGAAATATTATGAAAATTACGGCCTATTCATTAACTTTTCGTTTCCTCTTCTTGTGAATATCTCTTGCTTAGTTATTAATACTTCTACCACCGATAATCATCGTTATTTCAACGCATACGTCTATAAAGGGAAAATAAGCAACAAACAACTACAAATGGATTTTCTCTTTTTCATTTCCTTATCAGTTGAATACGATCTGGTCATTTCCGAATATTCCTTTTACGGTACTGCTATTACGAGCATAATTACATTTTGATTTTTTTAGGTTTTATGGCCATATATATTCGGCGTACGTTGACCAAACAATGACACAGATTCACTTAGAATGTCGGTAAATAGAGTAGTCTGCTAACCTAGATTGCTAGCAATTACTCCGCGGTGAGTAGCACATTTATTCCATGAGAATAGTAGAAGGTCAAACATATATGATATTAGTACATTAGTAACGGTCTGCTAGTTTTAGATCGCTAACAATAGCACTACAAAAAGTTGCCAAGTTCTTTCCCCATTTTACCTTAGATTGGCACAAGACCAAACGTATAGGACATTCAGTAAGAATTTAACTTATAACATGAATAATTGTCTGTTAGTCTAAGTTGCTAACAGTTCCTCCAAACCGAAATATCCGATTACTTAGCTTAACCAGATCCTAAAGTGTATGAAAAGATGGAATCTGCCATCCCTATAGGACACATGGCACAGTGGATAAAGGTTAGATCCAGTGACAGGACCCAAAGAGTGTGAGTTCAATACTCGGTTAAGGCAGTACAGAACTTTCAAAGGGAAATTAGCAGGAGATAACTGATAACTGGCATCCATTAAACATGGCACGTGGAACTAGAACAGTCTACCCCAGTGAGCGAAATAAGGGGTTCAATTCGACATTCCAACCACCTGAAGAAGGCCGGGGCGTACAACGGCCGAAACGTTGTAATAAATATGGCGACAAAGATGAAGACAATAGCCCGAATAATGCAAATAATGTACATAATATCTCATCTCAGAAATATAGACAGATACCCTATATTTCATTTTGAAAAAATCTTTTTACAACAAGGGTATCGCGTTGCTTATAAATCGTTAAAAGCAATTTATTGATAATTGATATCAATGAACATATAACCGATATCAATGATTATATTATAATTAAACATAAAGTTTGGTTATTTCTTATGAACCCAAAGATGGATATTCCTTTTGAGAAGCGTCTTGGGTATGACGATAAACTACGTCCAACTGCAAGACCTCTGACAATACGTTTTCGAAAAAATAATGTTGCCAGCTGTACATTTTTTGAAAAAATTATATTACCAGTTATACGTTTATGGTTTGTTTTTAAGAATAGTGTTGCCGTCTATACGTTTTTGAAAAAAATAATATTACCAGCTATACGTTTTTGAAAAATAATATTACCTGCTATACGTTTTTGAAAAAATAATATTACCAGATATATACGTTTTTGAAAAAATAATATTGCCAGTTATGAGTTTTTGAAAAATAATATTACCAGCTATACGTTTTTGAAAAAATAATATTGCCAGCTATGCGTTTTTGAAAAATAATATTGCCAGCTATGCGTTTTTGAAAAATAATATTACCTGCTATACGTTTTTGAAAAATAATATTACCAGGTATACGTTTTTGAAAAATAATATTACCAGCTATACGTTTTTGAAAAAATAATATTACCAGATATATACGTTTTTGAAAAAATAATATTGCCAGTTATGCGTTTTTGAAAAATAATATTACCAGCTATACGTTTTTGAAAAAATAATATTGCCAGCTATGCGTTTTTGAAAAATAATATTACCTGCTATACGTTTTTGAAAAAATAATATTGCCAGCTATGCGTTTTTGAAAAATAATATTACCTGCTATACGTTTTTGAAAAATAATATTGCCAGCTATGCGTTTTTGAAAAATAATATTACCAGGTATACGTTTTTGAGGAGAAAATATTAACAGAAATAAATTTTTGACAAAACAAAAATATTACCAGGAAAAAAGAATGAAAATTTGTCGGAACTAAATGACCCATTGAGGTTGATATGCCGTAAAACAAACCAAACCAAACCAAAAGTTTTGAGAGGTTCTGAGTGACTGCTGTTGTATTTCTTGTTGACAAAGGAAAAGAAAACGTCTGTTGAATTTTCCAGAGAATAAAATCTATTTATATGGTGTAATTTCTTCCTGAAACCTTTCATCACTTCTTTCATTTTTACGTCTTGCTTCTTTGCTTGTGGCATTTCAATCAACTGCGTGTTATTTCCCTGCAATTATAGCTTCAACGAAAGTTAACACGAAATCAGTTAGGCTGAAATTAACTTTTATATTTTAAGTAGAAGCTCACCGTGTGTTATAGTTTCTTTTTACTTAATGATTTTCTAAGCGTAGCTTAGATGTGGCACAAGGCCGAATGAGTGGATCCCTCAGCAACTATCGAACTCACTCTTCAGTCGTAACAGTTTAGCAAGACAAGCTTGCTAACCATGACACTACACCGTGGTGCCCTAGTTTCTTTTTACTTATAATCACCATGAGACTTTATAAATTCACAAGAACTTTAAACGCAACGGTGAATAGGTTTATTTTGCTTTCAGCTATTTTATAAAAATCTCACTTCTGAATTGTTCCTGATAAATTCTAAGACTTACAAATTTTCCCTACTTGATATTTTCTTAATCTCAAACGTCTTGCTGTAGATCAATGTTTGGCAAGTCAGTCTTGGAAACCATTAGTGTTCTAATAAATTTTGCCCTCAGGTGTTTTCTCTATATGCGATTTTGTTCCAGACCGAGATATTTGACTGTTGTGGAATCATGTTTACCAAAATGATCTTGCAACCTTATGATGCGGGCTTTGAGTGAATGTATCTTTAGGATCCTCACTAATGTTTGGGCGCGTACAATAATAAATTAAGTTTGAGAAAATTTTCCATGTGCTCAGTTTTTTTTTTGCAGACAATTCCAAGTATAAAAACTTCGATATTCACAAACTTAGTTCTTATACTATACTAAGGTTGACTTATTAAATATAGCTTTACCGAGATTCGAAGATCTACCATTGAAACTTGGAGAAAATTAGAAACTATTTGAATCAACCAGAGATTTTCATTGACATAAAATAGTCTTGAATAATATAAATTATAAAAAAACAGTTAATATAAACAGCGTCTTCATGTAACATGGAATAGATATCCGCCAATCCCTTATTTTAATGCAAATTCTTCAGTATATCAATAATCTGGCAGAATGTACACCATTTTGTTCAATGGTTAACAAGTATGTCAGATAAATTATTACCCCAGTAAGGAATTCGATCCTATCTCCGTATTATCTTCTTGTGTCAGACCAATTTAAGCTTATTAAATATATATTTCATTGTCTCATCATTACAAACAACGAGTAAATAAGTCTTCAATATAATTTCTATTTTAATGCGTCAATTTCTGATTTAGGTCTCTAAACTTCGCCTTGTGTGCCACTACGCTAAACTTCGTGAATATTTTAACGCTTCGCCAATGGGGAGTGTTTAGTAGCTTCGTTTTGTCCTGAGTTAGTTCCATATATGATGCCACACATTTTTTAAGTGTTTAATGAGGTCAATTGTTGTAAATATCAATAATATATTAGGGTTCTCTTCATATTACCATTTGTTTTTCATCAAAGAAACATTGCTAACGTTATTTCAGTTCAAAGCCAAACATTGAGGTCAGGGTGCATCGCAGCAATTTTCAACTTTTTAAACTCTCACTAAGCCAGTAAAACTTCACAAGACACCATCCGTTTTGATGGAACTAATGAAACACTTTGATAGTTTCAAATCGTAAATCATTTAACGCAGTTACCTACACCTACTTGAACGATCCTGTTACAGTATCGGCATTCAAAAGATTTCATGTCCTCAAAATTGCAAAACCCAAAAGTATAGACATATGAAAGATGGTTATAAGGAGATATGATATAAGCACAACTGAGAATGGATCTGCACCAACAAGAAAAGACAATGCTTGCTTCAGAAGTTTTATCCTTGTGCACGCCAAAATCTACAGTCAACGGACATGCAAAAGAGAACTTTCGACGACTATGAGTAGTTTTTCTCCTGCAAAACCTGATAACTCCGTTGTCTTAAAACAAAAGGAAACCTTAAAAATGAAACAAGACTTTGATATTCTTTAAACTCTGACTTAATAACTTAACATCTACCCTATTTACGTTTCGACAGTTATCAAGTACCACTGCGTTCAAACACAGATTACGGTAACACTGGGTGTTGAATTTTCAGATGTAAAAATGATGTATCTCCTTTCCCTCTGGTCAGTGGAAATTTGACAGAACAAAGAAAAGAGAAGACTATTCCTTAGGAAAGATCAACCCTACCGAGAAGAGTAGAAAAATAAAGAGAGATAGAGTCACATAACACGGCACTGAAATTGTTCTTACTATGAGCTCTAATCTAAGAGATCTTTCTCGATCGACACAAAGTAGAGATATTTTCTATACACCGTAACTTGTTATTCTACAGTAGACAATGATAATGATAAAGTCGCCATATTTATTCCAACGTTTCGGCCGTTGTACGCGCAGGTGGTTCGAATGTCTAACTGAACCCTTTATTTAGCTCACTGGGATAGACTGTTCTCGTTCCACGTGCCATGTTAATTTCCCTCTGAAAGTTCTGCACTGCCTTAACCGGGTATTGAACTCACACTCTTTGGGTCCTGTCACCGGATCTAACGAACGACTTTATCCACTGTGCCATGTGTCCTTGAAGACATCTCTGTATGAATTTTTGCGTATTATAAACATAATATCTTCAGCAACATTTTTTACCAGTGTTCATATTTCAATTTTTGCTGTTATCATTGCGTGTTTTTACCAGAGTTCATATTGCAATTTTCCTTGTTATTATTGCTTTTCTCTGACACTCCTTATTACTGGTTCCCATATTGTATTCATTTCTATGCTTGGTCGTCTCAGGAGATTTTTGTGGCTTAGCACATGGTACATAATACCTCATCTCAGAAATATAGACATATACTGGAGGGCTATGATAAGTTTTTATCCATCCTTTATTACAGCAATTTTGGCTTGTTTAATAACGTCTCTTCTTTTTTCAGACAATACCGTGTTAGTATCAAGCTACTCTCATCTATGAACAGCAGTTGACTTATATCTTGCAACGAAAGTTCGTGGAAGTAAGGAGATTAGTGACTTTCAACAAGAGCAAATAATAGGATGGGATCAGTGTGGCAAATCAAATAGAGAAATTACTAGGTTTTTCCCGGTCAAATGGTTAATAATATTGTCAGGAAATTTAATGAAGAAGGCCTTGTAGTGTGGAACACCGTTCAGTAAGACCAAGCATCGTATCCAAGCGAACGAAAAATGCACTGAATAGGGAAGTCATCAGAAACCGTCGCCAGAGCGTCATAGACGTCGCCAACAGCATGGAAATGTCGCCATATGCGGTGAGAAAGACTCTGAAAGAATTAGACTATCAAAAGAAGCGTTGCAAGAAAGAAGCCCTTGATTTCAGAGGTTAAGAGTAATGTTCGTATGGACTGGGCGAGAGAATTCGAGAGCAAAAATTATGAATTTTGGCAGTCTGTAATTTGGACAGATTCTGCCAATATTCGAATTCGACCTAAGTTTATGTTTGGAGAAATCAGAATGAGACTTGGAAAACTGAATGTCTGCAGGCGACCGTGAAACATGGAGGGATTTGTGTAATTGTGTGGGGCGAGTCTGGTTTTGAGGGAAATCTGATTTAATGTTGTTGTTGACGAGCGGTTGAATGGTCCAGAATACTGTCAAATATTAGAGAAAAGACTACTCCCACTATTTGAAACCAATCAGATTGACAAGAATGTTTACCTTTTTCAAGAAGATGGAGCGCCATGTCATACGAGCAAAGTATCAAAGGCCTGGAAGGAATCGTAAGGAATCAAGTCACTGCCATTGGTAGACCAAAATCCTGACATGATCCGATAGAGCATGTTTAGGAGCACCTTGACCGAAGACTTCGAGAACGTACAACCAAAATCACGTCAGTGGCAACCCTTAAAGAAACATTATTAAAGGAGTGGCAAAATATGGATCAGACGATTGTTGATAACTTGATCAAATCCATGAAAAATCGAATACAAGCACTGAAACTAACAAATGGAGGACCTACTTCATAGTAATTCCAAATACTGATTGTTTATCTTGAATAGGGATTTCGTAATTAAATTTTGAAATTGGATATAGTTTATTTCTCCTGGCTAAAAATATTTCTTAGGCCACTGTAGCGTGAGTATATTTGGAATTGGATCCGACCTTTCACAATATGTATTTTCATCTGCAGCTCTTATTACTCAACTACGTGTTCGTAAACCAAGAATTTCTCTTCGAAAAATCGACACTACTCGACATTCAATAATGTTGTAACGGAATAAAAATAAAAATAACTTCGTCTTTCGATTTTTTACATTTTCGTTTTCCACAAGTTAAATTATCTTATAAATTATCTCTATCTTTATTTTTAACCGATTCATTCTTTAGCTTTCTTCTGCATCTACTGTTTCTAATCTAATTAGTATTTTTCTTTTCCTTGTATTTATCATGCATTAGTCCAAAGAAATCACAGGACCTGTCGCTAAAGCCTGATATAAATCACAGGGACAAGAATGAAATGAAAAGATTTACATCGCTTTATCTCTCTTCTAACAGAAGCCAGAGACCGCTATAGATAACGACATTTAAATAACTTGCGTTGACACTTAATATGGGAGATCTGAAAGGATTAATTATTTTTTCGAAGTAAAAGTTAGTGTTAACATTTACATTCTATTTGCTGGTTTTTGTATACATTTTTAAGCAGGCTCGTATGTGCTATGTTTTCGCTTTACAGGGTTACTATTGTTTTTCCATATCTATTCTTTTAGCCTCAGTATTACTGGCGGCAAAGGATTTCTATTTCTCTGTCTGCATATGCACTGTAGGATTAATTCTGTTGCATTGCCACGGATTATGGATTTTCTGGTATTCCTAATGATTGTCTTTGAAAAGAGGTTCCATTTTATTCTCAACTACAGATGCGTAGGATGCTAAATACGCAACCTTTAGTAATGTTTTCTTTAAGGGACAAATCTTTGTGTAGCGGTTGCGTACATTTGGTTTTTGGGTAAGATTTCTCTGGTATTAACTTCTATGACAATACTTTCGATCGACCTTCTTTTTTTTGTCGATGGTAGAAATCTTGTTATTTACTGTCGGTTAACCTCAGGGCTTTTCGCTCATTCGACCGAAACGTTTTCTTACAAAAAGCAGAGATGAAAAATTATTCGAGAAATAGTCGCATTAATCAAAAATATCGTTTGCAAAAGATCAGAAATCAACAGAGAAGATGACAATAGACGGAAGAATACACATAAAGTATTACAGTTGAATATGGAAATACTACATTACAGAATGTTTAAAAAGCAAAAGAGTGGCGACAAAGAATCAGTCTAATACGTGTAATAAGAAAAATAGTAAAACTTCGAACATCAAAATCAGAAAAGATTAAGACAATAATTTGAATTATATGAGAAATAATGAAAATAGTCACAAAAAGCAAAAATCAGAGCAAAGACAATCAAGTAAATGAAATTAAAAAAATACTGCGAATAATCTGTCTATATTTCTGAGATAAGGTATTATGTACACTATTTACATTATTCGAACTATTGTCCTCATCTTTGTCGCCATATTTATTACAACGTTTTGGCCCTTTAGTATCTGTCTATATTTCTGAGATGAGGTATTATGTACACTATTTACATTATTCGAACTATTGTCCTCATCTTTGTCGCCATATTTATTACAACGTTTTGGCCCTTTAGTATCTGTCGATATTTCTGAGATGAGGTATTATGTACACTATTTACATTATTCGAACTATTGTCCTCATCTTTGTGGCCATATGTATTACAACGTTTTGGCCTTAGAGTATCTGTCAATATTTCTGAGATGAGGTATTATGTACACTATTTACATCATTCAGACTATTGTCCTCGTCTTTGTCGGCACATTTATCACAATATTTCGGCCGTTGTACGCCCCGGCTTTCTTCAGGTGGGTGAAATATCGAACTGAATCCTTTATTTCGTTCACTCGAGTATACTGTTCTAGTTCCATGTGCCATATTGTGAGTTCAGTACCTGATTAAAGCAGTGGAGAACTTGCAGAGGTGAATTAACAGGAGATAACTGATAACTGACATTCATTAGACATTGTACGTGGAACTAGAATAGTCTACCACAGCGAGACAAATAAAGGGTTCAGTTCGACATTCCAACCACTTGAAGAAGGCCGGAGCGTAGAACGACCGAAACGTTGTAATAAATATGGCGACAAAGATGAGGACAATAGTCCCAATAATATAAATAATGTACATAATACCTCATGTTAGAAATATAGACAGATACTGAAAGGCCGAAACGTTGTAATAAATATGGCGGCAAAGACGAGGACAATATTCCGAATAATGTAAATAGTGTACATAATACCTCATTTCAGAAATATAGACAGATACTGAAAGGCCGAAACGCTGTAATAAATATGGCGACAAGGATGAGGACAATCGTCCGAATAATGTAAATAGTGTACATAATACCTCATTTCAGAAATATAGACAGATACTGAAAGGCCGAAACGTTGTAATAAATATGGCGGCAAAGATGAGGACAATAGTCCGAATAATGTAAATAGTGTACATAATACCTCATATCAGAAATATAGACAGATACTGAAAGGCCGAAATGTTGTAATAAATATGGCGGCAAAGATGAGGACAATCGTCCGAATAATGTAAATAGTGTACATAATACCTCATATCAGAAATATGGACAGATACAGAAAGGCCGAAACGTTGTAATAAATATAGCGACAAAGATGAGGACAATCGTCCGAATAATGTAAATAGTGTACATAATACCTCATTTCAGAAATATAGACAGATACTGAAAGGCCGAAACGTTGTAATAAATATGGCGACAAAGATGAGGACAATCGTCCGAATAATGTAAATAGTGTACATAATACCTCATGTCAGAAATATAGACAAATACTGAAAGGCCGAAACGTTGTAGTAAATATGGCGGCAAAGACGAAGACAATATTCCGAATAATGTAAATAGTGTACATAATACCTCATCTCAGAAATATAGACAGATACTGAAAGGCCGAAACGCTGTAATAAATATGGCGACAAAGATGAGGACAATCGTCCAAATAATGTAAATAGTGTACATAATACCTCATTTCAGAATTATAGACAGATACTGAAAGGCCGAAACGCTGTAATAAATATGGCGACAAAGATGAGGACAATCGTCCGAATAATGTAAATAGTGTACATAATACCTCATTTCAGAAATATAGACAGATACTGAAAGGCCGAAACGCTGTAATAAATATGGCGGCACAGACGAGGACAATATTCCGAATAATGTAAATAGTGTACATAATACCTCATCTCAGAAATATAGACAGATACTGAAAGGCCGAAACGTTGTAATAAATATGGTGACAAAGATGAGGACAATCGTCCGAATAATGTAAATAGTGTACATAATACCTCATTTCAGAAATATAGACAGATACTGAAAGGCCGAAACGCTGTAATAAATGTGGCGACAAAGATGAGGACAATCGTCCGAATAATGTAAATAGTGTACATAATACCTCATTTCAGAAATATAGACAGATACTGAAAGGCCGAAACGCTGTAATAAATATGGCGGCAAAGACGAGGACAATATTCCGAATAATGTAAATAGTGTACATAATACCTCATCTCAGAAATATAGACAGACACTGAAAGACCGAAACGTTGTAATAAATATGGCGACAAAGATGAGGACAATCGTCCGAATAATGTAAATAGTGTACATAATACCTCATTTCAGAAATATAGACAGATACTGAAAGGCCGAAACGCTGTAATAAATATGGCGACAAAGATGTGGACAATCGTCCGAATAATGTAAATAGTGTACATAATACCTCATCTCAGAAATATAGACAGATATTGAAAGGCCGAAACGCTGTAATAAATATGGCGACAAAGATGAGGACAATCGTCCGAATAATGTAAATAGTGTACATAATACCTCATTTCAGAAATATAGTCAGATACTGAAAGACCGAAACCTTTTAATAAATATGGCGACAAAGATGAGGACAATCGTCCGAATAATGTAAATAGTGTACATAATACCTCATCTCAGAAATATAGACAGATACTGAAAGGCCGAAACGTTGTAATAAATGTGGCGACAAAGATGAGGACAATAGTCCGAATAATGTAAATAGTGTATATATTACCTAATTTCAGAAATATAGACAGATACTGAAAGGCCGAAACGCTGTAATAAATATGGCGACAAAGATGAGGACAATCGTTCGAATAATGTAAATAGTGTACATAATACCTCATTTCAGAAATATAGACAGATACTGAAAGGCCGAAACGCTGTAATAAATATGGCGACAAAGATGAGGACAATCGTCCGAAGAATGTAAATAGTGTATATATTACCTCATTTCAGAAATATAGACAGATACTGAAAGGCCGAAACGTTGTAATAAATATGGCGACAAAGATGAGGACAATAGTCCGAATAATGTAAATAGTGTACATATTACCTCATTTCAGAAATATAGACAGGTATTGAAAGGCCGAAACTTTGTAATAAATATGGCGACAAAGATGAGGACAATCGTCCGAAGAATGTAAATAGTGTACATAATACGTTATATCAGAAATATCGACAGATAATGAAAGGCCGAAACGCTGTAGTAAATATGGCGACAAAGATGACGACACTCGTCCGAATAATATAAATAGTGTACATAATACCTCATTTCAGAAATATAGACAGATACTGAATGGCCGAAACGCTGTAATAAATATGGCTACAAAGATGAGGACAATAGTCCGAATAATGTAAATAGTGTAGCACGAATAATCTATGATATAATGAAAACGCTTAGTCTCAGAAATTCTGAAAGCAGCAATTAGGACGACAGTTATCAAAATAACAGAGAAAAATGAATGTGTTCAAAAACTACAAATGTAACAAGAATCATCTTAGAAATGTTAAGAAATAGGGAATATACGTCATGAAAAAACTGCAAAAAGCAGGAGAGATTAAATATATCATCGGAATAATATATCGAATATGAAATAATTCTTCTCGGCAAGTTCAGAAGTGCGAATCAAATTCCGAATAATTTATGGTAAACAAAAGCACAAAATGATAATCAGAAAAATATGGTTAAAATGCAAATTATTCCCAGAAATTCCGAAGACAACAATGTCCAAATTTCGAAGTGTATATTGAATTAGAAAAAAATTATCTTGTAACGTTACTAAATAAGAAAGAAAGCAGAAATCCTCATAATAAAAATAAAATAATGAAAATCTTCACTTGAAGACTTAAAAAATGTTAACAGTTCATATTATCGATGGAAAATGATCTTAATCTTTTAACATCAGAAGATGCAGTTATTTTTTCCAAACTTTGGTCATGTTCTTCCGATAATACGCAGGACATGATTTCATTTTCAAATTCTGTTTTTAAGAAAGATTTCCAACAACTTCACTTTTAAACATGTTCTCCGGGACAATAAATTATGTAAATTTGAATACTGATCATTGTATTAAAGTTTAGCACACATTCTCTATTCTTTTGCTATAATAAAGGTTGACACATTATCTTTGATAATTACAGTTTTACATGAAAATATGTTTCAAGAGAACTCACTTGACTTGATTGAAACATAAAATTTATTATCTTAGTCAGACATTACATCAAAAACTGATCTAAACGCAGGCAAAACATTGAAAAGATTAAACATAAGACAGTAAAGAAAGTCGCGTTAATTACTGTTTTGTAAGTTTTGTCATGTCTTTTTTATAATCCATTCCATTATGAAGTATTGGCTTGTTAAAAAAATTCGAAAGCAGCTAATAGTTTCAAATTTGAAACATTTAGCGATTTTGATGAAAGATGATTTATACTTTATGCGTTTTCCGCCAATTGTTTTAAATGTTGGAAGCCTCCATCTTAAAGACTTTATTTTTCATTTTTTTCGTGCCGACTAAACACTCAGTTCATAGTATTATTTGGGGGCGACTTTTATTCGTAATTTGATCTTTATTCTGGACGCTCAGATTTGCATTATCTTTTAATCAGCTGTTAAGAGCAGTCACGATGTTCGCAGTTTTTCCTAGAGAGACCAATGCTGTTAAAAGTTTAAAATAAGAAAAAAAGTGGTAATATAGAATACAGATTGGCGACTTTTCCATTAGTCCTCACCAGAGTAAAATTTGGATTGCCAGACGGAATTGGTATGTTAATGTTAACTCTATTTGGTACGTGTCTCCTGCTAATATCAGTATTATCGTTTTCGTGGTGTCGAGAAGCAAAATCACTTGCCTGAATTTTGCGTCTTTATCGGTGGGGAAAAACAAAGATGTAACTGAATACCTTTTCTTGTTTGTCTGAGAACGTATTTTTTGGTGAGGACTAAAAAATATCTATTTTTTGACCCAGACTTGAAATCGAAGAATATTTATTCCTATGATGTACACTACAAACTTTATGAGCGGGTCTGAATTTTATCAGTTTTGTGTATAATACGCAGTGGATTATTAAAAAAGAAGATATTATTTTCTCTAAAGGTTAGCAATTATTAGAAAAACAAAACAATGGTAAACAGTGGAATTCTTCATAAATGCTTTACAATGCTGTCTGAAATTCAAGGAATATATGATTTGGCATGAGAAATTGGAATCATTTTTCATGTAAATTTTGGAAATATAAATGGAACTTTAAAAATGGTCTTAATATAACGAAAAACAAAGACTATGGATTTTCATTCTTGACTATTCTTATGTTAAATAGACATGTATCTGTACATTTTATATATTTAATATACTTAATGTCGGACAACCGACACTCTTTATATAATAAACTACATTAGCACTATATGCCGTATTTATTTCAACACCCAGCCGTTCTTAACATGTGTATATCGTCGATTGTTTATATTTCACACAAGTAGGATTCATACGTTTCTGTAAGATATTATTGTGAAGGAAACGCAAATATCCTTAAGCAGAATTCGAACACGTTTAACCGATTCCATTTACCCTACTATTAATCATTATACTAATTCGGAATGGTGACACTTCCAAAAATAAAAAAAATATTGTAATATTATTTTGTTTGATAAGTTTTTCGTATTATAAGTCATCTATCTGTCGAAAAGTTGATCAGCATATCGTCTGTTTTAAACATTTAATTTCTGGAAATTCAGAATCAAGTAATACGCTTGAACGAGATTGAAATTTGCAAATGATTTCTGTAAAAGCTTCCGATTTTGCGTAATTACACCATCCGATTAATGTTTCGCCGAATTATTTCAAACTCTATTTAATCTGATTTATTTGTAATCTTTCTCTTATCTTTCCTATAAATATCATTACAGACACGTTCCTCTTGCGTACCCATTTAAAGATGGGTACACAAGAAGAATTTAACTAATGGAGGACATTTTGTGTCAGTGTATAATTTTGTCCAGTTTACAAATGTATTAATAATTTATTCATAAACATTGTGTATGTTACAGCATATAATGAGTGCTTAACATTTCTCGACCTTAACCGCTATTTATTTTAAGGGTTTCTTGGCCAGGCCAAAAAGGTTTTCAGTACCAGTCTTTTATTAAACAAAATTGAGAAAAGCACTCAGTATGAATAAGCATATAATGAGATTTCTTCATGTCTTCAAACAAATATTACCAAAAAAGCTACACGAATCTATTGTGATCACGAATGTCAAAGCTATCTGATATTGGCTTTAAAATTTCAAAACATTCACTAATTCAGATTTTGTAGAGTTGTCTAGTGAATATAATCGTGATGCCGTCATCTTGTAAGAAAAACATGACACAAAAATCAACTAAAAACAACTCCCTATCACCCATCGTGTTTATAATACAGGTGCAATGACTTCTCTAAAAAATAAAACAATTTTTTTCCAATTCTATAATATATATTACCAGCCGAGGTACCCTGTGTTGCTCGGGTGTACATCGCCGGAACTATATAATCGCACACCCCTGTATACCCGCACCCCTGTCTAGAAATGTCTGCCTGCGTCCCCAATTGCCTGAATTAATCGTTCGTATACTAAGATACTCCCCACCTCATCTTTTTTTACGTTATGTCCTTTGAAAATTTTTGATTGTTCTTAATAAAGGAATTCCATCGTTAAAACCTTGTGTGGTCGTGGCTTTGGGTTAAATTGTTTCAATGTTTTAGATATTCCGTAAATTTCCTACGGCTGTCATAACTTTCAAATATTATGGCACTGTTCACAAATCTAATAATCAAACAAAAACAAGGATGCCACAGCAAGTGCAAATACATGAACGCCCTCTCCTTCTTCGCGGGTTCACTGTAAAGCTAGCGTTAATAAGAGATTCTTCGGGAATTTTTCCCTTTTAACGCTTCAATAATTCTTCTCAAACAATCTTTGCATCAAAGTTTGTTCGAATGCCAATTTAGGATAATATGAGGAAACTATTGGATAAATGCCAAAATCCGATTTTGGACCTAGTCTGTCGCAGATTTTGCCCGCTTAACTGAAATAATCTAAACCAAACATTCACGCAAGACAATTTGTGTGTCATATGTAATTTACATGACAAATTTAGAAAGCATTGGATGAAAAACCAAGGAGTTATGGCCGGAAAACGACCTTTTTGAATAGTTTTTCGTGGTTTTTCGTTATACGCGGGGAAGCGAGCAGGACTAAAACCACACTATACTTCTTGCATGATGGCAATCTTTTTGCGACATGTTTGAATTAAATTGATAAAAAATGAGGTAGCTATTCAAGTTTTTATTTTAAGTAGTATGAAAAATCCGATTTTTTTAAGAGTTTTTTTTTACGATTTTTGTGTGAAGCCAACGTCGCAGGAAAACTATTAAGGACTCTACATAAACTTCTGAATATGAGCTATGTCTTGTATTAAGTGCTCAACCAGTAAAGAATTTGTCCGCGTGTAACTTTGCTTTGTTTTTTTTTTTGCAAAATATCTTATCTACCTTCAGTTTGTTTTATTGATTTTTCTGTCAAACCCGAGGCGGGGTTCGACTGGAGATTGAAAAGCTGGTCTTGACCTAACTTGGTAAATTTGCAATATATGTGGGCAATTTCACCGAAATCCATAAATAGCATACACACGCAAAGACAGACAGACACACAGACAGACAGACACACAGACAGACAGTCATTTTCTGTTTTATAGATATAGATCCGTAGAAGGTTCTGGAACAATTATAACCCACTTAATGCTGTCGTATTGCGTTGTTGCTTTGTTTTGTTTTCTTTTGACAATTGTATTGCTCTCTGCCCACAGCTTTACCAAAAACGTATTCTTCTTGGCGTCGTCACTTGACGTTGATTTTTTTTTAACTTTACGGTCATCGAATGTCGATATCAGCAAACCACACGCTTTAACGATGTACCCAAATATCATGAATGTTTCGATTTTCTTTGTATTCTTCAATCGTCGTGGCACAATCAACAAAAAATTTCTTGTTTTCTATTAATAAATCATTAATTGATGCACCAAGCAAATTAGTGGCATCAAAAATTCAGTGAAGAAAACTAATAAATCGTAAGGACATTTAGAATTGATGAAATCGAAACGAAATAAATCTGTTACTTCGGATATTAAGAAAGCAAGAAATACAACAAGATGACAAGTAAAGAGTTAATGTTTGTTATCTTTGTACCTATTTGTTTTCTAATCAGAAAGCAATTTCTATTCTCTTGTGTTCTGTCACCATTTATTATTTTGAATTATTTACATCTCTTATCTAAGGAAGAAATGAAATTTCATATGTAAGTGATAAAGCAGTTTATTAGCGGAGTCACTTATTTGCCAAGCTTTCATATTCAAAACATGTTTGAACATAGTTAATTATTTTTATCATAAAAGTAATTTTCCCTAGTCATCTTCCGTTGTTAGAAGTCGGCGTACATTTGTGAGAATCGATTTTCTGCTCCCATCAACATTAAACATTTTCAAAATGAGACGTCGATTTCAAGAATGCTACGAAACCGGCAACTTCTTCGTTAAACCAATCAATGTAATATGACAGTGATATTCTCGCAAGTATTTTCCGGATAATGTAAGTCATTTATGGAACAGAACAATGGTGTGAAATTAACGTTTTTACAAGGAGAAAAAAAACTGTACATAATAAATTCTTGTGTCGTACACATCCTCACGTATTAATATAAATTAGATCTTTATTATACTCTCGACATCTAGTTGAGATGTTTTATTAAACCGTCAGATCATGTCATAAGTAATGTTCGAAAGCTAATAGCAATAGACTGAAAGATATTATTTAGGAATTTTAAATTAGGGAGAATAACAATGCATGTTCGAACGAGTTTATACAATTTTAAAAGAAATTGTTACGTTGACATAGTACGATTTAACTAAATCCAAAAATGGGTTGTGTTTACGGAACAACTGATTCATATAATTCTCTATGAGTTTAGAAAAAGGCAATAATGCTGTAAAAATAATTTGAAATATGCGGTCTATGCGGAAGATTCTTTAAGGAAGAGAAATTCTCAAATATATTTCGCAGGGCTTGGAAAATGAGAGTTCAGCTTAAGTATTGTTTTATGATCATTTCCTTCTGTTGAGCTTAACAGTCATATTCTTTTGTCTTGGGTTCGATAAAATTTTGACTCTTGTCGTTGGCTGAAGGATTCGTTTAAATCTTAATTCAACCTATTCAACGTCATGTTCTACATTGGCATTTGGTAAATAGATTTGACAGAAGCTACTTCTAAATTCTTCATACAGAGAACTTATAAATTTATTAACGTTTTCTTTAATTTGATCACGCAAGAAAAATTGCTGGTAGCGTTATATGTTGCGTTCTTGAAAAATTGGTAATTTGTAAGATCAAGTGAAAAGAATGATTGCAATAAAGTTTCTATCTTATACAATTTCTGTAAAGTCAGATTCACAACAGAATTAGGTTCCTTTTCTTTTCACACAAATTGCTGTATATTGTTATTCTAGATGAGGATACACTCTTCAAATTTATTCCATGTATCTGTATTTAATAACTGTTTGTTAATTTGGCTGACACTAAGCTACAGCAGACATCCATCAAAACTCTCTAGTTATAATTGAGCGGTTTCACTCAACCCTTCAGTTTTTCACCTGTGGGCAGCCATTGCGACAATATTCCATTTTCTTTTCCGTTACCTATTTATATGTACAATTTTATTTCGGGAGGAGGGGACGATCATGGGCCTCCACAAAATCCTATTCCTTGTAGCAATATTTGTTTTCTTACTATCAATCTTACTCTCTGTTCTGTCATCCATTTATTCACCATCCTGGGTATGACGATAAACTACGTCCAACAGCAAGGCCTCTGATCCGAAGGTTTTGAGAAGCGTGGAACCATCTCTAAATTGCTGGTGTTCCCAGGTCCACCCTGACCCGGGGTGGTAGCACCTGTTAGGGTCCCAGCTATGGGCAAATAGTTAATCCCGAAACTGAGGTAAAAAGCATTATGAAAGTGTAAAAATAGGTTTTAATACCAGAAATACTTTTAAAAAAAATATTACCAGAAATAAAATTTTTGAAAAAAAATATTAGCAGCAATATGTTTTTTAAAATATTACTAGCTATACATTTTTTGAGGAAAAAATATTACCAGAAAGTGATTTTTGATAAAACAAAATATTACCAGGAAAAAAATTGTCGGTATTAAATAACCCATTGGTGTTGATATGCCGTAAAACAAACCAAACCAAACAATTTATATATGATTGTTAGATGGGTTACAGCTGTTTCCTCTTTCCTTCGTCGTGCTCCGTGAGTGTCAAACTCTCCAACCCCCCTTTTCTTTTCACGTGTCCGAGACTTTTCAATTGTTTATGTCTGATTTTAAGTATATATGTCCTTTTTCATTCCATTTCCCTTAAAACTGCTTTGCTAAAACACTTCCCATATATTTAAATATCTGTAACTGCATCATTTTGACATCTCCATTTTGTAGTTAACAACTTGGGCCTCCCCTTTTGCTGACCACTTTGCATTTACTCTTCTTACAATCAATGCTTAGTCCTTCCTTCTTCTTTCCTTTACTACTAATACCTGCAGTTTTCTTTCTCTGTCTTGCATCAACACGGTGTCAGCTGTGTATCGTACGTTAATAAGACTGCATCCACAAATAATTAATCCTGCTAGAACTTCTCGCTCTCTCAGGATTGCTGCATCGTCAAAGAGAAATAAATCTGGTGAGAAGATGCATCCTTGTCTTACGCTTCCACCATTTCAATATTTATGAACTTAATACAAATCCATTTTGCATAAAAATGAACAGAAAATGAAAAAAAAAATGAATGCTCTTTGAACTTGACAATAAAAGTATTTAAACGCGCCATTTCAGGCTTCATTTCAAAAGATATATTCAACAGATGATTTCAAAGGGAATACTAAATTTTCATTACCCCTAAAATGTTTTGAACAATTTCTCATATGGATATTATGGCTTGAAGCAAGTTGAGATTTTAGGATCACTTGTCATCACGACCTTCAAATGATTATCAACAATTGAGCGTTTGGATCCTCGAAATTAGCTAAACTTAAATCTCTTATTCGGACTATTGTCCTCATCTTTGCTGCTATATTTATCACAACGTTTCGGCCGTTCTACTCTCCGGCCTTCTTCAGGTGATTGGAATGTCGAACTGAACCCTTTATTTCGCTGAAGACTGTTCTAGTTCCACATGCCATGTCTAATGGATGTCAGTTATCAGTTATCTTCTGTTAATTCCCCTCACCAAGTTCTCCACTGTCTTAACTGGGTATTGAACTCACACGCTTTGTAATGTAAATAGTGTACGTAACGCCTCATCTCAGAAATATAGACAGTTAAATCTCTACTTTCAAATATTTGAAAGCATATATATAACATTATAATTTTCTGCTCGTATTTTCTTTAATCGTAATTATTTTCGATTTATTTCATCTTAAGATGGAAGGAATACTATTAAAAAATATAGCATCATGGTAGACAATACTTTATCTAATAAAAAAAATTGAATAAGGATATTATTCTTATTGGTTCATTACTAACGTAAAAAAGCAGACATGGCGCCAATAGATATTGGAAATGAATAAAGGGCGGGTTTATCAGTATGATTTGATTTCCTGATGTGCCATTGAGTTCTCGTAGTTCAGTCGATTACAGCAGCTAGTGTGTTTAAACACATTTCCTCGTGGAAAAAGAGGTGTCAGGTCAACTCTCACTCAGAGGACATTTTTTTTTATATACGATTCCGCGTTTTCAACACAACTGTCGCAGATTGACGGTTTGCGATAAAGCACAAAAGAATTGTGATAAAAGGGGAAAATACTAGTGGAAAAAATTGAGCATAACGCTAGACAATAATTAATTTAATAAAACTAGACAGATAGTAATTCTGTTACAAAAACAACCATAAAGTTTTTCTTTGTTTCGAAATCATAGCTTAATTAAATTTAATTAAGCTGAAAAAAAAAATCAAACGTTGAATGCATTTTTGGTATTTAAAAAAGGAAATGTAGTAAAATTAAAATAATTAAATATTTATTCTGAATTATCAATTAATATATTAATTAAAATAAGTGCAATGACAAAAATACGCAGTAAGAAAATCGTTATTCAACTGAGAATACAAGGTTCGCTTATAGTATCCTTCCACAGCGCGTCACGAGGCAGTGTAATGGTTATCAAGCTTGTCTCGCTAGAACAGTTACGGCTGAGTAGTGAGTTCGATCCTCACTGGGTGTCCCATACTTTCGGCCTTGTGCCACGTCTAAGCTACGCATAGAAAATCACTATAGTATCTTTTCATAGTTCCAGGTAACAGAAATAGTTCTCTCAAAGGTGAGAATAACAAAACAAGGGGAGAACACTCTTGATTGTTCATAACTATAGTTAGAGATAGATAAGTCAATGTGTTTTTATTTCCACAATATTATGTTTAATGATTTCTTAAATTGCGATTAGTTTTGTGGATAAATGAAATGTTAAATAAAAAGGAACTGTTAAAATATAATATTAGGTATCACAGATGAAAATTTCAAACAGGTACTAGGTGTTAACTGGTTGCATCTTCTTAATTTACATGATTAAAGAAACTTAGCAGTTTTCATTTCATCAAAATATCTCAAACCGTTTAATTTTGGCAGATCTCTTTTTATTTTTACACATGTGTTCGACTTTTTTTGTCTATTATGAATTAGGAAAAAATACTATATTTGGACTCCTATATTTTAAAAAGCAATTAAGAACAAGAGTTAAAATTATACTAGCTTGTTAGGTACATAACAAAGAAATTAATAATAAAATTACAGATAGAATCACTGCATATTTCTTAAATAAATTCAGTCTGAATATGCAAATTTTATAAATCAAAACTTCTGCAACGATGTGCAAACAACTCATAACCTGAGGTTTGACATTTCATAAAACTGGAAATAAGACCCACATTCATCCCAAATTTCAAATATCACATTATGACTATACCAGTAACATGCCTAATTTTTGGGGGAGTGATAGAATGAATATATTCTGGATTATTCCACTTAAAAATTGAAAAAAATGCTTTTTAACCTTTTGTCACAAGGTATTTGAAAGGCCGATTTTAGACTTGTTTGAATTGTGTCATAAAATGAATACTTCTTACATTAGAAACACCAAATTTCATATCTAGCCATTTCTGGGGGTGCTCTTTCCATTTATCATGGTTAAAATGACCTAAAAGTAACAGATTAGAATGTACATAGAGCAGATTCTGAACAAGTACAGTCCTGACTCAACATGTACAATTTCGGGACTGTAGAGAGAGAGAGAAGCTTAACACACGCCAAGCAATAACCACTAATGATTACTAATAATCCGTATGAAATAAATATTACTAAGAAATAATAATAAATTAGGAAAATGAATATTAAATCATAAATTTGTATCTAGATAGCAATAAATCGTAACTAAAATGCATTCATTAGATAATTTAAAAAGTAAGAAAATTGTTTGAAGGGGTAACTTTAAACAAAATGTTACTTGGTAACTGAAATGCTGATAATTATTGTGAGAATACTGCAAAAACATAAGACATTCTAGAATTTTTTTTGTAGAATGTTTTTTTTTCATCTCATTCTTTGAATATGAACATTTTCGATCAATAAGTCCTACGTTTTTTTTGTGATTTGAATCTGAGCTAAAGTAAACAAATCGATTTTTGTTTCATATTTTTTATGACGAAAACGGTTTTAAAATCCAATTTACATTTTACATATCATAGAAAATTAATATTTAAAACAAATTCTTAGCAATTTCCTAGAAAATTTCGCCCATAGAAAACTTGCTGGTCGATTTTTTTGTGTCCGTGTTGACGCTGTGTATTGAGTCTCGCGTGAAGTTCAAATGATGGCCGAGCGAGTCACATATGGTTACACATAATCGCACATGCGCAAAATCGAGCAATCGTTTCATATTTGATTTTCATTGAGTTTCATAGACTATTAAATGACCGTTTTAATGATATATTTTATGTGTTGTTATTTTTGCAAGAACCCTTTGAATTTTACGATCAAACCTTTCATTTGAATTGTTTACAAACTTCTTATTAAAATTAAAAAAATATAAAATATATGAAAATGAAGCTTAGAATGTTAACTTTCAAACTAATGTGTTATCAAAATTGTAATAAACCCTGCGGAGTGCGCATATTACAAAATTTGAGGAAGTCTAAACTGCCGTCAGTGAAAACAAATGGCCAAAGTTTTGCGAAATCACCAAAATGTCTCTATTTTCAAACTGTAATGTTCATCGCACACTGCAGTACATATAAAAATAAATAAGATAGAAACAAAGTTCATGAAATAAGCTTTTATTTGGTATGCATTATGTTTTTATGGAGATATTGAATGAAATAACACGGCGAGTTGAATATATGCATTCTTTAGTGTTTAGTTAAGAATTTCATCGGCTGTAAGCTGAGTGTTGGAATACCTAATAATATATTTAAATATATGTATACACAAAAATAAACTCATTATTTATATTTTCATTTATATTTAGGGGAAAAGGAAAATTGTTATTTTTATTTAATTTTGCTTGTTATATAGTTTAATGACCTGGAAGTATTAAACATTTGCAAGAAAATGCAGAGCAACAAATAGTTTTTAAGATGTTAGAAGTACAGTGTAATTACAAAATTGTTTAAATATCTCAGTTTAGTTTTTGAGTGTTTCATAGTGAAAAAATTAACAGGAGATAACTGATAACTGGCATCCATTAAACATGGCACGTGGAACTAGACCAGTCTACCCCAGTGAGCGAAATAAAGGGTTCAGTTCGACATTCCAACCACCTGAAGAAGGCCAGAGCGTACAACGGCCGAAATGTTGTAATAAATATGGCGACAGAGATGAGGACAATAGTCCGAATAATGTAAATAATGTAAAAACCGAGGGGTGATGAATATTTTTTTCGAACAGTGGCACTTCCCAAAATTGAACTGATAAAACATCAAAATCTTCTTTGGAAGGGCTTTTCGATTGTGTAGGGAACTTTTCTGTACAAAAAAAAATGTTTTTATTTGAATAATCAACAATTTGAAAAAATAGGTAATTTAATGTTGAACAAACTGAAACAATTTTTTTTTTAACATTTTGCGTCATGGGTAAGACGATAAACTACATCCAACAGCTGGTGTTCCCTGGTCCACCCTGACCCGGGGTGGTAGCACCTGTTAGGGGTCCGAGCTATGAGCAAATAGTTGACCCCACAACCTGACTCACAACACTATGAATGTGTAAAAATAGATTTTAATACCAGAAATACTTTTAAAAAAATTAGTATCAGCAATACATATTTGAAAAAAGAAAATATTACCAGAAATAAAAATCTTGCCTGCATTAAATAAACCACTGAGGTTAATATGCCACAAAACAAAACAAACCAAATTATACATTTTCTTTTAATATTACCAGCTATACATCTTTGAAAAAAAAAGGAAATTTTGTCGGCATTAAATAACCCATTGTGGTTGATATGCCGTAACACAAAACAAACCAAACCAATCAAAACCAAAGAATACATATTCTATTCATACGAATCTATCTTAAAAATGTTTTCGGCTTAAATAATCCATTGATGTTGATAAGCCGTTAAACAAAATAAACTACACAAAACTTTTTAACATTTCATTAAAAATGTAGGCTCATCTAACAACTGACTAAAATTATTTAAAACAAATGCTGTTAATGTCATCTAACTGCAAATACAGTACGATCTTTCACATTAACAAAATAAAAATTTACCATGTGCCAGATGTCACCATCCAGTCAGGCGTGAAATTGTTGATTCTATTAGAAATAATGTAAAGACTCTTAATATTATCTAACAACAAGACGATCTTTTTGGTATACTTAATGCATGTATGAAGAGAAATATTTTTGTTATATTTTTCTTTCTGTTTCTTAAATCGAACTTAAAGGAATTTAGCTGACAGGTTGCTTGACAGGAAGTTCTGATTCGCAGAAATCTTTCCTTAATTTTCATTCAGTTCGCCAACTTTTGGGTATTGATAGTATTCTCTATGATCAGTAAATCAGGCTTCAATTTGATTCTTTTGATGCAAAGTGAGAACTGTTTTCTACCGTTTTTTTTAGTATTTCCAGCTGAGGTAAATTTCGAACATCGTGCCTTTTCCCGGGTCATACATGTGAAATTCAAGTCATCTTTGCTGCTGAGCTGTGAATTGTCAAACTTTGATCATAAATAAATGCTTGCACTTGTTTTGTTAAAGCTTATAAAGATTCTAAAACTATTCGGGAAATGCTTAATTTAAAGAATATTTTAATTCACAAATGAGTTGCTAACATATATATAAAGCAGTTTTACTAAATTTTGAATTGTATTCTCATCAGCTACTTAAGTTAGCCGAGATTATTTTAAAAGTTAGTCTGCAAAGACGCAAGTATCTATTGGCGGGGATTGAGCTGAATAATTTGTAAAGATCTGTATGCATTACAGCATGGAGGTGTTTTCAACAGAACACTTAGTTTTTCGGGAAGATTCAATGGCCAAACGTTACAGATGACATTATCTGTTAAAATGTATATGTGGAGAGAGGAGTCAGACTAAGCTCTTCGATGTCACAAGTAGCTGGGGGTAGACAAATGACAGGTTGTGGATTTCAATATGGTGTCCGCATTTCTACTGAGCAAGAAAATGCTTAGAAAGCAACTCTACATATGAAACAAGCATTTTCCCCGTGTAGCCAGGATAAGAGAGAAAATATGAAGTCAGAATATTTATCATTCTCCATATTTTAATTTCCACATGTATTTATCACGTCTCTGTCTTTGGCTAGCGAAATATAGATTAGAATGCAGATGTCTCTGAGCTGCTGGCGAGATACTGATATATTTAAATTTTAATACAAAATGTTTCTTTTATCCCCCCTCACTTTTAAAACATTTTACACTTGTTGACAAACGATTTAAAACGTCATTCCAGATCAAAGAGGTTTTATAGTTACAATGCTTAAGACTAATACTTTATTAATGCGTCATCTGTTATTTGATTTCACATTCTGGTTTATTTAGATAGTAATTTATTCATAATATTTTGATGTGGCAAATTAAATATGAATATTAAAATACAATGATTATTTACATACACGTATTGTAATAATAGTTATTCCGATATTTAAGAATATTACAACCCTATTCAAAGACACCTGTACATATTTTACTGAATATATTACTTTAAATTTCTGTTCGAATTCATTAACGTTTCTCCCTTAAATCTATTTTGAATGGCTATAATCTATCAGGTCATCCCATAGGTTCTGTCCGAATTTTGAATAAAGAAAACAAGTGACCAAATGTTACATTTAATTACAGATTCAATCAACAATGTCCCTGATTATCTATGACTTCCTTCCATCTATTGACAAGCTTACTAATTCCATTACTGTAAAATTATTTTGGCTTTGATTCGAAAAACTCACAAATGTCAGTTTTAACCTCTTCCTGTGTTACAAAATCTGTTTCTTCCAAATGATTCTGTAAGCTACGAAACAAATGGTAGTCTGAAGGAGCAAGTTCGGGAGAATAAGGTGGATGAGGAATTTTCTCCCAACCAAGTTCTTCGATCTTTTGTGACGTGATTCTTGCTGTGTGTGATCGCGCATTGTCCTGATGAAACATCACTCGTTTTCAAATCACTAGAGCAGGTCTTTTTTCCCTCAAAGCTTGGTTCAAACGCTCTAATTGCTGACAGTATATTTGAGCATTAATTGTTGCATTAGGTGGTAAGAATTCAAAGTGGATTATTGCTTGGCAATCCCACCAGATTGAAAGAATAACCTTTTGCCCATGAAGTTACCTTCTCGGCTGTGGCTGGGGTCCTTCCCCTTTACCAAGCCACTGTCTACGACGCTTAACATTTCGATAAAAGATCCATTTTTCGTCGCCAGTCACAAGTCTATCCCAAAAAGGTGAAACAAGTTGGCGAGAATGGAGAGAAGAGCAGATGTCAACTCGGGATTTGAGGTTGTTTTCAGACAATTCATGAGGCACCCATTTTCCAAGTTTAGAAACTTTTCCATGTTGTTGAAGATGACGATGTACAGTTGTAGGGTTTGAACTGAGAACCACTGCCAATTCCTCAACTGATAAAGCAGGATTTTCTTCAAGGGCTGATTCAAGAAGCTTTTCATCAAACTCAACTGGACGTCCGGTTCAATCTTCATCTTCAAGGATGAAATCTCCACCTCTGAATTTTGCAAACCATCTTCTGCAAGTTCTTTCATTCACACATTCCTCTCCATAAACTGAGTGAATGTTTCTAGCCACTTCGGCTGCTGAGTTTCCTTTCTTGAACTCATAAAGCATTATGTGCTTCAAATGATTCTTGGGTATTTCCATATTAGCAGGGTTTTAATCAAACAAAATTTAATTTTATTGTTCTCTGAAATGAAATCTGATCAGTTTAAATGCATCTAAACATAAAAATAATGTTCAGCCTCATTAGACATTATAAAATACTCTTTAAATTCCGTTCATTTTGACAAAAAAAAATCGGACAGAACTTATGGGATCACCTAATAGATAGAACCCCGGAGCCGAAATATGTTCAGTTAAACTGATAAGATATATAATTCAGTATTGTCAAGATATTTGTTAATGATAGTAAATTTAAAATGAAAATAATACTAAAAAGATCCCTGCTTCTTTACACAACTCTTCAACAAAAATCTGATCAGCAAAAAGACAGGATTAGTAGAAAGACACAAAGGGATTCCTTGGACATTAAGAACTTTTCTAAATATGACAGATGTTAGCATTTTTGTGTTAAATAGAAGCGATTACTCGCATGAAAGGCTCCAAATCTATCTGTATAGATTTTTCCAGAATACATTCAAGCAACTGTCGGTTTCATTCTAGAAGATCTATTTTGCTCAGTGACAATGGAAATCACTAGCTAAAGAAATTCAGGCTTATGTCAGAACAAGGGCGACGTTCGACTTCTGGCAACTTTTATCCGCTGCCAGTCTAAAAGAATTATCCTCAAACAGGACAACAGCATTGACAGAGCTTCTTTCAATTCATAAAAATAAAGATTTTCAATTGTTCCATGAGAACTAAACATCTACAATAACCACAGAATCGTGGAATAAAGGCAGAAAAGTTTGATTAATAATAATAAATTTCAGAGACACATCTGATGTACTAAATCTATATCTATAAAAGGCAGGATGTGTATGTGTGTGTATGTGTGCGTGTGTGTGTGTGTGTAGCAAATGCACGGCCGCAATTTTCGACGGATTTGCCCCAGAATTTACATGCACATGCTCGCAGTTAGTCTAAAGGCCAAGACCGACTTTGCATTTCCCAACTCCCATCGATACTGGAAATAATCGTTTTTTTCATGATTCTACAGCAGTTTTCATGCAGTTTGAGGCCATTTTCTACTGGCCAGAGTGAGAGCCTATATCTGGCTGCCACGAATAGGCAGAAAGATTCTATTGGCCAGCGTGAGAACCAACAGCTGGCTGACACGAATGTTAACTAGCATGCAAAAAACATCGATAACTGCATTCGTCACAAGTGGGAAAAGTTAAATCTGCATGACACTTTACTCCAATTGGCTCATTCGCTTGCTTAAACTCAACGTTGATTCTGATTCCGCAGAACTGTGTTGGATGTGAAAAAGTATTTGTTTTTAACATTATTTTTTCATTCGGTTTTTCCAGTTACGAGTCCTTTTTTAAAGATGATCGTTTTGTGTTCATTTTGTTTAGTTCTTTTTTCTTAACAGATTCAATGTTTAGTATAGAGCCTAGAAAAATTCGCAGTGTGAGATAGGCAATAAGTAAGGCATGTAGCAACATCAGCACGGCAAAGGGCACTCCTTTAAAGGTAAGGAAGGGCAAAAATATTTTAAGTCAAGTGATAGCGATTGCTGTATGAGTCGTACGATTTTTGAATCAAGCACGGGCAACGCCGGGCGATGCTGCTAGTTAATAATAATAAATTTCAGAGAAACATCTGATGATGTACGAAATGGATTATATGAACTATTCCATTTAGAATATTTGCTATTTTTTCTTTTAAAATACTGTCTGAATTTTAACTTGTAATTTTGTCCCTGTCTTTGGCAAGCGAAAGATATTTAAGAGGCCTGGTAGTTAGATATTACGGGTGAAATATTTTGTCAGTATGATGTCACATATCGACAATGATTGTATATTTACACCTCAGTATAAAAAGTATTCCAAACTAAGAAAAGCATGGCATGGTCATCACAAATGAACATCACAGATGGACAGAAAATTCAAGAACAAAAGATCCAAAGACGTGGTTGAGCCGATTCTACGTTATTGGACAGAGACATGGTAACCCTCTCAAGGCATGGAGAAGCATCTAGATGGAACCTACACCTCTCTTCTGGTAAGAGCTCAGAACTTCTCTTGGAAACGCCATCTGACTATCCACCAAATGTACGTCAGTTTTCCTCGTGTTTCCTCTATCATACGAGCTCGTTTGCTGGACACTGCCACTGTGCCGAGAATGTCTCCTGTCTCCTACTCTGGAAGCCTGCGTCAAACCTGACCAGGGGCGAAAAAATCGCATTCCCTGACGTCATATCAAGGGATGCAGGTATTGCTAGGCAGGATTAAGGACAGCAATAAAGGGCCGGGGTGTCTGGCGTAGTATCTGAACTGCGGTCGAGAACATGATGATTATCATGGCTTGGAAAAGTCGTAATTCTTTCAGGAAAGGAGATATTGAAAAACATCCGGGGCGAAGATTTATATTTTGATAAGATTCGATAGCGGCACTTTCGAAAATGTTTCTTCTAAGTAAATGCTGTGGCCTTGTTAGGGCCAATAATAAAGACGCGAAGAGAAGGATTGAGTTAAACAAATATATTAACATAAACAGTAATAGAAACATATCAAAACGAGAGTCTTACAGCAGGAATCTTCGGTCCGACTCTCAGAGCTGACTGGTGGAAATTTCCCCCTGCAAAAGGCAGTACCTGCTCCTATTTATAGCTGGGTGAGTCCATACGTGCGTTTGTAAATGACCATAACAGTAAATTAAGTTCTCTTTTAATAAATGTAGCTTTCTTTACATCAAAATTGTGGTTGAATTTATGTCTATGTATAACTAATGGATTTGATAAATTGCTCCATATAAAATCACTTTTGCATATATATATATATATATATATATATATATATATATATATATATATATATATATATAAAGACAAGTTGCCTGACGATTGCACTAGCATGAAACAGACTGTCGCCTCTAAGTGTTGACTTCTATGTTTACTTATATATATATATATATATATATATATATATATATATATCGTATTGGGGAAGCAGATCATTATTGCTTAATAGAACTAAGATAAAAAAGGTGACAGGTAAGTCTACAGGAGAGCGTTGTTGTAGTAAAACCAATATATGTAGTGAGTTTATTATTAGTATCAGTGATACAATCTCTAAACGGTCATGTAAATTGATGCACTATCTTGGTTTTTGTAGAGGATTTAGTTGTATGGTTGTATAGTTATTAGGGAGTATGGGGCCAATTGTTTTGATTTTCTATAATATATGATGAGATTAAATTGTTTAATATTATTATTATTATTAATAGGTTTAATATTTGTTTATAGTTTAATATTATTATTATTATTATTATTAATAGGTTTACCTATTATGTTTTTTAGTTCTATTAAGCAACATTTCTTAGAAAAACATAGCCATGTAGATAACATTAGTTGATAAAACTATATTACTTACACATACACATAGTAAAAAGAACCTTCAGATATTGGAGGTCATCTACATTAAAACGAAGCAGCCCACACTCAACAAAATCGCATCTAACTAGTCACAACACATTACATTGCATCTAGACATTGGTTCTGTTGTAATACCAGCTTCGGTCTATCGCGTGGTATGACGTCATAAAACCGAATCTTGAACTTACAACCTGCGTCTGCTATTCCGCGACCGTTATCGTCAAATCGCAATCTTCGATGTCAAAATAACAAAATATAATCTTTGACGGTGGATATCTTTGTTTCATTTTTGTATAACCATTCTGAGGGTGGCTAATGTGAGCCGAAAGCTTAGGACAAACTTAATAAAAAATATCTTTTCACTAGAAATTAAAGCAAACATTTGAACATTAGAACAGCTCATGTTCAGACATAATAGATATTCATTTTCTGTTATATTTAATAATATATGTTTAAATATATATTATATTGAACAACCAGATTGATTATGTACATTATTCTCATTATTGTCCTCATCTTTGTCGCCATATTTATCTCAAGGACACATGGCACAGTGGATAAAGGCGTTGGTTAGATCTAATGAAGGGACCCAAAGAGTGTGAGTTCAATACCCGGTTAATGTAGTGGAGAACTTTCAGAGGGAAATTAACAGGAGATAAATGATAACTGACATCCATTAAACATGGCACGTGGAACTAGAACAGTCTACCCTAGTGAGCGAAATAAACGGTTCAGTTCAACATTCCAACCACCTGAAGAAGGCTGGAGTGTACAACAGCCGACACGTTGTAATAAATATGGTGACAAAGATGAGGACAATAGTCTGAATAATGTAAATAGTGTACACAATACCTCATCTCAGAAATATAGACAGATACAGATAGAATACATATCTTTTTCTCAAGTGAAATTGAAGAGGAAACAGAGAATGTTAGATTGTTTGCAATGTTTCTTATTTTCTCCTTCATCTCATTTACTTTCTCTATTCGTTTCAGATTACCGTCACTGTAATTCACGTGACTGGGTCGTCTGCACGTCTGGCGTTAGACGCCCCCCACCGGCATTGATGCGGCCTCCCAGATTTGTATTCTATTATATAATTTTGAGAATTAAAGTGACATTTATCACCCGCCACGGAGTCTTACCCGTACAAGCGAGGATCTATGATCAAGGTAAGTAGGATGACTTCGGTATTTCGTCCATAGAAAATTGTAGGCTTTAAGCATTTCCCTCAAAAGAAAGACGTAAACAGAAACTGATTAATACATTTTGAATTGTAAAGTTGGCCAAAGTCAAGCCAAGTAAATATATATTCCCCTTTCTACATTAACGAATAATTGTCTCGTGTTGCGAGATACATTTTACTGTTTACAAATTATACTCTCTGTCGGTTTACCTCTGGACGAATGTAAAAAATGAACACTTCGATCAAAACAAAAAGTTGCCAAATAGATTCAATTGATGTTTGATTTCTAACCTGAAAATTAACGCATCAATGATGTTCTAACATACAAGTAATGGATAAACAGGAAAGATGGTAGAATTAGATTTCATATTACCATCTTCAACAACATTCCATTGTTAATTATTGTTAATCTTTACAAAAAGGGGAAAAATCAGTACTCTGATATTGACGGTATTGCATGCATTGTCTTTGTTAGAGAAGTTCTGACCTATGATTTTTTTAATTATATACATGTATAAATGGTTTTACTTGTGTTCGCATTTTAAGCCTCTTTTTAACCAGTTTCGGCATATCCCGTATAATTACAAGAAGCATTGTCTTTCGGCAAGACATGTTCATCATGACAGAGTCTCTGACCTGTCTATATTTCTGAGATTATGTATTATGTACACAATTTACATTATTCGGACTATTGTCCTCATCTTTGTCGCCATATTTATTACAACGTTTCGGCCTTTCAGTATCTGTCTATATTTCTGAGATGAGGTATTATGTACACTATTTACATTATTCGGACTATTGTCCTCATCTTTGTCGCCATATTTATTACAACGTTTCGGCCTTTCAGTATCTGTCTATATTTCTGAGATGAGGTATTATGTACACTATTTACATTATTCGGACTATTGTCCTCATTTTTGTCGCCATATTTATTACAACGTTTCGGCCTTTCAGTATCTGTCTATATTTCTGAGATGAGGTATTATGTACACTATTTACATTATTCGGACTATTGTCCTCACCTTTGTCGCCATATTTATTACAACGTTTCGGCTCTTCAGTATCTGTCTATATTTCTGAGATGAGGTATTATGTACATTATTTACATTATTCGGTCTATAGTCCTCATCTTTGTCGCCATATTTATTACAACGTTTCGGCCCTTCAGTATCTGTGTATATTTCTGAGATGAGGTATTATGTACACTATTTACAGTATTCGGACTATTCTCCTCATCTTTGTCGCCATATTTATTACAACGTTTCGGTCCTTCAGTATCTGTGTATATTTCTGAGATGAGGTATTATGTACACTATTTACATTATTCGGACTATTGTCCTCATTTTTGTCGCCATATTTATTATAACGTTTCGGCCCTTTAGTATCTGTCTATATTTCTGAGATGAGGTATTATGTACACTATTTACATTATTCGGACTATTGTCCTCATCTTTGTCGCCATATTTATTACAACGTTTCGGCCCTTCAGTATCTGTGTATATTTCTGAGATGAGGTATTATGTACATTATTCGGACTATTGTCCTCATCTTTGTCGCCATATTTATTACAACGTTTCGGTCCTTCAGTATCTGTGTATATTTCTGAGATGAGGTATTATGTACATTATTCGGACTATTGTCCTCATTTTTGTCGCCATATTTATTACAACGTTTCGGCCCTTTAGTATCTGTCTATATTTCTGAGATGAGGTATTATGTACACTATTTACATTATTCGGACTATTGTCCTCATCTTTGTCGCCATATTTATTACAACGTTTCGGCCCTTCAGTGTCTGTGTATATTTCTGAGATGAGGTATTATGTACATTATTCGGACTATTGTCCTCATTTTTGTCGCCATATTTATTACAACGTTTCGGCCCTTTAGTATCTGTCTATATTTCTGAGATGAGGTATTATGTACACTACTTACATTATTCGGACTATTGTCCTCATCTTTGTCGCCATATTTATTACAACGTTTCGGCCCTTCAGTATCTGTGTATATTTCTGAGATGAGGTATTATGTACATTATTCGGACTATTGTCCTCATCTTTGTCGCCATATTTATTACAACGTTTCGGCCTTTCAGTATCTGTCTATATTTCTGAGATGAGGAATTATGTACACTATTTACATTATTCGGACTATTGTCCTCATCTTTGTTGCCATATTTATTACAACCTTTCGGCCCTTTAGTATCTCTCTATATTTCTGAGATGAGGTATTATGTACACTATTTACATTGTTCAGACTATTGTCCTTATCTTTGTCGCCATATTTATTACAACGTTTCGGCCGTTGTACGCTCTGGCTTTCTTCAGGTGATTGGAATGTCGAACTGAACCCTTTATTTCGCTAACTGGGGTAGAATGATCTAGTTTCACGTGCCATGTCTAATGGATGTCAGTTATCAGTTATCTCCTGTTAATTTCCCTCTGAAATTTCTCCACTGCCTTAGCCAGGTATTGAACTCACACTCTAACGCCTTTATCCACTGTGCTATGTGTCCTTGTGTATGAATTTCTGCTTATTATTAACCTAAAACCTAAAAAAAGACAAATAAAAAACATGCAATAACAGCAAGAATTGCAATATGAGCACTGGTAAAATTGAAGGCTGAAGATATTAGATGAGGACAATAGTCTGAATAATGTAAATAGAGTTTCTTACCAAATAAAAAACAATCGACAACGCGGAATATCCTGATATTTTTTTATAATTTAATTCACTTTTTGCACCGAACCAGCTGTGAAATTTACTTGCCTGAGAAACTCTCTTCTATCAAATTACATTCTCCGCCGTGTTTAATAGTCGAATTCATTTTACAGGATTTGTTAGGAAATATCATTGATCCATTGAAAGAGGTTCCCTATTCTGATATTTTTCGAGATTAATCAAAAATTCGAAACTCATCATCTGGATTGGAAAAGTCCTAAAACTATCGCCCACGACACTTTTATAAATTAACTTGCAAGTTGAGTAAACGTCTTCTAGTTCTTTTAAAACTTATCTCATGATCTATTTATCATATCATACAGTGGCGACTTTTTGTCTCTTTAAAACTTACTTCTTTTCAAATCTTTGCTTAATTAACTTCAACGCAGACAAAGCAACTAAGATTTTATGCTTGCATAATGATTAGAATAGCATGACTGTTTTCTGAAAGTCAGCAATACATTTTCTAAAAGACTGTCTCTCTATAACTTAACAAGTATTTAGAATTAGTAGAATTATTTTCTCATTGAAATGGAAGAATAATGACATCAATTAGCTTTTAAATATGAATGATTAAAACTAGATATGAAAATTCGAATTAATTGGAAAAAGTTGTCATAAATATGGCGTTTCTGTTAAAATTGCACGATTACGTACGGTATTGGAAATAATTTCAGTGTGGCTGAAATATTCTGATGTTACTTCGTCTTTGAATGTAAATAGCTGTAAAATATCTAATAATGCAGTAGCAGAAAGCAATTGATAGGGCAACAATTATAAAAATGATATCATAAAGTGATAAATAAGTAGAAATTCATATCATCAATCGTTAATAACTTCTCTCCGTATCTGTCTATATTTCTGAGATGAGGTATTATGTACACTATTTACATTATTCGGACTATTGTCCTCATCATTATCGCCATATTTATTACAACGTTTCGGCCTTTCAGAATCTGTCTATATTTCTAAGATGAGGTATTATGTACACTATTTACATGATTCGGACTAGTGTCCTCATCTTTGTAGCCATATTTATTACAACGACACATGGCACAGTGAAAGGCTTATGTTAGATCCAGTGACAGGACCCAAAAAGTGTGAGTTCAACACCCGGTTAAGGCAGTGGAGAACTTTCAGAGGGGAAATAACAAGAGATAACTGATAACTGACATCCATTAAACATGGCACGTGGAACTAGAAGAGTCTACGCCAGTGAGCAAAATTAAGGGACATTCCAACCACCTGAACATGGACGGAGCGTTTAACAGCCGAAACGTTGTAATAAATATGGCAAAAAAGATGAGGACCATAGTCCGAATAATGTAAATAGTGTACATATTATCTCATCTCAGATATATAGACAGATACTGAGAGACCGAAACGTTGTAATAAATATGGCGACAAAGATGAGGACAATAGTCCGAATAATGTAAATAATGTTCTCTATTTCCCTATTTACATTTTATTCGTTTTATTTCCCTTATATTTCTTGTCTATCGCAAGATAATGTAACATGATCTGTGAACGCCGAAAAGTGGACGGCATAATTGATTAGACTTTATTAAACTTACACTATCTTTAATCGGATTTTAGGACATTTCTAGCAAATGCAATATATGCAGAACCTAATTACACGGCGATATTTCAAAATTAACAGATTACGAAATCTGAATTTACGGTAATGTCTAGAACATCGATCATTTTAACAAGACTTGTTGCTTAAAGATTACTGAACTTATGCAAGAGATTTATTTGAATTATGGGTTTCATCTTTGTGGCATTCTGCCATTATGAGAAATATTCATTTTATTATTCTGCATATAATCTGAACTTTGTTGCTTTCTGTAATTCAGTAATGAAGGTTTTTTATTATTCCATTATCATTCGTGTGTTTTTTTAACGTTATCGTCCTTGAGTCTTCATCATGTATATAAATAGGAGAGATGCCTTTCACCTTCGCCATCTGAGACGTATTCTGTGTATCAGTTGATCCGTCCGGGTCACCAGTACCGTAGTTCTCAGATTTGCCCAGTTACCTAGACTATACGCCCTTCTCCATCAACGTCGGCTCCGCTGCTTGGGCATGTACACCGTGTGCCGGATGGGAGGATTCCATAGATCCTTCTGTACGGCGAACTGGCCACTGGCAATAGGGCATTAGGGAGACATCATCTTCGCTTCAAAGATGCGATTTTCACCGAGACCTGGGCTGAGGAGAAGAGTAATGAAGGCTTGCTGGCGGGGAGAAGCGTGCTCGCTTAAAAGGAAACAACAGGGCGACATCGAGAGAGTGAGAGAAAGTTTTCATATGCATTCATTGCGTTCGAGAGTGTGTCTGTGCAGCCATAACAGAGGCTTCACCGCCGTCAGCAGCTGAGGCATAACATTTTGGGTACAGATCCAAGGTCTCTCGAGACGGACATTTGCCGCACACGCACGCACACACACACACACACACACACACACACACACACACACACACACACACACACACACACACACACACGCACACATTACCAGCATGCTCCAGGATTGAACAGCGGTCAGTTATCAAGTTTTTGGTTGCTGAAGGGTGCAAACCAGTTGAAATTCATAGGAGAATGTCAACTCTGTATGGTGCCACATGTTTCAACTCAAAAATGTCTACAAGTGGGCTAAATTGTTTAAAGAAGGACGGAGCAGTGTTGAGGATGAAGACAAGCCTGGGAGGCCTACAGAAGTGAGGTCTCCTGAGGTGATCGATTCAGTCAATGACCTCATTCAGTCTGACAGAAGGGTGACAGTGGATGACATTGCAAGGACTTTGAAAGACATAAAGAACAAATGCAGGGGTCATCAGTCAGAAGGAGTCATCTTGTATCATGACAACGCAAGGCCTCACACAGCAGCCCAAACGGTGCAGACCATCAACGAGCTGGGCTGGGAACTGCTCCCTCACCCTACTTACAGCCCAGACCTTGCCTCTTCAGACTTTCACCTGTTTGGTCCCTTGAAAGCGTTCACGAGAGGCACGAAGTTTAAAAGTGACGATGAAGTCAAAAATGTTGTGAGCGACTGGCTGAGACATCAGTCCAAAGATTTTTCCGCTGAGGGAATACGGAAGCTTGTGAACAGATGGGAAAAGTGTGTGACAGTGCTTGGAGAATACGTTGAAAAAAAAGTAAGCTTCTATCTGTATTAGAAGTCGTTATACCGAAAAATTCACCTTATTTATTGAATGACCCTCGTGTATATATATATATATATATATATATATATATATATATATATATATATATATATATATATATAGCATAATGAGAAGCCACGTATACTTTCTTGATATGTATATAATATGTAGAAAACAACTGAAAAGTTGCAAATTAAAAAAAATTGAATTTTTTTTTGTGAAATATTTATTTATATTTTTTATATGTATATATATATTTGATAGACAGTTCTGCTCCGATCTTTCATCAGAAATAACTGTATTCAGAAGTTTGTTTACAGGTAGCGTCCGTCGTTGAGGGCATTGTGGCCTCCGGTATGGCCCAAAACACACAAACGTATATATATATCATGCCAATACACCAATACACAAACGAACTTGTATAGTATATATGTTATGCCAATACAACACGGACGCTACTTGTAAACAAACTTCTGAATACAGTTATTTCTGATGAAAAATCGGGGCAGATCTGAAATATCAATATATATATATATATATATATATATATATATATATATATATATATATATATATATATATATATATAAAATATAAATAAATACTTTCACAAAAAAAACATTCAATTTTTTTTAATTTGCAACTTTTTAGTTGTTTTCTCCATATTACTTGTATCTATAAAAAGAACGTTAAACATAATATATAAATGTCTCTAAATATATATATATATATGGCCATTTTGGCCGAAACTAGTCGAGGAATCTAAATGAAATAATAATAATAAAAGCATAAGAATATTAATCTACAACCCAGTATGTCTGAAGATTTTAATTGATTTTTTTAATAATTTTTATCGTTCAAAATATATATATATATATATATATATATATATATATATATATATATATATATATATATATATATACGTTCGCGTGTTTATTGGTATACCAATATATATGTACAGGGTGCAACAAAAGAAACTCCTTTTTTATTTTTTCAGCTGAGGTGGAGAGGACGACATGAAGCAGTTAAGTAGCCATCACAATCACCAGATTTTTGTTTGTGGCGGGCACTGAAAGATCTTGTTTACAGGCTCAAAACTGAAAGACATTTCTGAATTAAAACAAGCAATTTCTGAAAAATTTTCTGAAATTAATTATAGAAATCTATGACATGGTTTGTAGAAGTGATGTTAATAGGATTCAGCGCTGTTCTGAACATGAAGAGGAGCATTTTGAATAAGATCTATAGTTTATTAGGTAAGACGATAAACTACATCCAGCAGCAAGGCCTCTGATCAGGAGGTTTTGAGGAGCTTGGAACCACCTCTTAATTGCTGGTGTTCTTAGGTCCACCCTGATCCGGGGTGGTAGCACCTGTTAGGGTTCCAGCTATGTGCAAATAGTTAACACCCAAACTTGTGTAAAAGTAGGTTTTAATACCAGAAATACTTTGTAATAAAAAAATTATTACCTGTAATAATTTTCGAAGGAAACATTATTATCAGCAATACTTTAAAGAAGACAGCAATACAAACAGTATTACATTCTTTGGAAAAATATGACCAGCTATAGATTTCTTCAAGGAAAAATATTCCCAGAAATAGATTTTTGAAGAAAAACATATTACCAGCAATAAAAACTTTGTAGCCTTTAAATAACCCATAGAGGTTGATATACCGTAAAACAAAATAAACCAAACCAAACTTATACATTTTCTTAAAGTACTGTAAATTATTTTGTTACTTTTACTGCACCCTGTATATATAGTTGCATATATATATATATATATATATATATATATATATATATATATATATAATCGCATTAAATAAAAGATAAAAAATGAAAATGTATTATATTTACACACACGTTACTACATTCCACGGATTAATCAGTGAGGAAAACGATTAATCGCATATCTTCAACCACAAGATTATGTTATACGTGAGAATCGGTTCAATTTGCGTATTTCTCAATCAGGTGCTAGCTATGCAAGAAGATATTTATTTGCTTTACTCAATAGATATTGTTTGAGACAAAGCTAGATAAAGCTGTTTTTTATCTTCCTGCCGCATCGCAGGAATGGCGCCCCAATTCGATAACGGTTTTTTCTTAATATACCCCATTCATTGACTGAGTGAGTGGACCTATTTTCATTTATTGTCCATTTATAAGTTGAAAGTGCCTAGAAATTCTTTACAACATTTGCCAAAATTAAACGCTCTGAAAGACTGAGGTCACTAACAGAAAATTCAATAAAAGCTTGGTTTACCCTTTGATCCCTTTCTTCCTGAACAATTTTAACCCTTGTGTCTGAGCTCCTGGGTCAAAATTCGTAAATAATTCGTATGTAATGTTTCACCATAGATATAAAAATAGTTACACGTATTTATCCACTGTTCAAACATTGATGTTCGTATTGTGTAATGGAGGATAAAATGAGAAAAAAGAGAGTCGAGTTCAAATCCGTCGGCTTCCTTACAATCACATGCGCAAATATCCCTGAAGAGGTATGAATACATTCAATCCCCAATATATCGGTTAAAGAGTGGGACTTGTATCTAGGAAATTTAATGTAATTTTCAAAAACCTGTTAATGAATTATTCAATCGCAAAAGAAAATATTCTTACAATCGAAAATGTTTCGTCTTAAATAAGCCACATTAAGCAATATAAGCAAATAATACATTGAACCAATTGCTGTTCATTAAGAATTTCGGAGACAAAAATGAGATCCAAGAAAGGTGACCGCTCGTTGACTGTGATTCGAATCCACATCACATTATTTGCTAGCAAAAAACTGAATGAAATAGAATTAGTAATAAAACAATAATAGTAGAGATAAAAACTAAAAACTAATAGTATTCCTGTGTTTTAAAAATGCCATCGAAAATCGAAGGCGTGACATGATGACTCTGGTCATGTGACATTGTTTCCTTGGCCGAAATCCTATAATGTGACGACCGGGAAATTCACATACTCAAGATCCTGAATATGATTTTAAGTTTTGTAGGAAGCTGAGTTTTCTATAAGCTTTAGTTTTTGGGCCGTGTTACTGAAATGAAACACAAACTCAATAAATATAGAGCAAGAAATAGAAAATAAATTTAAAAAATCATCAGATAATCATAATGAAAATACTGCACTTAAAATTCATTTCAAAATGAATACTGTACAACTAATTGGAAAGCAATCCAGATACTTGAATATGAAAGACCGGTTATTAATATCAGCTTTAGATTGAGATCTGTAATTGACTTTCCTGCTTCATGTTTGATTGAGGCTTTTCAACATTTTACCCACACGGGGGCCATATATATGCCGAAATGAATTATTCTACACCATGAATGTGACGTTAAGGCAGGTGAGGCAAAATGAATATGGCTGGTTTTTCATGAACAATTATCTTAACTAGATAATGCAACATCATTGTACAACTTTTTTTTTTTAGTGACAGAACTAATTTCAACTCGAGGATAATTTGCAATTCAAGCCCTGCGCTCAGTTTCTAATAAAGATTTCCCGAACATTTCCATTTTGGTGTAAATGTAACATGCGTATTTCGACAATAAAATGTCGGACCCATTCGCGTCGCGGAGAGTGAAGTTGAAATTAACTCTGCACTCCTTTTTCTTCTGCTATAAAAATTAGTCCGCAATTATTTTTCTTTTCGAACGCCAAAATAGTAAAAACTTGATATATATATATGTCGGAGAACGAATATTTTCTATGAGAATTTCTCGGATATTCAAGCCTGCAAATGTTATTTAATACTGTTTATTATAAACAGAGCATTTGCTTAAATACTTGTATCTATAAAAAGAATGTTAAACATATCAAACATGTCTTTAAATAAATTGTCGGACTCTGCCCATTTCATAATGTATGACGTCATATATATATATATTAAGTTGACACAGAATTTCCTAACATTTAAGAAATATTATGGAATTATCAATGTTAAGTTATCGGGAAATTTTCATTTTGTGCCAAAGCTTCAGTAAGCAATTCGTTGGTTTAATTACGTACTGGAGAAGAAAATTACATTTTATAAAGAAGGAAGTCGACTAGAGATTTGTCTACATCTCACGGACACATTTAACAATCATTAAATTAGAATGAGTAGTTTTACGTGTTGCTTATTATTTAGATTTACGAAGTTTACATTAGTATGACAGAAGGCCAAATGAACGGACTACCCAGTGAATATTAAACTAATTACATTATCAAATTATCCATAACTAACGAGATAGATTTCGACAGATTGAGATAGATAGATAGATAGATACTTTTGTATGATGCTTATCTAAATGTTATATAGAAGATCTGGAAGATATTCTACAGTGAAAAGAATTCGTTGTATACAACACCCTTTACCCACCTAATTAAAGGTAGAACACCTGCGGTTTCTCAAAGTGAGGTGCTATTTTATTTTTCATTGAACTGTGCATTATCACTTTGCGACGACGAGGGCAAAGACGCCAACCATTATATAGAGTCATTTGAAGAAATTATGAAAAAAGCGATTTATTTCTTATTTATCGAAACAAATATTCCCCGAAGAAATCAAATGTTTTGAACGAATTCCTCGTTATCCAGTAAATATTTCAGAACAATTGTATCACCGCTGTACACACTTTTGTTTCCCTCAGATTCTGGATAGATTTGGTCATTTTCTAATTATTTTAAAGGGGGTTGTTTATTTGACACTTTTTGGAGGTCATGTTCTTCTTGCTATTTACTAAGTTTAACAAAGTTGAGCGCAACCCCAAATACAGTGAAATTGGTGAAGAAAGACTGTGTTACGTCAAGCTTCTAACTGGAAAGGCAGGCATGATGAAAAAAATTAGCAAATCCTAAAATATTTCATCCATATGTTGTTCTCATTCTTTTACATTTAAATTGCACTTTTCACCTGAAGAAATTTCAAAAGTTACCATTCGTAATCATTCCTTAGGATCTCTATTCTACAGTTTAGACTTTTACACGAACGAATAGGAAATCACTATACGATTTACTGCCATCTCATATACTAGGATTACTTACCTACTGATTTGAGTCAAAGCAAAATTAGGCAGTTATCTTTTGGCCTTTGAACTCTGAGTCGTCACTCAAATATCAAATCGGGAGATGCATTTCTGAAATGATATTCCATTACATTCCGAAGGCAGGAATAGATCAAAACAATAATAGTTTTCCTTTGATTCCATGAATATTATTAAGAATAAAAGATTGGTGCGTATGTATGGAAGTAAAGTATCAGTTAAATGGAGCGATATAGGAGAAAGTCTTTTAATCGAATTAAGCATCAGAAGAGTGAAGAAATGAAATCAAATGGAAATTCTGACAGAATATTGATTGCTCAATTTGAATAAAAGTAATATTACGACACTTGGCTCAGTTTGTTGATTTAAATCTCTAATAAAATCACAATGCTTTTCTATATTAAAATTATTTGTCATGCTTTGATAAACAGATTTATATTATAGACAAACACAAACACGTATATATAGTAAAATATAATTAAATTTCACGATATTTATCGGAAGTCGACCCGGAGTTTTGGGATTGGTCAGTACTCAGGAGGAAAACGATCTCCGGCAATTATCATTTATTTTAAGTATTTTTATACAACAATTATTTCTCTGGATAGCTATTGAGCGCCTTTGCAGAAATTCTGTTTGCCTTAACATATGTTGAATGATATAATTTTATGAATTCAAATTTGTCATTTATTCATCTCTCTCTCTCTCTCTCTCTCTCTCTCTCTCTATCTATCTATCTATCTATATATATATATATATATATATATATATATATATATATATATATATATATTCTTTTAGGAATGTCTGATTGAATAAATTACAGATATGATGTCTGCTAATTTTAAATAAAATCCATTCATACTCACGAATAAACCTCCGTGTATTGATGTTAAATTTCTTTTATTTTCATTTCCCAAGTACTTTCGATCTTCTTCGACTTGGGAAATGAAAATAAAAGCAATTTAAACAGCTATAGCACATTGTATATTACTAGGATCCACTTGGATTATATACCAACGGATTTCTTACCTGTATTATATATATATATATATATATATATATATATATATATATATATATCTGTATGTATGTACAATATATATATATATATATATATATATATATATATATATATATATATATATATATATATATATATTGTTATGGGTCCTTACCTATAACTACAGAATGAACTCTTCCTAACACTATGTATACTACGCTTCTCAAGAGAGAGGGGCGAATCGAGACGAGCCGATAGTAGTTCACTCCAAACCAGACTGACAGTCATACTAACATCTTCCACATCTTGTATTATTATTCCGTGTAATATATCTTTGTAATCTCTACTCTTGTGTTCGTGATGTTCTTCCTTGGTCCTAACCTGGACCATAACATATATATATATATATATATATATATATATATATATATATATGCGATTCCTAATTATATTATTTCCATATATATACTCAATACTTATTGGAAAGCGCTCAATATCAATGGCGATCGCAAAAGGCGTGAAATCCATGGTCACAAACTAACACCAACCCAACTATATATATATATATATATATATATATATATATATATATAGTGGGGTTGAATAATTGATCAGCAAACAAATGCTTGTTATTCTCACTTATAGCGAATTAAAGCCTCGAATAACAATCATTATACATCTATTTTGGGGCATAGAATCTGAATCTGCAATTTAAAATTAGAAATTCATCGATAAGTGATAGTTATGCAATTTTTTTTATTTCCAATAGTGGAAAAGGTGGTCGTAAGGAAATGACTTGTGCTCAAAAAGAGCTAATTATTAATCTATGGAAGAATGGAAAAGGTTACAGAAACATCTCCAGTGACACGAACATACATTTTTCAACAATTGGTTCATTCATTGCAAGATTTACAAGACGTAATACTGTTGAGAATGAAGGCAGACCCAGTGCTGCCTGGAAGATCTCTCCCAGATTACGAAGAAAGTTGATGCGACAGGTCCAAAATAACCCAATGGCCATCAAACAAGACCTTCAGAATGATGTGAGTTAATCAGGAGTTAACGTAACTAAGCAAACGATTAGTAAGGAACTACGCAGAGACGGTATAAAGTCACACTCCCCCAAAAAGACACCACTCCTTCTGAAACGGCATAGAAATGCCAGGTTGAAATTTGCGACAGAGCATAAAGATAAGGAAAATTATTATTGGGAAAGAATTCCTTGGACAGATGAGAGTAAAATTGAGTTGTTCGTTCGCAAATCCCTGAATCATGTATGGAGGTAAGACAGCGAAGCATACACACCCAAGAACACCATACCAACTGTCAAATTTGGTGGGGTTAGTATCATGGTTTGGCGCCGCTTTTCGATGCGAGTTGTTGGCAAACCAGCAATTATAGACGGTAGAATGAATGCAGAAAAATATCAACAAATCTTAAGTGAAAATTTATCGCTTTCTGTAGAGAATCTTGTTCTTCCTCCTGATTGGATCTTCCAGCAGACCAATGATCCCAAGCATACTGCTAAGAGTACGAAGAATTGGCTTGCTAATAACAACGTTAACATCTTACAATGGCCCAGTCAGTCGCCGGATTTGAATCAAATAGAGACTTTATAGCGGTTTTTGAAAAATAAGATCTGTGATAGAGGTCCAACCCCTAAAAGTTTAAATATTGCTATATTTTTTTTACCATGGAATATTATTTAGTTTTATATGCATACATTTTTAATATGCAATCTGATACATTAGATATATTGCCGTTTTATTAATTTAATATGTTACAGATAAAAATATGAAATATTTTCATGTGTACGATCACTTATTCAACACCACTGTATATATATATATATCGAGTTCTTGGACCCCAGACATTTGGTCTCATATATATATATATATATATATATATATATATATATATATATATATATATATATATATATATATATGAGACCAAACTATAACAGACCCAGCAGTCATATATCTGGGGTCTAAGAATTGGGTTCAATATGTAGGAAGCCATATTACTACTAAATAACAATTACAGAGAAAAGAACGGGTTAGTAACATCCAGTAATTAGTTACTTAGAAAGTTTACCTATTATAAAGAAGGCGCTATACAACTTTAACTATAAATGCAATTTTATGAAGAAGAAAAGGAATTGAATTCGCAGAAATAATATTATTCATTACGAGTAAGAAACATTTTTAGATAAGTTAAAAGAAACATTGAATTAATTTAATTTTACTAATTGTTTAAACGCACAAATGTTATAATTGTATAACACAATCAGAAAGAAGGTTCGACATTTTAAAATTCGTCTATCAACAAAATTTAAAAAACAATGGAATTTAGAGAAATACTTGTTTTGATAATTTTTGATAATTTTATTCTCTAATTTAGTTCCGTCTATATGTGCCTGCCCTTTGGCTAAGAAGAGATGAAAAAATAATTATTATTTCATTATGACACGATACAAATATTGCTGGGATATATAGCGTTAACTATAAAATCAATTTGAATTAACAGATACATACAATTTATTAAAATGATGACTTTAACCAATTCAATATATCAATATCAATATCCTACTTGAAAAATGTCAATTCTTAATATTGATCTTGTCTTAATGGGAAATTATAGACGAGAAAATTATAGAAACGGCTATCAAAATTTTTAGTGCTGGTTCAGAATTGAATGAGAATAATCAAATAAATAATATTTTTTTAAACATATGTTTGACAAAATAATCTTATGTTTTCTTTTCATATTAAAATTATGCAGAAACGAATAAAAAGACTTTTGTCAAAAAATTCATGCTAAATTTCAATTTAAAAACACCAAATTTTATAATAAAATGGCCTGCTATATGCAGCAATGACATTTTAGTATCCTTAGAGAATAGAGTCTCAAGATTTGGTAAGTTTTCAAATGTTGGTCGTGCATTTCATCCATTAAGTTTTGAGATGGATCAAAGTCGTATCGTTTGGCATCAGTTGAAGAACCATTTTGTTATTAGGATATTTTTACCATTTTAAAACGCGCACCACCGGGGCGTTGTCTTCATATTTCAAATTCATTTTCGAAAATGGTCTTTTGTAAATGTACCTTAGATAACAAAATGAAATACAGTGATGTTCGATAAAAGTGACTCACCTGACTTTTTTTACTTAATTTTTCTACTATTGTTTTTCGGGTGAAACTAATTTTTAATCTTACCAATATAAAGACCCCTTCCCGACCAACTAGTAAAAAAGTTTACTCACCCTAAGGTATTCTATTGATAATTATAATTTTGGATATAAATGAGATTTAGGGAAAAAACCCTGTGCAAAAAAAGTGACTCACTTATTTCCTGCAACTAGTAATCAATAGAAACATAACCGGACGGCTTTAAATAAAGAATAATACAGGTATAATTTATTTATAATAGGTAATATAGTTCGAAATATTTAATAATCTATGGGTCTTCCTTTATTTTGAATAACCTTTTCAACCCTTTTTGGCATTGACTTGATTAGGTTCTGGTAAATTTAATCTCCAAGCATTGAATTCCATTCGGATATGAAATTCACAATCAAATCCTTTTTGTTGCTCAACTGCTTTCTCGAGAGCCTGTACTTTATAATGCTCCATAAGTTTTCTATGGGGTTGAGGTCAGGAGATTGGGGCGGCCATGTCATAACACTCACCTGCTTCTCATCAAAGTATTCCTTCATCAATTTTGATTTGTGACAGGGAGCATTATCCTGCATAAAAATGAACTTGGTGGGGTCGATTTGCACCCTTTCAGCAGAAGGTAGCGGACAAGACTGTAAAATTCTCTTGTACTGCTCGCTCCTGAGGGTCTTTTCAATAGGTTTTAAGAAACCAGTTCCATGAAAAGAAAAGCATCCCCAGAACATTATACTGAACGGATGCTTGACAGTACTTACTGCTAAATTCAAAGAGCTTTCAAAGCTTCTTCTTCGGATTTTAGATCGCTTATCCTTTGAATTTAGGTCAACTTTCGTTTCATCAGAGAAAAGAACATTTAGTAAAAACAAAAATCAGGTGAGTCACTTTTATCGAACAGCACTGTACATTATTTAACAATTTAAACAAACATCAGTTAAACATTTGCATGCATGTGCAATGGCTAAACTAGTATCCCTTGGGAATGATTTAACGTTTTTCCTTACTTTGCTTCCAGCTTTTTCCAGTTTCCAAAATTATATACAAATGTCAAATATTCATCATCTAAATTTGACTTTGTTTTCAGCGAATCTGTTAATATTATCATGCCCTCTCTTTGACAATTTTCTAAATTAACATTAATATTTGATATTTTGAAAGAGACAAAAGTTGTTTCATATATACCAGTGGTAAACCTCAAGTTTTCAAAAGCTATAAAAAGCCCTATTCTCTTGGCAACGCTCGTATTAATTTTTAACTACGGACAAACCTTTCGATGTACACCATAATGATCATTCGTCTAAAGTTACTACAAGAAAATTAGGGCCAAAATTGATAATCCGCGGTTTAATTATCAGCTTTCTTCTTAGGCGGCTTGAATTATTTAATTAATAAAATCGAAGATAACTGAAGCTAAACAATGGAGCATGGATAAAATAAGCGGGTATCGACAAGAAAACAAGAATCTGTCTACGTATACCAGGTTTCTATGCACTCAACGCCAAAATATAAATACTGCATTAGCAGAGAACTCGATCTCTTGCGCCATCTTGAACAGAAGTGTGTCTAATCAGTTTTAAACAGACCGTGTAACATCATTATTCTTTGTGGACAAAAAAAATCGTATATTACGAGTCTTATCATCGACTAATTTCTAGAAACTTATAAAGAGGAAAAAGAAAATCGAATTCGTTTGGTTCTCCTAAAATTGATTGGACGCTTAATCTGCTTTTGCTTTGTGAAGAATGAAGAATGGACCTTACGATTTGATATTTGATCTAACGCCGAAGAATTCAAAGGAGAAATCTTAATAATATTATGCTTATTTTTTCTTCTTCAGGCTGCATTATTTGCTATGAGTCATTGTTGTTAATTTTGACTAGTACTTCCTTTGATGTTGATTTTTAGTTGTTTTTATCGCAACTTTTACCGCAACCGTCGATTTAAGACAATGAGAAAACTTAGTCGGAATTATAAAATCGGCTCTCATTGATACTCGAATGTACGTCCCTTTTGCTTCAAGGATGCCATTTTGTGCGCAACAGAAGTGAACTACGAATGTTCTACGTCTCTTAAAAGATGGAATCTAACCTTTAAGCCATCACTTCTTTCCATGACATCTCTCGGCAACATAAATATAATTTAGAAACGAAAGCAAATATGAATGACAGGGAAAATAGTTCGGTAAAATGGTTAATAGTTTTTTTTTTCGCAAAGGTTAAGGTATACAATTTGGCTGATATAGAGGTCTATCGTAGACGGTTGACTGGTAATCGGAATTTGGTCTACGGAGTGAAAAAATGTTTTCTACGTAACAAAAGATTCTAATGAGTTTTAAGCGTTATATTACTTTGGAGGGTCGAGCAAAAATCGAATTACTTTAGTTTGACAGAGTATAGTAAACGAGTACGAACTTGAAGTAGACTTGTTTCTTTTCTTCTTTTTTACAGCGATTTAAAAAAAAAAACTGTAATAAGGCCGAAGAGTCACTTGAGGTAGAGGGCTACAGAGTACGATACACAGTTTATGGCGATGTATGGGGAAGAGAACGGTTGCAACTAGACTTGAACAGGTTAATTATTGTATTGATCGGGGAAGGATCCTCTTGAATGTTATTTCCCCAAAGTAGTTGTTTCGTGGGAAGAAACTGCTTGAATGGAACTTACCTCTCACCAGGGCGAAATACGAAGGGAGTGATGGTGGTTCACTACATTGTGCGTGGCATGGAGAGAATTAGCCGCGAAGGTAGAACAGGTGGAATGTGGTTCGTCCTAACGTTTCCATGGGTATAGCGATAGAGCAGCGAGAGACTTGCGACATTTAGCCTGTGGGAAAGGAATTGCAGTGTCGAAAATAATTCTTCACCCGAAGGACGCAGTTGAAATAATCGGCATGGCGCTTCTGCTCTATACCTAAAGATTCTTGATTAAAGAATCTGGAACGTAATCGGTTCTACTTTGGTATTCTCTTTTCCAAAGCTGTAACATATATTCTTGTGGCTTTTTTTATAAACATGTTCGCGTAATTGTTCTCATGAGCTTTCACCTTGTACTTCAAGAATCAACTTCAAGAATCTAAATACCATTGGTTGGTGCATAATTATCAGGCGTTTTTGTAGGCGAGTTATTTGTTAATAAAAATTGCTATTTTGCTTACTTTTTTTTCATAAAACGTGGTAGTATTTGATTGGCCAGTGAGAAGACATTACGTAATCACTGGCAAATCAAAAGAAATTTAAATAAGACTTTCTTCCTAATAAATATGATGTATCATGGAACATAAATGAGTAGTAATCTGAATTCTGGAGTTAATTATTTTCATTATTAATTCTAGTCAAGTATTTGTGCTTAAAACATTTGAGATCAATGCAATTTTTGAGCGTCACAATACACAGTGTGAATCAGATAGAAAGCGGGGTAGCCTCCGAGAAGACATGAACGCATATATTAAGGACGCGTCAAATGTGCATGTCGCCATTCGTCTGCAGGTTACAGCGAAGCAGAGTTATCAAATCTAATTTGCACTCTTCAGCGTTTTTTTTTTGTATTTTGTTTACGTCTCTGTCATTGCATTATGACATGTAATGCATCATGTTACTGAAGCTTGTTCAGACATGCATACAATGGTATTTTCCAGCTGAGTAGATAGAGAGATAAAAGAAATATTTAAAAGTAGTTTTGATACCAAGCCAAGCGTAAACAAAGGATCTTTGCGACGTGACAGAAAGATGGAACTTAAATAATATTTGTTTCGTAGACATCAAATTTAATTAAACTCATATCAAAGTCATGGTTATTTTTCAAGAGACACGCTTTCATTTCTTTTCCAGGCAAAGATAAGATTCATAAATCTGGAGCTTGGTAGCGGAGTAATGTTCAGGCAGTTTCTGCTTGGAGACACATGCTAAGGTTTATTGAGTTCGATCCCACTAGGTGCTGCTGGAATTTTTTCGTCACTTAGTTATCCTTATTAAAAACTGTTCTTTGCCTAGGCCGCCACATTTTATGTCTTTGTCCAGTGACTAAATTAAAATTATTAAATAACGAAAAAACAATGGATGTTTTTTCCTAATTCTTAAACGAAAGTGTAAAAACTAAAGGAATACACCGAACCCATTGTTTTTTCCAAATTTGATCGAGGATAGCGAGTAAGAAAAAAGATATCCTGATTGTTTAAAGATAGAGCTCACTTATAAGGCGCCGGACTGAAAGTGCGGACGCCGCCACGTATATATCCCCGGGAGAAATTGTATTTCCATTCTCCTTTTATTGAATCTTAAGTAAAAAAAATCTCTCTTCCAGTAATGGTTATTTTTTCAAGAAAACTCTCGCAAAAAATGTTATATTGACTGGTACTACGAAACATTCTTCAGCTGAAACCGCGTCGCTTTCTTTGTCAAGTTATTTGCCCAGAAGCTTTTCCTTTCACATCAGCTTTTGTAAGAATTGGTCTCCACCTTCGATTTATCTGCGCCCTCTTAATTATCTCCAATTTGTTTACGGAAGGATAATAAAATAAATATCTTCTCCCCATGAGGTTATCTTTTCTCACCTACACTGCATAAATGGAACTTATAAAACTTCTCTTGCATGTTGACCGTTAACAGGCAGAAAATCCTGTATACATCATAAGACTTGATATTTATTATCTTTAGATTAAAAACCAATACAGGGCCAAATGGAACGGTGTTAGGAATATTATAATATGCCAGTCTCTCAAGCTAGTATGTTCTGCCTAACACTATTCCCTTACTGGCGTTTTAACTCGGATTGAACTTCCTAACCATTGAGATTGGTAAGAAATACATAATTCACTAACGGGACAGGTTTGATATTTTCTTAATTTAATGCCGTTTGGCACCAGACAATAAACGTCGAGTGTATCACACAGGAAAATAATCTATAAGTCGAGCATACTAACCTCTGCTCCAATGCAAGCGAGCTAAATGGTTGTTCACTAATTTTAGATAAATCGTGCAATAATCAATGAGGATCGTATTAAATTATCAACTGATCTTTAAACGCGATAGCGACATAGGCGATTCTGACTCTCCACAGCTTCCTTTTCTTTATTATCTGTGATTTGCCATGCTTTCGTGAAAAAGGCAGTGGAATGATTTCCTATTGCATGTCCACGATCAACAATTGACTTTCCCTTCTCTTAGACTGGTCACCACCCAAGGATCTGCTATTTAACACATAATAGCTTCATTGGGGGTGTGGGGGGAGTAAGACACTGGGTCATATGTGCGAAGGTGAACGCGTCTGGCCCGGAATTACTAGTTCCACTTTCTGCGCTGATAACTGTCACTCCTTTATTATCCTTAGCATAGTCCGACACAATGGGGAGAGGGTTCACAGAAAAAGTCGACATTGTTTCCTAGGTTAGCTTAATAACCACCTTTCCAAAATCTGGCGCTCGGAGGTCTTGGAAATTTGATACTTGATACTCACTTTAAAGACAAAGTATTCCTGTTTAAAAATACCTCTTCCTTTGAACTGCAGTTGTGTACATATAAAATTGTTGATACTGTTATGGGAACCTACCCATAATAGTAGTGAACTAGTCCGTACCCCATAAATACTGCGCCTCAAGAGGAAGCAGCAGAGAGTCAGACAGAGTGAGTGAGTCAGGCAGTCGGCTAGACGATTACAGTAAGAAATTGGAATAGTGATACTTCGAGACAACATATTTCTCTCTAACCTAACCTGATTATTATTACCAACACTTCTACTCTTTTGTACATATATTCTATTTGTAATATATATCTAATATATATCTGTGTTATTTCATACCTGTGTTCGAGTTATTCTTCATTGGTTCCACCTTGGACCATCACCGTGGTACAAGGACCTGGACCATAACAGTTACACTGCCATATTTATTACGTCAAGGCTGGCAATGGGTTTTTATTTAAAACTAGTTTCGAAAAAAATTCAACGCGAAAAAGAAGATATAAAAGAAAGCCTATCATTTGAATGATATTTCTATTTCATGAGAAAATCCCGTAGTGGAAATAAAAGGAGTTAAAATGCAAAAAGATAAGGGATGAACGGTCAGGATGCAGAGAGAAGCAAAAAGTGACATTTCTAAGAAGGAACATTGCATCGCATTAAGTTGCATCGAAGTCGATTTCACATTTTAGATATTCCCGTAGCAGTCTATCTTCTGTTTACATAGGAAAATTCTTATCTAGCAAAAATGCCTTACAGAAACTAAGCATAACATTAAGTGTTAGGAAATCTGTTTTATTTCTTGCTTTATTTTCACCGATAATCTTCAAAAATTTAACTGCAACATGAATTTTCTGTCTTTTAAATACTGTTCATTAATTTTCCTTTCCATTATTCCTTTTTTGTTCATTACTTTTTCTTTCACTCTCTTGCGTCTTAGTGGCTTTATTACCTTGCTTGCAATATAATAGTTAAAAATAATATATATTTATTGTATATTTAACTTTATACATATATATATATATATATATATATATATATATATATATATATATATATATACATTCAACACCATCACTTGATAAGACACCGGAGGTGTTGAAACAAAATGGCTCTTTTTGTAGTGATTTTATAACATATTTATGTTATAATTTTTAAATAAACAATTATATATATATAATAGAAATTGTTAGGAGGATTTGATAATTATAATTAAGTAATTCATTGAGTCTGAAAGAAACCTCAACAGAATGCAGAAAGCACTGGACGGCGCTATATTGAGTCTGATTTGCTACTTCTTCGTCACCGAGGCCCGTTGGAACAGTTGGTATGACGTTTGCTTGAAAATTTAACTGTCGGGGTTTCAATTCTCGGTAGTGGATGCGCACTGCTGATGAGTCCCAAATATAGGACGAAACGGCCGTCCAGTGCTTTCTGCATTCTGTTGAGGTTTCTTTCAGACTCAATGAATTACTTATATATATATATATATATATATATATATATATATATATATATATATATATATATATATATATATATATATATATATATATATATATATATATATATATATATATATATATAATCACTTCACCACTACTAAGACACAAGGAGTTACTTAGTGTGAAAAAATAAGGAAAAGAAAAACATTAATAAGCGAGACCAATAAAATAGTTATGAAGAAGAGAGTAGACAACGACTGGCATTCATTTTTTGAAGATCAAAGTTGGCTGAAAAGCAAGAAGCCAAAAGAGAAATGCAATAGAAGAAAATATTAGCATAGGACTTACGGTTACAATTCTAGCCAATTCAACAGTACAATTGATGAGACTTTATTGTCAATTTAGTACTGCACCTATACTCATAAATATAGGTACTATAGAATAACATTCATGTGAAGAAATACCATGGAAATATAGAAAAGGCAGTGAGAAGCTATGTTATAGTGGTGGAGAATTGACTGAAGCCGAAATGAAATGTCAGGATACATTGATAACACTGCAAATTCGTCTTTAGTTTTTATCAATAATCTCTAAATATACAGAAGTAGCACCAGATCATATGTGACAGCAATATTCAAATCATGGACAAATGGTAGACTAATAAATATTTAAGATAGAACACCAATCTACTTAACGAATTTTAGTGAAAAATGTAAGAGGGATGGTAAACAGTCAGAAAAACGTTTACAGCTACAAAAGATAGGAGGTTGTAGAGAGCCATGATCGTCCGTTTTCTAAGAGAAATTTCACATAAAAAGAAAGATTCTTCTAACCTTAATAACAAGATGGGGGATTGGGTTAATTATTCCTTATTTAACTGTTGTTAAATTGCTGATCTGAGAGTTACAAAACCTTGACAGATGCCCTAGAAGAATTTCCTTCAAGTGCTATCTCTTTTTAGTACGTAGATGATAATGACCCTCCACACCTATCCTTTTTATTTTTTACATTGCCCATTGCCTTTACAGTTCTTACGAAAGATACTGATTACCTTCCCTCCGATTTTAAAACCATCATTTCTCCTTCCCCTAGAGTGGTTGCAAACGTACTAGAGCTATTAAAACTGAGAGCGGAGGAATAAGGCTCTATTTTTATTTGAGCGACGTCAGCAGATGAAAGCTGATAGAAATTATTTTTATTCCAACCCTTTCTCTTTACACTAACTGAAATAAGCTCTTTCCATGTACATCTTAAGAAGACCTGAAAATGGCTCGGCCGAAACCCACGAAAAACAACAAACTGAATTAGAATAGTTGATCTGTCAATTCTTAAAATTTAAATGTCTCTTAACAAAATTACATAGCATTGTTAGTCTAAATAACCTAATTAATATGTACTGATATCAATCTGCACTGTGCCTTCTATATTTGTGAACTTGGAAGCTTTAAAAATTCGTAAAAGTACTTAAGAGATTTAATATCATTAGCAGAACAGCAAAAGACTAACACTGAGAAATGAAAGAAATTTAAACTAAGAAATTGTTTGTTGTGTGTAAAAAATGCCAGATGTTATCGGCTCTAAGATACATTCCGAAGCCGGCCGGGAAGACACATTGTACAATTGAAATCAATCAGGAAATCTTCGAAATTATATTGGAATTATTGCCAACATTCTAAGATTTAGTAAATCCTCTTGCAAACCGAAACGAAGTTCTAAAATATTTTCGAAGAGAGGATATTTCTTCAGGCATTCTTTTAAAAACATTCCACGTCAGTTATTTATTGTTTTCCTAATCGCTTTTGCATGGCACAAAACGTATATTTACTGCGTCAAAAATAATCGAAAATATTATTTTACTGTTCCTGTAGAATAATAATGTTCAATAAAAGGCCATCTATAGATTACCAAAGATTAGTATTTCCGACATAAAAACTCTAACATCAGATCATAAAGGGAAAGACATGAAAATAGATTCTTATTCATTTTTACAAGTTTTTCTTTCATTTTGTCTAATTTGCTTTTTATCACAACAGTCTGGCCTGTTATTTTACGACCTTTAGCCAAGAACGCAAATCGGATGTAAAGAATAAACTTTCGACAAAGCTCGAGTTAGCATTGCCCTTTTCACCGGGGAGGCTTTTTATACCGATACAATTGCTCTAAGATTTAACACACAACTTGAAAGCATTTTACAGTCTTGCAGATAATTTTTTCAACGCAAAGGAAACAAAAATGAAAGACATACAACAAGGGAAAATAAAGCAATTGCTTTTAAGATGAGAAAAATACTGGTGGAATTGAATAATTTCTGACAATGCTATCCTTAATAAAAATTAATTATCATATTACTACTAGTAATAGAACTAGTGGAAATAAAGTAATTAAGACGAAAGAAATAGTAGTCAAAAATTAGTAATGGATGACAATACGACGTCATAGAGAAATTCTTTATAATATTTCTACTAACATTAGTACAATTAAGATGAAAAGAAAACTAGTCAAAATTAATAAATAGTCGGCAATACTTTAATAAAAAATTCATTATAATATTACTACAACAAATACTACTAGTAGAAATAAAACTAGTAAAATTAAAGTGAAAGAAATATCAGTCAAAACTTAACAATATTTACCAATGTTTCTTTTATAATAAAAACTTTAATCGTAATATTATTTTTCATCTCGAAACATTCTGCATTTATTAACCTAAGGTCGCCTTGAAATGTATAAAATTTTTCCCTCAGATTTTTCAGAAAATAGATTTATCACGTCCAGTAACAGTTAACTGTTATTACTCTTTCCAGTATCGATGAGGTCTTCTTTTGTAACCTTTTTCTTGAAATAGTGTGGAAGATCAGCATATTGATTATGTCATCATTTTAATTTTGAATTATACGTGCTATCCATTTTACTGATGTTAAAATTCATCAAGTGCTGTGGTTGCTGTTGTTTGGTAAAGTTCTTTGTGATTCTGTAGCTCCAATCTATGAGATTCGAACAAGGATGGTCCTCTCTAAGACCTACAGGGTACATTCGCTCGAAGCAATTTTTAATCATTGATCTGAGAATGCAATTGTATACAGTTGGCGGTTTAGAGATTTCTGAACGGATTGGGCACCAGATTAAAGTCTATCTCTGTTTAGACTATTTAAGTTTAAACTATTTGTCGATGAAAAAAACAGCATAGCATGAAGAAAAAAGGACCCAAACTTAATTAAATCAAAGTTTTATCTTCAAAATATTTATGTTATTATTAAGAGGAAAGACTAAAGTATTTTTGATTATTTTATTAATTGTTTTAATCCTTTCTTGTTTTTACGTCAGAGGTCACACCTAATATTTACGATTAGTGTTTTAGCGACCTTTTTCAGGTGAAAAATACATTGATTTGGTAATTATTGCAATAAACAAATATTTGTCGGATTTTAATGAAACTTTCAAGACTTTATCACAAATATAATTAAATTATTTTTGATATCTTTTTATTCTAAAATTTTGTTCCAATTTTTTTTAAATATGTTACCCCAACATATTAAATTTCATGTAATTTCGAGAAATTAAATTTCAATCTCAAAATTTTTTATTCGTTAAAAACCAGGACGCCTTGTTGAATGTAAATCAGTTATTTTTTTTAAAACTACTTATTTCCCGAAAATCAACATTTTTTAATTGGAAAAGCATTTAATTGCTTTTATAAATAAAACTTTTTAGGGACATTACTGTGTTAAAAGAATGAATTTTTACTGGAATTATTTTCATTTTTTTTTAATTTTAATTATGATAATTTAAATCCTTTAAAATTCTGCATTACTTCAATGAGGTTAGGCGATATTGTTATAAAGGAAAACTATATTTACGAATCAAATATTGAAAAGTCTAATAAAAGTCGTTTTGTACCAAGATTTTTAAAATAATAATTTTTTAGTGTATAAATATTCCCATTTTTGTAAGTACGGTACTCCATACATGACATTATTATTAAAAGTTCACGTGTTTTAAGAATTGTCCTCCTTTACTTAATTTTTTAATACAAGGTAACCAAAAAAGTTCTGCCCGTTTTTTGAGTAGTCATTGAATGAAGTTGAAATATATACGAAATGCGTGTAGCAATTGTTTTCAGATTCGGACAGCTGGAAGTAGGAACATCAGACATTATAAAAAACACGCGCACCGTGCCCAGCCATCAGTTATAAGCCGGACAGCGTTTGGGGATAGTGCTGTGAGTGAACGTAATGCAAGGCGTTGGTTCCGAAAATTCAAATCGGGAGATTTGTCTCTCCATGATGAACCTCGCAGTGGACGACCACAGGTCTTGAATGATGGAGTCCTGATGGCGGCCATTGAAGAGGACAGTAGTCTAACGTGTGGTAAACTTGCAAGACAGTTCAACGTTTCTGATGAAACAGTTAGACTTCACCTGCACCGCGTAGGTAAGACGTACAAACTGAGCAAGTGGGTTCCGCAAACGCTGTTGGAGGTCCACAAGGGACAACGAGTGGCAGCCTGCGTATCGCTGCTTTCTCGCCACCGTACCGCATCCTTATTCAATTGAGTGCTTACCAGTGATGAAAAGTGGGTTCTGTATGAAATTCCAAGCGTTCCAGACATTGGTTGTTTCCTCAGGATGCTGTCCTTCACACCGTAAAACCGCCTATGCACCCACGCAAGATTATGCTTTTTTCCTGGTGGACAGGTCGTCAAGTGGTTCAATATGAACTGCTACCAACGGGCCAAACGGTCACTGGAGACCTATACTGGCAGCAATTGAAACGTGTGCAACAGGCATTGCGCCAGAAGGAGCCAGCACTGGTGAATCGCAAAGGTGTGCTTTTCCTCCATGACAACGCCAGGTTGCATGTCGCGCGAGTGGTCAGGAATACCATACAGCAACTTGGATGGGAGACTTTGTGACACCCACCGTATTCACCTGACCTTGCGCCATCCGATTACCACCGCTTCCACTCCCTGGATAATGATCTTCGTGGGAAATCCTTCACCAATGAAGCAGACTTCCATAAAGTGTCTCACGGACCTCTTTGCGTCAAACCCCCTCCGAGTTCTACCGCAAGGGCATTGAACAGCTGGAGACACGTTGGCAGAAGGTGCTGGATGTCGATGGCGATTACTTCGAAGATTAAATATAAGTTACAAATATTGTCAAACATTTTTTTTCCTTTAAAAATGGACAGAACTTTTTTGCTTACCTTGTATATTGTTTAGGTTATTAGAATTAAGTATTAAAAATTAGTATTAAAAGAATAAAACTGTAAAAAATTGCGTAATTAATAATAAAATTTAAAGTACGATAATAATTTAATAATTAGAATGACTTTAACATTTCATAACCATCATGATAACAATTAATAATAAAGAATAAAAGGAAAAATAAGTAAGATATTAAATATATAAATTAATAATAAATAAAATACCATAACATTTCATAAATTATGGCGTTACTTTTATCATGTTATTTCATTATTAATCTCAGTTATTAAATTTTTAAATTAACTTAAGAAAATTTTATAGTATTTTTAAATTTTATTAATTTTTCAGAAAACATCTTCAAACGTAAGGCTATAAAGCTAAAGTAAAAAAAATTCAATAAAATATTAGATAATTGCTGAAAATATTGCTATCCTTTTAGAATTACTACGTAGTTAAAAACCAAAAACAAAGTATACACATAGATTTCGTAAATTTATGTCAATTCTGGTTAACCATATTTAGCTTTCAACACATCAGGCTATTAATAAATTAATCAACATAATAGAAAAACATGACCCTGTGGTTAAAAAATACATTCTGTGTTATAAGTAAGTTGTATTTGTTTCAAATCAAATTAATTTAAATTTGTTAATTTTCCTCAAATAACGTGTCACACATATATATTTTATTTTTGGAAGATTTTTCAAACCGAGAATTAGCTTTTCTTTAAAATTATGTCAAAATGTGACAAAATGCCGATTGCCATCGATTTTCTGAAAGCGACCAAAAAGTTGAGATCCTAATCAATATAATTTATATTTTAAATAAATAAGCTTTCAATTAAATCTAAAAAGAAAAGTTTCAAGAAAGCTTTTTCAGTTTTAAAAATTCATTTTAAAACTTAGGTGTCGAAAGTTTAGTGGAGGTGACTCTTCTGCGTGATTATTGATCAAACCTCGAATCCGAAGAAGGTGAAACATAACGAGAATGTTTCCATAATATTTCCATTAATTCTTTCTCCGATTTTTTAAAGTTAATTCGTGTTTTATTTTAAAAGAAGTTATTATTTCTATCCCTGTGGAGCAGTAGGTAGATGAATGGCGTAATTATCAATATTTTCTTTTGGATTTACTACATTACTCTTCGGAAAGGAAGATTGTATTATATCAATCTTTCAAATAGAGAGAAAAGACCGATATGCCTTGAAAATAAGCACTGAAAATCCTTCAAAATTTACCTGTGACTGAACACCTACTATAACAGATTGTGACTTTCTCCTCTGCTATTTACTAATCTATAAAATACGAAATATGGGAATATTGTATCGGTCTTCCATGAGGAGTGTCCCATGAAAATGAATACTCCAAATATTTTTTTTTTACCTAGGATCGAACACTGATCTTCGTACGTTATTGAATAAACGCATGCAGAATAAATAAGTAAATATTAAATAGAAGATACTTGCACGTTTTTTTTAGGATTCCATTAAGGATCGATCCCGCTATTCATAGTTATCTCGCCATCAATCATACTATTTCAGTCTCGCCAAAAGAGACGGGGAAAACGTTCTTCCGTTTGCCTGACAGATTATTTTCTGTGCATACTAAATTTACATATTCACAACCGATTAGTGGTTTCTGATAGCTTCCTAGTGACGTTTACCATTTGAATGCTTCTATTTCTTGGATGCATTTCGAATACATCCTATATTTTGGCAAGGTTAGTACGGGTTGTAAGCACATTGGTAACAATGGGTCGCCTGCATATTCAACATTTATTTCAGTTTTCAATGAAGTTTCAGATCTATTTTCCAACTTTTCAATCTGTTTTATATTACCTGTAATAATTTCCTCGTCGGTAACAACCACGTTCTGGCAAATCTTTTACGAGGATTAAACCCAATATCATAGCCTTGATATAAATTCCGTTTAAATTACACAACCACAAAGAATATTAAATTCATCTATATTCTCAGTTTTAACATGATATAGAGAAACGTTTTTATATATAAATTATCTAATTTGACCGAATATTTGTTTAATTAAATGTGTATTTTATACAGAACTCTATTTTCACGAAGTTAGCGGTAAATCAATTTTAGACGGTTTAAAGACATGGGTATCAATTAAGATAATTTACATAGTTTACAGATATTCATATAGTTTTGAAAAGCTACAAGTATGAAACAGACAATGGTGACTAGTACGTTTCTAAGACATGTTTGCTTGCGAGATATACTTTCTAAACATAGGTGGACTATTATTTACCAAATTTATTCAAGTTTTATATATAGTTAACCCAGATAGTATCGAATTCGCTGCTTAATTGATGTATGTCTATTTTATATGTTTTTGTCTATAACTTATATTGTTGTCAATGCTAGCTATCTCTATTGCACTGGTGACACCTGGTGGCAGTTTTTTTTGTTATTACTGCGCCAGATGTTTCGTATAATGCAAAGGAAGGAAATGACAAATGGAGTCAGATGTATCGGTGTATGTAGATGGAAATGGAGGAAACTATAGTAATTGGAAAACATATTTTAAATTTTGTGAAAAATATAAAGACAAGAAAAATTAGAGATTTAACAATGTATATGAAGTTATTTTTAACAGAATAAGTAATTTTTTTTTAAATAAAATTACAACTAGAAGTAAAGACTTAGTCTGAAAACTTATTGTAATATTCCTTGTGCAGCGACTGTCTTAAATTGCTGCCTTTAATTGTGACCTTGAGTCAGATTACGATAGACTTCGTGATTAGTAATAGGTCATTATTAATGTTGTGGATTCCGGGATGAATCCGATATCAATGAATAACAAACGCCAGGAATAGATAAGGAAAATAAATGTATTAACGTAATAATACAAACTGGTAATACGGGTTAGTAGATCCAGGAATGCGGGTTAGTAGCAATAATATATATATAGTCTTGGTATTGAAGTATCGCGGTATGACTCCTTACTGAGTCTACGTGCTCTTGACGTTGACTCTTGTGCTACCGTCCTCTATTACAGACCCGGGTATTCACTGGTAGTAGTATTTGTATACCTCGGGTGAGTCTATTTGTGTAAAAAGGGGAGAACCCTTAACAATTAGTAATCTAATTTATACACTATTACTACAGTAATTAATTAAACCTATCATTTGATTAATGCAAATTGGAAGCTCCTAAAAGTACAGTGCTAATCAGAAAAATGATGCAGATAGATTACAATAAAATCCTGGAAGTTAATGAAGACACTACGTTATCTTCACGGGACACCTCTCCTGATTTTGTCATAATACGGATTAAGAATTTATGGCATGATACACTCGATATTTTTTAAATCAATGAAAATTAATGATTACAGTTGATCTCATTAAATCCTTAATAGAAAAGATATTTTGTGTAAGACTGAGTTTTGTTTGTTTAATATTGAAAATGTTTTATACAATCTGTTCTGAATATACCTGTATTTAAATAGTCCTGCTTATTCCCAGAGTCAATATTCCGAGACATCAGTTATATTCTTGGAACTGTGGATAGTATCAAACCTTGTTTATACTTTTTTTATTCATATACATACCAATGACAATTTAAATTCTGCGCGATGTTCACTGTTAGCCGAGAAAGTAAAGGCTACAACCATAAACTTGAGAAAATCCTTAATTCAGAAATATGCAAAATTTTGTGGGATTTTTCACTACCAGCAGGTAAGAAACTGGGTCACTCCTAACTGGACATATTGATGGAAGATAAAATAGAAAAATAAAAGTTAATTATTGTCCCATGGTGTCATTTTGATACAAGGATAGAGAAAAAGAAGACGCGAAAATAATCAAGTATGAACCATTGAAGTTTGAATTCGAAAGACTTTTGAAAGTTGAAGGTCACAGTCATACCAGTTTTCATTGTTACTCATGGTACAGTGACTAAGAAAATAGAGAAAAATGTTTAAAGGTAATTGGACTTGATTTCCCAGTGAAACTGTTACAAGATGGACGCTTCCTTGGAACAGTAAAAGATTAATTCAGAAAGTTATGAATGCTTAGAGACTGAGAAAAATAACCTCATACCCAAATGCTGTTGGTTATGTGTCGCTATCCAGGGATTAATGACGATATTTGAAGAAACTGCGAAAATACTGATGATAATACAGAACAGTCATAATAATATAATGTAATAAAAGCTATTTGACAGATAAAAGATTAGTTCTTATCATAGATCTAGGATATTTTTTCTTTCCTTATTATGTTGATCATTTTCAAGGTGTGTTTTTTTTTTATCTAAACGAAGTAATTTATATCTATTTAGATCTATTCGAACTGTCAATATTATTATTCTAGAGAATTGAGACAATTACTAAAATTTATGATTGTCTTTTCGGGACAAAATGAAACCACGCGAAACAGCGCTTAGTAGACCACGGTATCTTGATTCTTAGTAGATTCTTAGTAGACCACGGTATCTTGATTCTTAGTAGATTCTTAGTAGACCACGGTATCTTGATTCGCATATATGATGTAGTCGCCGAATTAGGCCATATTGACTTCTAATTGTGCATTTATTAAGTGGACTCTAGTAGGAAATACGATTCCATAATTAAAATAAATTTTTGGTTAAAGGTATCAGTTGGAATTTAACAAACCATGTTTGTCAAGCTTGATGCTGAAAACCTGGTTTGCAAAGTTTTTCTTTTAGACGACGTCTCTTGATATTTGATTATAGGTAATACGTTCATTATTTACATTATTCGGACTATTGTCCTCATCTTTGTCGCCATATTTATTACAACGTTTTGTGCCATATGTCCTTGAGGAAATCTTTAATTCAGAATCATGCAAGATTTTGTGGCATTTTCCACTACCAGCAGGGAAGAAACTTGAGAACACATGTCACAGTGGATAAAGGCGTTGGTTAGATCCAGTGACAGTACGCAAAGAGTGTGAGTTCAATAACCGGTTAAGGCAGTGAATAACTTTCAAAAGGAAATTAACAGGAGATAACTGATAACTTAATATCCATTAAACATGGCACGTGGAACTAGAACAGTCTACTCCAGTGAGCGAAATAGAGGGTTCAGTTCGACATTCCAACCACCTGAAGAAGTTCGAAGCGTACAACAGCCGAAATGTTGTAATAAATATCGCGACAAAGATGAGGACAATAGTCGAATAATGTAAATAATGTACATAATACCTCGTTTCAGAAATATAGACAGATACTGAAGGGCCGAAACGTTGTAATAAATATCGCGACAAAGATGAGAACAATAATCCGAATAATGTGAATAATGTACATAATACCTCATCTCAGAAATATAGACAGATACTGATTTATTCAACCACTACAATTCTGTTCCACTACCATTAAAATACCATTTCAAATAGGTTTCTGAAGTGCAGTACCTGCTATCGCCCTTACCCGTGTTAATAGCGGTTTCCTTCTTAAGCTTTTGTAGTCGAATAATGTAAATAATGTACGTAATACCTCATATCAAAAATATAGACAGATACTGAAGATAATATGTTCCGGCCAACAACACTCTCACGTTCGTTGAATGTCTGTTGTAATTTAAAAGTGGAAGTATTCATGAAATTCGCATCCTGGGACAATTCCTTTGTGCTTTTACTTGTTTATTTCTGATATTTGCGTATATATATATATATATATATATATATATATATATATATATATTGCTGAGCATATAATAAATAGTAGGTATGTGTGCAGAATTTTAGTAGGGACCGGTTTTTGATTTTATCTAGGTCCCACTACACGTTTCACCTCAAGGTTCTAGAGTCCTTGTATATCAGATCCCGTGGGCCTTCCCTTTGTAAACAGAGGGAATGCTTACTGGATCTGAATATTATTGGAATCTAGTTTCTTGAAATTCACTTTTTTTTCTTCCATTCGTTAATTTAAATTCGTTAATTTAAATTTAATTTACACGCTTTTAAACTTTTCTATTCCCAGAAAAATAAACTTGATAAGTCCTAGGACGAAACCGGTTGTTGTTTTTTTTTTTTTTAGTTTGTTCTTTCCAAAAATGCCTTATAAATTTTGTCTTTTCCAATCCATTATTAAATTCTAAACTTATTTAAATATATATATATATATATATATATATATATATATATATATATATATATATATATATATATTATTACATTAGAACATGTATGTATCCACTACAAACTTGTACATTTCGTTTCAATGTTTAAAATAAAACCTATCTTTAGGTGGTTAACAATGATGGTAATAAACAATCTTATTTAAAATTGCAATTATTGAATCATCAATTCATTTCCCAGTTTTTGAAAAATTTCCTTAAAAGGTAAAAAGGATTTATATATAGAAAAGGGAAAGAAAATAAGAAGCCAATAAAAGAAAAAGAAAAAGGAAAGAAAAAGAAAGGCAAGAGAAAGCATAAGAAATGAACCCTACTACCAAGAGAAAAGACAAAAAGAAAATGGCAAGAGATATAGAGAAGTATATTCAAAATCACAGACACACAGGAAGAGGAAAGTTAGGAAGATAGCATATTGAAAGATGTTGATACGAATTAAGCCAATGAAATTACGTTGAATAAGAGAATTCGAATTTGAACAGAAATGTGGCGTAAATGTGCACATCGTTTAATAATGTCGCATTTTGAATTTTATGGCATTCTTTATGAAATCATATATTAAAAAAAAAATTATCCATAGAATGTAACAGAAGGACACTTTAAGAATTTACTACATTGATGAGGCCTATTTTAAACGTTGCAATTTTATTCTTAAAATATATATTATTGTTATAGACACAGATATTTAAGCAAATACTCTGTTTATAATAAACAGTATTAACAACCGACCTGGACGTCCGGGAAACTGTCATAGAAAATATGCGTCCTCAGACAGGAATCGAACCTATATCCTACACGGAATCGTCATATAGTCTGACTTGCTATACCTGTTTAGCTACAGAGGAGCGTCTGGTTAGCAAGGTCGATTTCACTGCTTTTAAAATACTGTTACTTGTTAATACTGTTTTTTATAAAGAGAATATTTACTTAAATATGTGTGTCTATATAAATAACGTATAATAATAAAAAATATATTAAAGTAATTGTCGGACTTTGTCCATTTCGCGTTGTGTGACGTCATATATATATATATATATATATATATATATATATATATATATATATATATATATATATATATATATATATATATATATATATATATATATATATATATATATATATATATACTATGCATCTAAATAATTCTAGCTCCATTAAACAACATATTAAGTCACATACGGTTTCCCTTATTCAATCTGATATACGTAAAATACTTATAGAAAATACTAAACTTATAGTAAAACATACAGATATTAGACGCCTTAAAATCTTAGAAGCATTACATATTAAAAGCAAAAAAACACTTATTAATCGTATAGATTACAATATTTCTGGAAACATCCTACATGTTTATAATATATTTCTTCATAATTAGATTCACCACATAACCATTTCCTTTGAACTTTTTAAATTTTAAATTTTATAACGTATTCTTCGATCTTTTGGCTTGTATAATAAAAATCTTTTTCACGCCTTCACATGATTAAAAATCTTCGCCATGCACGTGATAACATCATCGCGTCTTTTGAAATTAAAATGATTTTGTAACGTTTATTTAGTTTGTAAAAAAATGTAGCAACATGATTCCGCTACAAGACAATTTGCAAATGTTTTTAAAAATTTGGACTCTACATATATATAAGACATTGTTAAAAAATGTTGATCCTGAAGATGAACAATGATTTTCGAAAGTACTCGGTTATCTTAAGGACAATATTTATTTCGAGATAATTTTCAAATAAAAAGTCTCATTAGAAAATATGAGAAAATTCAAAAGAGAATATGCAAGACTATGTTGTCTTTGACATTCAACACAACATATTTAAAAGAAAAGTTGCTGCCAAATTACACACACACACACACACACACACACACATATATATATATATATATATATGTATATATATATATATATATATATCAAGTATGTGGTGCCTGTTCAATTTACATTACAATGAATCATTCATACAGAAAACAGATATAGAAGTTAATGATAAAAATGGCGAGAATACATCTTCGCAAACAATTTACTAAAATACATTAACCCCGAACCTGTAAATGAATGTTATGATCCCTGTTTATAAATTCCAGTTGAATAAGGTCTTTTTTTATATATTTACGAGCTTTCATCTGTTGTTATTTATTTGCATTTTAAAATACAAAGGGCTAAAATAGGGAGGGGGAAAAGACTGGTCTTCTCTAGTCCTACCTAAAAACTATCTAGTCTCATTCGTTGACACATTCGTACTTACAATTTTGCTTTCACCATAACAACACATTTACTTTCACAACACAATCACCAAAATACCACATTTTCTCGATTAAAAGCCCTAACATGAATTTTTATTTACAAAATCATCGAGGGATGGGGAAAAAATCAAAAACCCAATGTTTATATACAATGTAAAATATGTATGTACAAGAAACTAAACAAAACAATATTAGTAGTAGGACCCTTCCAAAAATGTATCAGAAATCTCTATTAACTGGGATGAACAAATCCAGAGAACAGAGACATCTGTCACCTAAAACGTGGGGTGGGGTGGAGACAAGAAACTAAAAAGGAGGACAAAAAAAACAGGACTTATGTACTTGCATGTTCTAGCTACGTTGAAAGGAAAATATTTAGTCCTGAGGAGGCCAAAACTGAACATGTCCTATCTTACCTTAAAAGGCTGGGATGACTAATGTTTCGGTTCGAGGCCCAAAATCCTCTTGCTTAAGTTGCGTCCAACAACCACTCTAGGTCAGCACCTCTCACTCGCACCAAGCGCGAAATTTTCACCCACCTTTTACCGAAATTCCACGAGGAGAGACGCGCCCTCTCCGCCCTGATCTTAACCTTAAGCTGATGCCTAAAGAATGAGACCAGTTGCAAAGAGGAAAATTTCTCACCTGCGTGGAACTCCTTCTGTCTAGTCGTCTACACCACCATTCGCATAATGCCGAGCAGACACAAGAGCACATAGTGCTGATCCCTGGACATTGGCGGTACCACATTGGAACAAACTGAACTGGCTTCCAGGACAAAAAACTTTCCGTCCAAAACGCGAACCATGTAGCCTTCAATCAGCCTGCACAGAGGTTGCACAACGTCGCAGTGGAAGAAGGCATGTTCAATTGACTCCTCTCAGTCACCACAGCGAACACATTCGGCTGAAATCGCCAAACCCGCTGCGCAAAGCTTTTTGCCGACCCAGAGAGATCCTCGCAACATCAGCCAGGTTAGTGATGCCTCGTCGTTGTTGAGACATTTCAACCCGGGCGCCCAAGGCGAGACGGAGCGAAACTCCTTGTTCGTAAGGCCCAGCTTGCCCGGAAGCTTGTCCTTGGCAATCCCCATCACTGCCACCCGATACAAAGCCTTCCGAGACATATCCCGTGTGTCGGAGAGGCGATCTTTAACCTTTAACAGGCAACACAGTGCGTCTCTACATTCCTTATAAAAGAGGCATTCACCTTCAGGTGAGCGGTGCGCCTCCGCCTCGTCGAAATGCACACTTTGAAAGGACGGAAAAGATTGACGGGCGTCTTCCTTCCAGAATTCGCATTCACCGTCGTTTTGCGTACACATTCGTTCTAGGAAATTCAAGCGGAGCATATGCTGACGTGTCTCGACGCTTGGCCAGACCGCCTTCGGCAGGATGGAGGCAGCAGACCTCGCGACTTACCATGTGAGCCTTTCCTCTCCAGAGGAAATCGAAAAGCTCTTTAACGAAATTGACTAGTACAGTAGACGGGAGTGGAAGAACCGAAAGCCGGTAAAGGAGAATCGGGTAGATGTGCGAAATGCACACTTCCGCCCTCCCCTTCAAGAAAAGATTCCTTCGAGTCCACAGGCGAACTGCTTCGTCGACCTTCCTTCGAACTTCCGACCAATTTGTGACCAGCAGAAGGCCGGGACCGAACCAAATACCGAGTATCTTCACCGGCCCGTCCGTCCAGCTGAAGGGCTCGGGGAGAGTAACTCCCTCCCACTCAGCCAACCGCAAGCCAACTGACTTTTCGCGGTTGATTTTGGCCCCTGTCACCGTGTCATACCTGCAAATCTCTTTGCCGACTTCGTGTATCTCGGCGGTGTTCGTTACGAAAACAGACACGTCGTCAGCATAGGCGGAATACTTGGCCGCTTTGGTTGCACCAGGTAAAGAAATTCCGCGAAGGACCGGATTCGCCTTTAGCTTGCGAAGGAAGGGCTCCAACGCAAGGACATAGAGCATAGGCGAGAGCGGACAACCTTGACGAATGGATCTAGACAAGGTGAAAGGCTCCGACCTCACCCCGTTCACTTCCACCAGTGCCCCCGGGGACTTGTACAGGAGACGGATCCAGGAACGAAATTGTGGCCCGAAACCGGCAGACGCGAGAACAGTCTCGAGAAAACGATGGTCCACCCTATCGAATGCCTTGGACTGATCCAAATTGATCAGCGCGGCTTCACCGTCGACTTTTTCCATGATCTGGCGAACCATATGAAGGTTGTCCTGAATAGTCCTGCCCCTCACAGCGCATGTCTGTTCGGGACCGATCAGACTATCGAGGACAAGCTGCAAACGGTTGGCCAAGACCTTCGCCAAAATCTTCAACTCTACATTGAGCATAGTCAAAGGGCGGAAATTATCTAACCCATCCCCTCCGCTTTTGTTCTTGCGTAGCAACTTGATGACACCCCTGGTGAAGCGTTGGGGTATGTTCCCATTCCTCAACCAGTGGTTGAACATCAGTGCCAGCAGCGGAACAAAAACGGGCGACAGCCTCAAGTACACCTCGTAGGTAAGAAAAATATGTGTTGTTTTATAATTCCAGGTAATAACAGGACATGGAAAGAGTAGTTTATAATCCTAAATTTGTTCTTAGAAATGTGTTATTGTTACTTGTAAGAGACTTTTTTGAGCGTGCACTCGCAACGATGATGTCGAATTATTTTAAATTTTAAAATTGTACGTTTTGTAGTTATATGGCAATGGAGAATTCTTTTGTTCTGGTAGGTTTTACAGTTTTATCATTAACTTCTATATCTGTTTTCTGTATGAATGATTCATTGTAATATATATATATATATATATATATATATATATATATATGTGTGTGTGTGTGTGTGTGTGTGTGTGTGTGTGTTTCTGCCATATGCATTTCCATTATATGCAAATTAAAGTGCAGGTTTTTGTCCGGATTATCATCCGTGTTGATGTCTTTCTGTGGCTCTGCCCGAATGCAAAAACCTCAAAGTATTAACCACTTTATTAAGTACATTATTAAATGACACCCTATTATATAGTAACTTGAATTTTCACGCACACACAACAATATGGGAATTCCTTGTTTCCGATTTTATTTTCTTTCCTCCAAACCTGAGAGCAAATGAGTGAAAACAAGAATCACGTCCATTAAACATCTATAAAGAAAAATTCCAGAAATTTTGGTTGGTGTTTATTTTCACGAAATTAATCTTGACAAAATCTGGTTTGCCATTTCGGTGATATACAAATTGCTGAATGATTTTCTTTGCGTCGCTTCTTCATTGGGCGGAGGATATGTTTCTTTTTAACAAAAAGCAATTTAGAAACTTTTCACCTGAATTTGCCACGTTGATTAAAATAAATTTATTTCTGAGGAAGCACGTTTATTTGAATTCCTGAGTTAAAATGTTAAGAATCCATTTGTTCGTCTTCCTGTATCGTTAGCAGAACGTTTCGTTCGCTTGACGCTTTGTCTCAACTTCTGAGATAAATTCTTCTTACTATTATGCATTTCTTTTTTAGCTATTTTTCTTGACTATGTCTTCCTCGCTTCCGGTCAAATCGCGCGGAAAACACTGTTTCTCATTCGATCACCGAAATTAAGCAGTATCAAGCCTGATTAGTTTTTAAGGGGGGGGTCACTTAGGAACATCGTGCGCTGCTAAACGACCTCCTACAATCCAAAAGAAGACTCAACTTTAAAAGACCCATAAAGTCTGTTGATAATTCGTTAAAATCAAACCAATCTTCTTCCCATGTCTTTTACATTTTATGACATTTCAAAACTATCGAATGGATTATCTTCATACCATTCTTTTTTCGATTCCTGGATTTGTTGTGTTCCATGTACTATTCCAGAAATTCCAGAGTTTGTAATCTTCAATTTTTCTTTATCATTTCATGTTACGACTCGACTGAATTTGTGGATATTTCTCCACTACTTAACTCCTGATTTCTACGGAAATGTTAGTAGTGCTTTTATTGACTGGCAATGGAATTGACAGTAGCAGCGGACATAATATTTTTAAGTAAAATTGTATCTCCAATTTAAGGGTGCATGTCTTACCGATACAAAGCTTTACGGATTACGCAACACGAAACCATGAGGCATCATTCAAACTTAGTAAAAGAGTTATATTCTTTTTTAATAGAATTGTACTCCAAATTGTATTTTTGATTACAGCTCGTATTAGTAGACAGTACAAGCGTTATCAATTGGTAAAAGATTTACTATTATTAATTATTGTATAGCTTGTCTTTCATCTTATTTTACTTGTTTTTGTTCGTTATTACAGTCTACATCTATTGAGTGTGAATCAAAATAAAGAATAAAGTTCGCTTAAAATGCTGTTGGAAATTAATATATAAGCTGAAAAAACTTGTAATAAATGAATAAATGTTACAATATTCCACCTGAAAAATCGTATATAATTCATTAGTGATTTAGGAAAAATGTTCAGTTATTTCCATTCATTTTGATTTAGTTAATAGCCAAGAAAACAAAAAACTTTTCAATTCATGGTATTTACGTTTTACACTTAAATATGCTTCACTTTAGAGCCACGAGTAATGTAATTTCAACTTTTTTGAATAATGCTTGCCGTAAGGAAATATTATAAAGTTGGGTTTAAACATGTTGCAAAGAAATATTTCATTTTAGAATATCTAGAAAGAGAGAGAGACGAAGAGATTTCGACTAAAACTAATCAATTATTAAAAGAATAGAAGTTTTAAATCGAGGATTATCCAAAAACACAGAAAATAGATAGCAAACTTCAATGTTTCACATAAAATTTGAGAGAGTGTTAAAAATAAGATGTTTGAGAACTGGATTTCATTTTAACTGAAAGAAGAACAACGTAGACGTATAAAGATTTTTTTATCAATAATGCTTAAAATCTTTGAATTTTCTCATTCATAATGAAGTGTTTTTGTAACAATATAGTAACTAGAACAGAGTACACATTACGGCTAGATGCAGTCGAGAAATGGAAATATGAAAACCAAAGTCTTATATGTGGAAAATTAACATTGGTGGAATTACTTGAGTTTGCCACAAAACATATTTCTTCAAAATGTTCGGTTGTTGTAAATAAATACGTTGATCAGTTTAAAATATCTAATAAACCGCGCTATGTTTTGTCACTAGAAATTGTGCCCTTTTATACAGAACATCGGCTGGTAAAAAGTACCAAAATATCAAAGACTAAAACAACGAATATGAGGAGATAAACCCGAATGTAAATAGTGTAAATAATGTTAATTCATCATCTCAGAAACAATTCGGTTGAATTTCGAGATTTTAGCACATTTTGTCTACATTACACCTTTTTATATGGAAAACCTGGACAAATTCTCATATTCTTTTCTACAGAATACCATTCTGCAACTACCGGAAACAATGTCGTGAAGACAAGAACTTCTTCAACAAATGATCTATCTATATATCTGTCTATGTAAGCAAATATGTGGCTATAGATCCGACAGTATGAGGGGAAATATGGAAAAAAAATCCGAATATGTTTACTGTTTTTAATGTCGTTTCAATGTCGACGTCAGACGTTTCAGTCACAACATCGCCCACGTGACGCCCACGTGATCGCATTTCAAAACGGAAAGCTGATCTTAAAATTCAGTCATTTTGTTTTGATTATTCTTATGTCTATCGTCTTTTCATGTTGACTTGAATATCGTCTAATTTTAATTATGTTTTAATAACTATGTCCTGAAGAAGGTCTACAAGACCGAAACGTCTGACGTCGACATTGAAACAACATTAAAAACAGTAAACTTGCATATTCAGATTTTTTCTTTTTCCATATTTTTCCTCATATCTGTCTATATTTCTGAGATGAGGTATTATGTACATTATTTACATTATTCGGACTATTGTCCATCTTTGTCGCCATGTTTATCACAACGTTTCGGTCGTTGTATGCTCCGACCTTCTTCTTAAACATGGCACGTGGAACTAGAACAGTCTACCCCAGTGAGCGAAGTAAAGGGTTCAGTTCGACATTCCAAACACCTGAAGAAGCCCGGAGCGTACAACGGCCGAAACGTTGTGATAAACATGGCGACAAAGATGAGGACAATAGTCCGAATAATGTAAATAATGTATCTTTCTATATGTTTATTTTTTTTATTTAAATGAAGAAATCTGTCGAACATGAATGGACAGGTTGCTATTCAGGAAGAGTAAGTATTTAGAAGATCAGAATGAGATAAATATTGCGATTGAATAAACATTTGTTAAATTTATTTTCTTTAAATAAATCCTTTATTCCAATTTCATGAACTCTTTTTCTCTGGCACATTAAAAATCATTGATTTATTGATCATTTCCTCTACAAGTAATTATCTTCTTAGATTTTATGCTCTGAGAGGTCATTTGCAAGATTTAGCATGCCAATGGATTTTTAAAAACATGTGCCATATATGCCGCTCATTTTATTTGAAGGGTATTCAGATCGGGGTACATAGCTAATGATCTTCTGAATGAGATACGTTCGTTTACATTAATGATGACATCGCAAATTACAAAATAAAATGTGGATTATTCCTTCCAATTCGCATTTTACGACCAACATTTGACATGCAGCACAAATGAAATAAGGAATTAATGACAAGGACATGTATTTAGAAACAAGAGAAATTTTATTCTAGTTTTATATTATTCTTTTCTTAATGAAAAAAAAATCAAAGAATTATATGGAGTAGCTCTATTCTGTCAATGACGCTTCCATTAATTTCCTAACCATTGACAATTTCCTATGTTCAAATTTACAATACATTATATTGCAGAAACACATCTAATTCATTCCTACAGAAAAATCATTTATAAAAATTTATATTATACATATAATAGCTCTATTCTTTTAATAAATTGTGCAGTAATTCCTGAATATCTAAAATTCAATTTTCCCCTTAATTGTAATGAACCACATACATGCTGAATACCGTAATACAGTCTGCAGGGACTGCCATATCGATAAGGAGGCGTCTTTTGTCTTTGCGGTCTCTAATCATGGTGCCTTGTCGATTAGCTTTGATTGTTCTGTTTGTGTATATTGTGAAGTCCAAAAATATGTTACAGGTCCTATCTCCGTAACCGGGTCTGTGTTGCTTCCATACCAATTTCTTTCCAATTTCCGTAAAAGTTGCAGATTTCCCAGTGCAGATATTGTCGTGCCGTGTTTTATATTCAGTGGGTTCCAATACCGCGCAATCTGATACAAGATGGTCAATTATTTCTGGATACTTATCACAGAATCTGCATTTTGGGCTAGCACATATTTTTAATATGTGCGCTTGATATTTTTGGTTAGCAAGGATTGATCCTGTGCAGCAAGAATACAATCTTCGATTTCAGCTTTTAACTCTGCAGTACATAGCCGCTGATTGGTACGGGGTTTGTCTACGTCTGCTTGATTAGTATGGGAAGAGTACTGAGTGTGAAATGGTTTATCTTTCCATCGTATCTGTATCTGGTCGGTTGCATTTAGCTTTGCTTTCTTTTTAAATATTTTGCAGCTTCAGTCGGTGAATTGTACTTTTCTTGTATTTCTTCACCCATTTGAAACTCCATTTTAAACTTGTTGGTTTCGTTTATTAATGAATAGTAGTCACTTACTACTTTCATATTCTTTGAAACATGTCATCATACAGTATTCTGCAGTTTCCAGGTATCTTTAAAAAGCCAACTGTTGTAGTTGGTAGAACAGTTCTAGTTGAAATAATCCTCTGCCTCATTCGGATCTGGGCACATAGAGACGAACCACATCACCTTTGGGATGATGCATGCGGTGGCAGGTGAGAAGCTTTCTCGTTTTGGCGTCCATTCGCTTAATGTCAGCTATGCTCCAGTTAAGGATGCCGAAACCGTATTGCACCACAAGGACAGCCAAGATGTTTATGGTTAATATTCTGTTTTTTGAATTCAGCTCGTTATTCAGTACCAGACTCAAACGCCTGTAGTACTCCTTTCTTATCTTGTCCTTCATAAGGGTATGCTGTATTCCATCTCCTTCGTTAATTCCCAGGTACATATAGACTTCTGCTTGTCCAAGTTCCATAAACTTTGTGACAAATTACTATTATTATTATTATTATTATTATTATTAATAATAATAATAATAATAATAATAATAATAATAACGGAAATTCGTTCCACAATGAATATAGTAAAAAACCGAATCCACATTTGACATATGCACACTAGAAATTATAATAGACATTCATATACACATGTTACCCTGTTCTCGCTATGGTTTCAGGAAAGAGACATTATAAATCATATACAAGAATTTAGACAGCCAAATACATACTAACGCTACAAAATAATTGTTGTGGTAGGATCCACCTAATTTGCATAGCGGAGTACCGACGATATAAATATGGTTGGTACCGGAAGACAGGGAGGCAAATCAAGAGATCCAACTAGAGACTCTGCCCGACTGCGACTTAGTCAACACATTCTCCAGGAACGGTCTTCCCAGGAATATACAAAATACTATATGTAAATATTGTTTACACTTTCTTGTTTCAATACATTTTATTCTAACTACATTTTGTGTTTGCATTATTATTCCATGCATTAGTCAAGTTTCAACAATAATAACACGTGATATTTACGTTACCAATGAAAAGAAATATTACTGAATTAAAAAGACCGAAACATGTCTGTGTTTTCCACGTGTCTGGTGTAAGCTAAAATAAAAATAGTCAGACATGTAGAATTTATCAAAGTTTTCCTATTTGTTGCTTGTTTAATCCAATATATATATATATATATATATATATATATATATATATATATATATATATATATATATATATATAGTGTGTGTGTGGATTACATAGATACATTGTCCCAGACTACGAACAAAACGTTTATTTCTATATCTTTTTATTTCCATGTTTACCCGCTTGTGTGTGGTTAAGTTTTTTTTTATTCTTTTCCTTTTTCTCATTGTAACTTTATTTTTAATCCACTAATCAATTGTATTGACATTTCGGGGCGCTGGTTCCTAGGTGGGTACAGGAAATTGCCGACACTTATTTGATGTTTACTGTGGCTGAAGAAGGACAGAGGGAGTACTGACATGTCATTGGATGTCTTGAATGAAAATGTAAAAGGATACTTGCCAAGAATTTGTCCAACAGAATTACACAATCACGGATGTGGCTTGTCACCAAACACTTCATCTTTTCTTGTCTTGGAGCAATTTTATTGTTACTTGTTCTCATTCTTTCTTATCTACTCACAGGTCTTCCGCAAAAGGGATGCATTCTTTACAGGCAGTTAAAACTTTGTATAATTTTCATTTGAACACATGCATAGTGAAGAGTATTAAAAATACTTTGAAATAGTTGTTTTACGTTCGATATGTAAATCTAGGCTTGGTTCGAGAGCGAATATCAAAAGAATCTAACAATTTTATAATGAGTTCTTTTTACTTTTTATCATTTCAGGGTCATAAGGAATTTTGTTTTTAGTTACAATTTCCAAAGCTTGGGTTTATTTTGTCGATGCACACCGTAACTTTTTAACAGCGCTGTTTCAAACTAAATGTGTCAAATACGTAAAACAAAAATGTTTCATATATGCATGTATATACAGTTTACGTGTATATACACAATTTTTCATATGTGTCAATTATTTAAAAATATTTGACGATCTGAAGATTTGCTAACAATGAATTCCCTGTTTGAAGAAAATTATGTTAATTTGAAAGTTTTCTTTTTTTCCTTCATATTTTATTCATAATCTTCATTAATTATGCTTTATTCCTAAGGGCTTCTGTGACTTGGTTTAATTTATTATTGATGGCATGTTAAGTAATACGAGTTTTATCATACAGCATTTGACTAATAAGTGTGTTAGTAGCGCTTGTATTGTGCAGATGTTTAAGAATGTAGATTGAATTTCACTTTGAGTGAATAAATAGGAAGTTAAGGAACAAATAAAAAAAATGGTGGTGAGTTTGACAGATGATGTTCGCTATGACTAACACAGACGTGATGAGGACACTAACTCGAACAGATTAATGTATAATGACGACGATTCTTCATCTCAGATATTCGGACAATGACAAATCAAGATATTCATCATGTCGTCTCCCAAAATTAAAAGTAAAATATAGCATCACGAGAACACACCAACGAAAAGAAACTAAGGGATGAATATAAACCTCTAACATTGAAAGAATGAGGAAAATAATTTATCTTGTAGATTGAATATAAGTTTCAGCCCGAAATGAATACAAAGTTATTGTACACAGCACTTATGAGCAGTGACAAAGAATCGATCCTTCTAATCAGACGATTCCCTATGGTATAACTGAAAGACGCTATGACTGTATAATGTGGAGAATTCTTCACTTCAGATATTCGGACAATAACAAGATAAATAAGTATTTAGCCAGATTCTTTTCTGCTTTTGGCAAGAAGAGCAACTTGTGCTCTCCAACTTCAAGAAGTTTCCAACTTCAATTAAAAAGAACATAACAGAGGATGTGAAAACCAGACCATAGATGCGCTTGCCGATCTCATGAATTGTCATAGAAGAACATAGATTGTCAAAAAAGCCAGACAACCTGTCAATGAAACTAGCCAGTTGAGAGACATAATTGTGTCGGGAGTGTTTGGCTCTGGCCATCCGTCAGTAAATCAGTGATGCTCATTCGTATAAGCTAGCGTATATATTTTTTCGAATACAGGCGAAGTATTTCAAGAAAGTTCATTTTTCTTGAAAATAAGTAGAACATGTAAAAGAGACTTAGTGTCGTGTCAGCACGGCAAACTGATTTATATATAAAAGCTTTTTTCTTAATGTTGATCTCTACAATTGAATGATTTGGTAGCAAAGGTGTTTTAATAATATGATGTTGTTTAGTCGTATTATTTTTACCATCTTTGGTTGTTTAATATCTGCAATGTTTCGGCAGTATGCACTCTGACATTTCTAATACACATTGGAAGTTATTCGGGCGAAAATGTTTCAAAAGAAAACCAGCAGAAACGATAATAAAAATCGTACGACTGAACAAGATAAAAAGTTTAAAGCCTATAATTCACAACATTTTCCTATTCTGTTGAATATTTTATTGTACAGTGCATGTTCGAGAAAAGTGACTCACCTGATTTTTTTTACTTAAAAATTTGTTCGCCTATTGTTTTTGGGGGTCAAACTAATTTTTAATCTTACTAATATAAAGACCCCTTCCCGACCAACTAGTAAAAAAAGTTTACTCACCCTAAGGTATTCTATTGATAATTATAATTTTGGATATAAATGAGGTTTAGAGGAAAACTCCGTGCAAAAAAAGTGACTCACTTATTTCCTGCAACTAGTAATCAATAGAAACATAACCGAACAGCTTTAAATAAAGAATAATAGAGGTATAATTTATTTATAATAGGTAATATAGTTCGAAATATTTAATAATATATGGGTCCTCCTTTATTTTGAATAACCTTTTCAACCCTTTTTGGCATTGACTTCATTAGGTTCTGGCAAATCTCATCTCCAAGCATTGAATTCCATTCGGATATGAAATTCATAATCAAATCCTCTTTATTGCTCAACTGCTTTCTCTAGAGCCTGTACTTTATAATGCTGCATAAGTTTTCTATGTGGTTGAGGTCAGGAGATTGGGGCGGCCATGTCATAACACTCATCTGCTTCTCATCAAAGTATTACTTCATCAATTTTGATTTGTGACAGGGAGCATTATCCTGCATAAAAATGATCTTGGTGGGGTCGATTTGCACCTTTTCAGCAGAAAGGAGCAGACAAGACTCTTGTACTGCTCGCTCCAGAGGGTTTTTCAATAGGTTTTAAGAAACCAGTTCCATGAAAAGAAAAGCATCCCCAGAACATTATACTGAAAGGATGCTTGAAAGTACTTACTGCTAAATTCAAAGAGCTTTCAAAGCTTCTTCTTCGGATTTTAGATCGCTTATCCTTTGAATTTAGCTCAATCTCCGTTTCATCGGAGACGAGAACATTTAGTAAAAAAAATCAGGTGAGTCACTTTTATCGAACAGCACTGTATATAACATTTTACATGTAGAACTAATCAGAAAGAAGTTTCATGGTAAAGACTATATATAAGCTTGAATTCGAACAACGTGATAGTAGTGATACAGTTTTAATTTCCCCTTTTAAAGGGAAACAAGAAATAATTTTAGACGCAGAAAACAGTTTAAAAAGGTGAGAAAAAGAACAATATATGATAAAAAAAAGTCAGTTTAATTACTTTTATAGTTCAAGGAGAAAAGGTGTCAATCAGATGAGAGAACAATTATTTTATAGAGAAAGTAATGAAAAAAGTTCATTTTTATGAGGAAATCAACGATAGAGATATAAATTGCATTATTATTATTATTATTAATATTACTATTATTATTATTAATATTATTATTATTATTAAATACAAAATATGAAGAAATAAAAATTAAATATGAATTAAATGTAGTATAATAACAGAAATGAATTGATAAATAGGTATATCTATATATATATGTGTGTGTGTGTGTGTGTCTCTCTCTCTCTCTCTCTCTCTCTCTCTCTCTATATATATATATATATATATATATATATATATATATATATATATATTCAAGCAGATTTGGTTAAATAACTTACACATATTATGTCTGTTTATTTTTGTTTGAATTATTTTAAGTCCACGTCTCGCTAGCCGTAGAAAATTGGTTAAGAAAAAATACGAAAATTTTCTTTCAAATAATTTTATTTTGTTTTATGTTAATTCAAAAACATTTTGACTTCATTTTACTGCGTTTCTTAGCATTCTATATCAAATTGGTTAAAGTACCAAATTTTACGCAGACGATTATACAAGTTCACTGGAAATGAGAATATAGAAAAACCGATTTATTCATTCGTGATAATAACTGAAAAATGAAAACGGAGAATAGTTCCATGAATTAGTCACCTAAAAGTCACCTAAAAGACGTACGAAGTTATTTTTAAATGTCATGATAGAAATATTCTGCGGCCGAAACATCCGTTGACCATATACAAGTCATTCAAACATAATCTAGTTCTCTTTATTTGTAAATCATATTGAGATATTTCGTTTAGTTTGTTACCGATTTTGGTAATTTGAGGATTATTTTATGGATTGCGGTGGAAGAAAACTAATGCGTAAATTTTGTATACATTTAACAATTCCGAATCGTAATATCCAATAAAAGAACTAAAAATGCACGACAACTGGGTTTTCTAGATACAAACATTTTTCACAGACAGCGAAGAATGTCAGAATTAAATTATAATTATGAAATGTTTCTAAAAATTAGTGAATGCCGTTCCTACGTATTCCTTGATAAACCATAGATAACAACCAAAGTAGTCAGGGTCTTTAAATATGCTCATTTATTTCCTAAAATGAATTAATACGTCTATTGTTGTGATACAAAGAGTAAGTGAATATATTCTTATGAAAATAAATGATACTTATAAAACTTATAAATGCATATAGAATGTGTAATGCTAAGTCTCGTAGAAGAAAATAAAGTTATTTTCAATTTGGCAGAAAAGGACGGAAATATTTAAGTGAGATATTCAGGTAGCAAAGGACGGAAAATATTTAAGTGAGATTTTCGGGCAGCAAAAAGCGCAAATTATTTAAGTGAGATATTTTGGCAGCAAAGGACGGAAAAAAATTTAAGTGAGATATTTTGGCAGCAAAGGACGGAAAATATTTAAGTGAGATATTCGGGCAGAGACAAAAATGGAACCGTCCCCGAGATGCTAATGCGACAGAAATACAGAGATAGGAGAAACTTTAAAACATGCTCTGAAGAACATTAAAAATTCGTTGTCAAGACTGGAAGAGTACACAAAAATAGTATGCCAACATAAAAAAAAAACAAATAAATTTTGAAATACCTTCTTCAAATAATCTGCAGTAAATTAAATGTTCTTCAGAACAAGTTCCTATAAAATCAGAAAGTTTACAAAACATTTAATTTGAGAATTAATAAAAGACACTATGTCCTGCCAATGATCTTGTTATATGGCTCTTCTAGATTTTAATATTATTCTTCAGATATTTGTATTATTTTTATATCTGATAAACTAAATTTGATTTTTTTCTATTTATGTCGTTATGTATTAACCTCACCAATTGGACACACAAAGTCCAGTTGAATGCGTGGTCGATATGGAAAGATGTCAATGACGTTTGAACTCATAATCTTTAGCTTGCTAACGATGCAACTCATCTGAACTTAGAAATAGCAATAGACTAGCGATAGGCTTGGGACGTTGCGTCTATGGGGAAAAGGGTTGCAGATTTAAAGAATGAGTCTTTTCAAAATTCGTAACACGATTAAATATGAAATTAGACTGAAATCCTAAATCTATTATAAAGAAAGACCACATTTCATGACGCATTAATAAAACATGAAGTGTTTCTTATTAAGTTTGCTTAGTATGTCTTGTATTTACGTTTATATCATTTTAAATGTTTTTTTGTTATTATTTTACTTAATCTCGATAAACTTTGAAATAGTCAATGAATGAGAAAATTTGGCATCAAGCGTCTTCTGATCGTATTTTTCTGAACGACCGAATATATAAGGTGTAGAATCGTACTAGTAGCAATGAGTGTATGATATTTCTTTGAAAGATACAAAAACACGATCTCATGTAAATTTGTCACCAGACAATAACAGCAATGATCAGTCATAAATATCTGAATCGGAGAAGAGTACAAATAAGAAAAGTAAACTTCAATGACACTCACATTTCGTTCCAAATCACCTGTAGACGCATATAAAATGGTCTGATTCTGCAGGATGTCTTCTTCCAGGCGCAATAATTGGCGCCAATTCAACTTATGTCTGTTAGATTTTTCACCATTTCAGAAAAGAAACTTTTAACTTTTTAAAGTTGCTTTTTGATTAATTTATCACAGTGTTATTAGAAATATACCTTGCTTATATCACTACTGATAAAATAATTTTCAAGTACGTGTGAGTACTGACAGCTTTTAGCAAGTGAACCGCTTGAACAATGGAAAGAGAATTTTAACCCCGGTAAACTTTTCGCTTTGATTTGAAATATGACAGTAAAATAGAGTAGTATATGAAGAAGGAAGTCGAAAAGAAAGACGAATGAATACGTCGCAAGATTAGTTATTATTTCAAAGACTCAACGTAGCCAAAGGGGAAATCAATATGAACTATAGGAATGGCATCATAGTTTCGGCTTAGTTTTTTTTTTCATTTATTCTTATGCATTTACTTGATTTTTGATTTATATTCAAGATTACATTATTTTCTTATTGTTATGGTCCAGGTAAGAACCAAGGAAGAACAACACGAACACAAGAGTAGAAATAACGAAGATATATTACACAGAATAATAATACAATATGTAAAAGGTGTTAATATGACTGTCAGTCTGGTTTGGAGTGAACTACTATCGGCTCGACTCGATTCGTCCCTCTCTCTTGAGAGGCGTAGTATACATAGTGTTAGGAAGAGTTCATTCTGTATTTCTAGGTAAGGGCCCATAACACCCCCCCCCTCTTAAGCTTTTACCTCGCAGGGGTCTTTAATATTTTTTCCTCTTCGGATTAATCATCAAAGGCTCTGTAAATTTTCTTTTTCTGCTTGATTTCCACGCTTCTGAAATTGCTTGAGGCCTTTGCATATTGAATGTGTCAAATATTGTGTCCATTACTTCCTCCTCTTCCTGGGATAGACCGTTAGAATGCTCTAACAGCCTCTTTCTGATCTGATTTAAGTGCCTTTTATGCAACCCATAACACTTATATCGTCTCCAATGATTGTTTTGTCGAGTGTAAGTGACTCCGAATTTCTCCAGGCATCAATAAAATTGACTAGATGACAACACTGGCAGGAAAAAAATCAAACCTCAGACATGTACGATCCAGTAAGTCATTTGGGTCTCTAAATCTGCAAGAATTAGATTTTACTCGTCGGGACAGCAACGGAGATGATAAATCAGGGCAGTAGGGGAATGGGAATTTTGGATGCACAAAAAAAGAATGTGATTTTTTTCTTTCATTGCAATATAAAAGGCAAGTTGTGTTTATCGATATTTTGTATATCTTCTGTCTAATCTTGAAGGATACTACATTTCGTTTTGTATATAAATATATATAAAATCATGTTCATAGAATAGAAAATGGTGTCTATTGTTCTTCGCTATTATATCTGATTTACTTAGATCCACACATATTCTCACGCACGGTCACGCAACCACAATGGATTCCTTGATAAATGGCTTCTGTTACGAACAAATATATACAGATTGTGTAAAGAGAATGACTTCACAAAACAACGGATGATCGACATTCGTCTTTGATATTGACAAAATAGAATTAAGTTTTAAGTGAAGGATATTATGTTATAAAGAATATTAATTGCAGGAACTGTTCTTTAAAACTTCTCTCTCTCTCTCTCTATCTCTGATTTATTTATTATCTTTATTATTATTTATCTGTCTTTGCGCATGAACTTTAAAACCTGGTGTAGAATAAAATCTTTTGAACTCTAATATAGAGAATAAACGCATATTAGCTTGTTATAAAATTAATATCGTCTTTTTCAATGCTTATTATTTCGTAACTAAGAACCAACCAACAGCTGAGAGAAGGTTATATCATCAGCAGTAAATTTAACATCATTTCATGACAGTCTTTTTATAGTTCAATGACCGCAATTTTCGTCATTAACCCTTTGAGCCCTGACCACCGCTTTTCCGATGGTTGAGAAAAAAGACGTAATGCCCAGCCACCGGTTAAACAGGGGTAGTGAAAAATGGCTTAATGCCCAGCCAGCAGGTTAAAAGGTGGCTAAACACTTGTGACTATTTTTTATATCCTCCGGGAAACATTACATACGAATTTTTTGCGAATTTTGACTCAGGAGCTCAGGCAGAAGGGTTAAAATTGATGAGGGACGCAGGGCTCAAAGGGTTAAACGCTTGCTACATTATTTTCATCATGAGGGAAATGCAACACGGAAAACGAAGAATATTTGTTTTCTGGTCGCACGCGTAATGACGGTACGTGAACAACAGCGATGCTTTAAAATCTTTAAAAAGATTGACTTTTTCTTATAGGTCTTGCCTCAGACATTTCAACATTCTTTGTCATAATATTTTGCGTTGATTTCTAGGGGTAAATCCCTGTCACAGTAACAGAGATTGAGTTGAAACTGCGAATCAACTTACACAATACTGCTCTCATTAAGAGACACATAGATCAATTTCAATAATACACAAATATATATAGTAAACTAAAAAAAATCTAACAAAGGATTTTGGCTTCCCCAGAAGATTGAGTATAATGTTCAACCATTTATTGCTGATCTAGAATTAAAAATTACTTATCATCTAATTCTTAATGATTTAACAACAAACGCAAAAAGCAGTGAATCTCCAATACATAATTGTGAACAGAATTAATATCGCCATCTATAACGACAATTGAATGCATCATTCACCATCAACGCTTGAGAAAATAGTCTTACGAGAAAAGTAAAGGCAAACATTTACCTCATTTTTCATGCTAATTAAACATACTTTCTATCACTAGAATTTTTTACAACACAGGCATTCAGAAAAGAGAAGGCAAGTCGTCAAATCTGTTTGGTCAGTTATTTCAATAAAAAAAACGAATATTATTAGCGGGTTTGATTTTGTTTAGCGGCATATCAACACCTCTGTGGGGATCGCTTCTCGGCCTTTTGGCTAAGATCAAAGCATAGTATCTGTTCTCAGATCGCTCGCTTAATGATCGCCTTTTGGCTGAGATTCGATCAGTGATACATGTCTGGCACAGGGGTTCGTCCCTGCGCTGGTAGTATCGCGGCTACGTCTAGCTTTGACCAGCTCTGACCAACTTGGACAAGCTAGGACCGGCTAAGACCAGCTAAGACCAGCTATGACTAGCTATGACCAGCTCTGACCAGCTTGGACAAGCTAAGACCAGCTAAAACCAGCAAAGTCCAGCGGCCCGGGTGGAAACACTCGGGTCTCCACGTTAAAAACCGACCTTGTGTCACAACCTGACTCAGTGGGGGGTCAAGTAGATACCAAGTGTAGTATCTGTTCTCAGATCGCTCGCTTGACGATCCCCTTTTGGCTGAGATTTGATCACTGATACATGCCTGGCACATGTTAGTAATTCTAGTATAGATATGTATCTTTGGTAATTCTTCTTTAATATAATAATGTATTGCTGGTACTTTTTACTATAAAAATAATTTTTCATGCTTTTATATTGCTTGGGGATTCACTATTTGCCCATAGCTCGGACCCTTAACAGGTGCTACCACCCCGATTATCGGTGCGAACTTTACGCTAGAATTTTTCGAATCGCTAATGTCAATGATTAATAAAATTTAATATAATCCCATTTTTCTCGAATGGCATCTATAAAGTTCGTCTCTCATACTAATGCTACTGTCTAATGAGACTTTTCCTTACAGAATATCCGCCATTTTTAACGTCTTGTTAGTCAGTTATGTGCCATGCGTGATATACGCTTAGGCGATCTATACATGATTGACAAAGCAGATTTTTACCCGCAGTAGGTTGCCATTTTTTTCTACGGTAGACCAATTTCCATCCAAGACTATAGAACCCGGTCTGTTCTGATATTTACTCATAACAAGATGGAGAAGAAGATGATTCATACCTTTCCCAGTGGTATTAGTACGTAAGTGAATTTAATGGATCCGACTGGAATTCGAGCTACTATCCATTACTCCATCAACTATACTGAATTAAGAAAATATCTTTAGATATGTTTCAATGTGATCAATAATATCGATTGATTTGTTTCTAACAGCTTATCAAACTTTTGTTATTTAAAGCCGAGAGTGACCAGTAAATACAAAGTATTACAAGACAGCCATATAAATACACGTCCCTCGAGCTTAAATTACCGGGGAATGAATCAAAGAAAATTATCAACCGAATTAGCTTTCGTTAAAATAAAAGACAAAACTGCAGATTATAAGTGAAGAAATCATTTCTGAAATTCGCCATAATCTCCCTGTCTCGAGTTGGACAATATTCTCAAAGTGTTGGTCGCGTGTAAGACAATCTGGAAACTGCCGAAATGTCGGCACTTGTCATCACAATGCTTCAATTTTACTTTGTCCCTCACACTGCACGCAAACGAAGAATTAGATATTTCTTGACGAACAGACGCCCCGATTTAACACAGGTGAAACTTGCAATGATTCTATATTGACTTCTGATTTGCCAACTCTGTTGAAATACCAAAGAATCGACAAAATAATTCTACATGCTATTTTAGTAAACATAATATCAATTGCCACGCGAAGCCGCCTCACAATAGAATGTCGGTTTGAAAACTATATTCTCGCTGTCTATTAGTCACATCGGTGACACTCAATTTCAGAGTTGTCTATTAACAATACGACGTTGTAATTTTTCAGGATATTTTTGAATGAATAATCTAGGACTTGGTTTTCCACTTATAATATCTATCCTTAATTAAAAATATTGATAATAACTTATTTTGGGGATATCTGATTTCGTGCAAGCAATGTATAATCTTTTATTTAGGAATGAATTCAAAAGATTTAAGTCACAGAAAGATATTCGTATCACATTATCTTATATATCTAAATAAAATCTTGCTTTATTATTTTACATATATACAGGGTTCGATACATAAATTGCCGTCTAAATAACGCAAAAATGAAAATTTTCACAGGTATATTTAACAGAATTACACAAAGATATCTTGAAATACTAAAAAGAAAATATATTCAATAAAATAACCATGAGCTTCAACCACGGCCTCTAGACGACTTCGAAATCTACTGCATCTCTTCTGGACGTTCTCTTTGTTTAAGTTGGTGAATGCTGACATAATCTTCGCCTTCAGTTCATCTTTTGTGTTACAAGGAGTTTTGTTCGTCTCTCGCTCAACTGTACCCCACAGATAATAATCAAGGGGGTTGCAGTCTGGCGAGTTAAGTAGCCTGATGTAAGGGTTGATGTGGTCGCAGAAATTGTCTGAAAGCCATGATTGGGTTCTTCTGCTTGTGTGACATGGTGCAGAGTCCTGTGCCAGACATAGCGCTACCTCCTCAAGCCACTTGATGTAGGCATCCGTGTTGTGTCATAGGTCTACATCAGTAAATTCGGGAGTTCTTTTCTTATCAGAACGATCGGAGTGAGTATTGAAGCGTCCGGTGCGAATGACAAGCAGTATAGCATGCTGCTACCGAGTTTCTGGCAGAGTGAATTGCGTCATGGTGCTCTTTTTCTCAAAATCGGTGCCCAACTGACCCTACTATACTGTGCAATCGACGATATCAAAACAGTCAACGCGCATGCAGGAAGTAAAATTTATAAAAATGGCGATAATTTACCCATCGCACCCTATATATATATATATATATATATATATATATATATATATATATATGAAGAAATATAGTCTTAAAGTGTGGTATATTTATGGGATAAAGTGTTCAATATCAGAGATAGAGCGTGTGTAAATATAAAAGTGAACTTAGAAGTCAAGACTTTGAGGCGACAGTCTGCTTCATGCTAGATGCAATTGTCAGGCAGATCACCCGGTGACTCCCGAAGCCAAATGATTCTGTAGCTTATATATTCATCTATCCCCAGCAAATTGGTGTATAGAAAAATTTCCACTATTACCCGTATAATCTCAACGGGCCCATTGTAAAAACAAAAGCAAAACCATATGGCTACAGCCAAAAAACAAAACTATTTCAACAGCATATAATGAGAATCACCTTATGAACATAGCATCGTAGTATTTAGAATGTATTCCTCTCGGATGAGATTTCAGCTCCGAAATCCAAATAAGTAGTTTCCTTTCTCAGATAAAAAAGACCAGCTATACGAAATTCAAATTTTAATGACTTTTCAACAAATTCTTTCGTGGTTCAAATCATACTGGTTCATTCATGAACTTCATCTTATATGTTTAATTTAATTTTAATTTTTCGTTTCTTTACCCATTTTTGTCCTAATTATTTAAGAGATCCTTCGGGTGTAATATATCGCTTTTAATTTACCTCAGATCCTTATTTTGCATTCTTATGCAACTACACGTTGAACTACAGCCGGTGCACTGTTACACAGTTGCATATTGCAGAGAGTTATCATTACTTGAAAACTTCTGAAAACACTTTTAATCTGAACAGCTGATAACGTTACCAAATGCTATGCATATTCCCCGGACTTCTGCTATTCATATAACTTCATCGATATTCAAATGGCAAACCATGAACACCAGGTACAAGAAGTAAATTATGTAAGTAAACTATTCAGTTTGGCTCCTGTTGACACTCCTCGGTCCATATCTGTCTTGATCTGTTCGGAAGCTGGTCTAAGAGTGTAAGATTTTTCATTTAACGTCTATTGTCAGTTTCAAGCACCATCCAATTTATGTAAAAATTCTCCAACTGAAATAATCTAAACCAAACATTCACGCAAGACAATTTGTGTCTCCTATGTAATTTACATGACAAATTTGGAAACTATTGGATAAAAAAACAGGACTAAAACCATACTATATTATTATTAAGAAAAACCCTATTTTCTCGACGATTTTTTGTGTGAAACCAATGTTGCAAGAAAATTATCAAGCACTCTACATAAACCTCGTAATATGAGCTATGTTTTGCATTTATTGCAAAGACCATCTGTAAACATTTTGTTCGCGTATACATTTGCCTTGGTTTCTGCAAAAAGTCGTACCCACCTTCAGTTTTATCGATTTTTCTGCCAAAGCGAGGCTGAGGCTGGAGATTGAAAAGTTGGTCTACCTACCTTGATGAATTTGCAACATGTGTGTTCGATTTCATCGAAATCGGTCGAGAAATGTGCACGTGCATGAATCGACAGACAGACAGACAGACAGACACAGAGACATCTTCTGTTTTATAGATATAGGTTCCAAAATAATAGATTAAAACTACACTATTTACATTATTTGGATAAGTGTCCTCATCTTTGTCGCCATATTTATTACAACATTTCGGCCGTTGTACGCTCCGGCCTTCTTCAGGTGGTTGGAATGTCGAACTGAGCCCTTTTTTTTCGCTCAATTGGGTAGACTGTTCTAGTTCCACGTGCCATGTTGTGAGTTCAATACCCAGTTAAGGCAGTGAAGAACTTGGAGAGGGGAATTAACAGGAGATAACTGATAACTGACATCCATTAAACATGGCAAGTGGAACTAGAACAGTCTACCCCAGTGAGCGAAATAAAGGGCTCAGTTCGACATTCCAACCACCTGAAAAAGACCGGAGCGTACAACGGCCGATACGTTGTAATAAATATGGCGACAAAGGTGAGGATAATAGTCCGTTCAGTGTAAATAGTGTACATAATACCTCATCTCAGAAATATAGACAGATAATACCTCGTCTCAAAAATATAGACAGATACAGATTAAATCTAATATTCGCAACAAGGAAAATATATTGGGCATTTCAAACTAAATTTAAATTGATTGGAATCTTTTTTTCCCTTTATCAGTAAAATCTGCTAATTCTTCACAATAGTATAGATATGTCTTTTCCAGGAAAATAGAAGAACGAAAAGAATCATCTGTGGGAGAACAGTCATGAGATCAACAGCTCCGTAAGCTTCTTCAGGACAAGTCAATATCAAGAAATTTTCATGTCACGAGTAATGTGTTTGAAATAGTGCACGGCTTAGCCAAGTCATATATGTTGTATCCACTATACAGAGGAATATTCAAGATCCTGAAGAGACAGACCATTGTTTTTACAGTGCGATCAACAACGCTCACTAAAACATTTCATTGGACAGGCTGAAGCCAGCCTTTCTGGATGCTTCATGGCTGAATAAGGACACACTAAGCACCCCACCATTTTAAGTAGAACCAGATTAAAAAAAAAACTAGGCATAATATTAAATGGTTCAGTCGTTTCTTATCTTTTCAGGACATTTTTTCATATGAAATTTTGCATGATACAAATATATGAAGAGATTTTTGTCCTAGCCAACGGACACTGTCCAAACATTCAATGTACACTCTCTGCATGCATATTACTTACCTACATTTTAATTTCACAAATTATGTTTCCACGTTCCTATTATATCTCATCAAGCAGAATAAAAGTCCGCCTGGCAATTTTCGAACCTGTTTAGGGAAAGGTGGCAGATGGGGATGCAAAAGGTGATTATGTCATTTTGGTTCAGTTGAAGTCATGTAGATCAGGTGACGGCTGCTTACTGATGTCAAATCATAGAGTGACGGAAGTAGTTAATTGTTTGATTTGTTTAGCATTGGCAAATGCTAGAACTGTCCGCCCACGAGAGCTGGCATGGGAGAATATTGATTTTCTAAGCAAGGCTTAGATGTGGCACATGGCCGAAAGTATGGGGTACCCAGTGAGGATTGAACTCACTATTCCGTTGTAACATTTGGCATGGGAGAGTATATAAGTTCATAGCGTCATTTTCTAGTTGGGAAAATATGTCCTCACCAGAACGATAGAAGATAAATCCGGCCCGCTCGAATCCATTTGGGAAATATAAGTAAGTCTTTTCCAGAAACATAGAAGAATCCTCCCCTTAGGAATTATACCAAGAAGGACCCTTTATCTCTAAGTCATTTTCACACTTACTGTTTTGTAAAAGTGTTATAGATTATCTGTGTGGGAAATGTGTAAATATTCATATTTAAGTTTGTGTATGACATAAAAGTTTAAAAATCCATTTTAGAACAATGTTTGTCATTCCTTTCTTTCGGGTATTCCGTCAATTTCTTAATGTGTTGTTATATTATTGATATAATAATGCCCATAATAGGGGAAATACAGATAGGAAATATTCTTTTTCTCGTGTGGTAACCACTATAAGGCTTAGTAGGTTAAAAAAAGTAATCATTTCTAAAAAAGATTTTCTAAAAAAAATAAAAAGTTTAAAAAATAATTTCTTTTATCTCTGAATAAATCCTGAAAGTTTCATTAAAATCCGATAATTATCGTAAAAATAATTTCCAAATCAATGTGTTTATTTTCCGAAAAAGACAAAGCTTAAATTTTCCGTAGAAATTTAAGGTCCCGCCAAAACACAAAGACAGGATTTTTTTAAAAACATAATTTTTACATAAAAAATAAAAATAAAACATAATTTTTACATCAAAAATTGTAGCGTCCTGGGTATGACGATAAACTACGTCCAACCAAAAGGCCGTCGATCCGATCAATCGGCTGGTCATGTCATGCCCCATCACATCTAACCCATCCCAAAACAACTACAACTTACAATTAACTTCCCCTCCCAAACCCTACACTAAATATACTAACACCTTACCCCTAAAATGTGATGGGAAACAATGATGTTGCCAGCTATACGTTTTTGAAACGATGATGTTGCCAGCTATATGTTTTTGAAACTATGATGTTGCCAACTATACGTTTTTGAAACAGTGATGTTGCCAGGGATACATTTTTTTTAAACAATGATGTTGCCAGCTATACGTTTTTGAAACAGTGATGTTGCCAGGGATACATTTTTTTTAAACAATGATGTTGCCAACTATACGTTTTTGAAACAGTGATGTTGCCAGGGATACATTTTTTTTTAAACAATGATGTTGCCAGCTATACGTTTTTGAAACAGTGATGTTGCCAGGGATACATTTTTTTTTAAACAATGATGTTGCCAGCTATACGTTTTTGAAACAGTGATGTTGCCAGGGATACATTTTTTTTTAAACAATGATGTTGCCAGCTATACGTTTTTGAAACAGTGATGTTGCCAGGGATACATTTTTTTTTAAACAATGATGTTGCCAGCTATACGTTTTTGAAACAGTGATGTTGCCAGGGATACATTTTTTTTAAACAATGATGTTGCCAGCTATACGTTTTTGAAACAGTGATGTTGCCAGGGATACATTTTTTTTAAACAATGATGTTGCCAGCTATACGTTTTTGAAACAGTGATGTTGCCAGGGATACATTTTTTTTAAACAATGATGTTGCCAACTATACGTTTTTGAAACAGTGATGTTGCCAGGGATACATTTTTTTTAAACAATGATGTTGCCAGCTATACGTTTTTGAAACAGTGATGTTGCCAGGGATACATTTTTTTTAAACAATGATGTTGCCAACTATACGTTTTTGAAACAGTGATGTTGCCAGGGATACATTTTTTTTAAACAATGATGTTGCCAACTATACGTTTTTGAAACAGTGATGTTGCCAGGGATACATTTTTTTTAAACAATGATGTTGCCAACTATACGTTTTTGAAACAGTGATGTTGCCAGGGATACATTTTTTTTAAACAATGATGTTGCCAGCTATACGTTTTTGAAACAGTGATGTTGCCAGGGATACATTTTTTTTAAACAATGATGTTGCCAACTATACGTTTTTGAAACAGTGATGTTGCCAGGGATACATTTTTTTTAAACAATGATGTTGCCAGCTATACGTTTTTGAAACAGTGATGTTGCCAGGGATACATTTTTTTTAAACAATGATGTTGCCAACTATACGTTTTTGAAACAGTGATGTTGCCAGGGATACATTTTTTTTAAACAATGATGTTGCCAACTATACGTTTTTGAAACAGTGATGTTGCCAGGGATACATTTTTTTTAAACAATGATGTTGCCAACTATACGTTTTTGAAACAGTGATGTTGCCAGGGATACATTTTTTTTAAACAATGATGTTGCCAGCTATACGTTTTTGAAACAGTGATGTTGCCAGGGATACATTTTTTTTAAACAATGATGTTGCCAACTATACGTTTTTGAAACAGTGATGTTGCCAGGGATACATTTTTTTTAAACAATGATGTTGCCAACTATACGTTTTTGAAACAGTGATGTTGCCAGGGATACATTTTTTTTAAACAATGATGTTGCCAGCTATACGTTTTTGAAACAGTGATGTTGCCAGGGATACATTTTTTTTAAACAATGATGTTGCCAACTATACGTTTTTGAAACAGTGATGTTGCCAGGGATACATTTTTTTTAAACAATGATGTTGCCAACTATACGTTTTTGAAACAGTGATGTTGCCAGGGATACATTTTTTTTAAACAATGATGTTGCCAACTATACGTTTTTGAAACAGTGATGTTGCCAGGGATACATTTTTTTTAAACAATGATGTTGCCAGCTATACGTTTTTGAAACAGTGATGTTGCCAGGGATACATTTTTTTTAAACAATGATGTTGCCAACTATACGTTTTTGAAACAGTGATGTTGCCAGGGATACATTTTTTTTAAACAATGATGTTGCCAGCTATACGTTTTTGAAACAGTGATGTTGCCAGGGATACATTTTTTTTAAACAATGATGTTGCCAGCTATACGTTTTTGAAACAGTGATGTTGCCAGGGATACATTTTTTTTAAACAATGATGTTGCCAACTATACGTTTTTGAAACAGTGATGTTGCCAGGGATACATTTTTTTTAAACAATGATGTTGCCAGCTATACGTTTTTGAAACAGTGATGTTGCCAGGGATACATTTTTTTTAAACAATGATGTTGCCAACTATACGTTTTTGAAACAGTGATGTTGCCAGGGATACATTTTTTTTAAACAATGATGTTGCCAGCTATACGTTTTTGAAACAGTGATGTTGCCAGGGATACATTTTTTTTAAACAATGATGTTGCCAGCTATACGTTTTTGAAACAGTGATGTTGCCAGGGATACATTTTTTTTAAACAATGATGTTGCCAGCTATACGTTTTTGAAACAGTGATGTTGCCAGGGATACATTTTTTTTAAACAATGATGTTGCCAACTATACGTTTTTGAAACAGTGATGTTGCCAGGGATACATTTTTTTTAAACAATGATGTTGCCAGCTATACGTTTTTGAAACAGTGATGTTGCCAGGGATACATTTTTTTTAAACAATGATGTTGCCAACTATACGTTTTTGAAACAGTGATGTTGCCAGGGATACATTTTTTTTAAACAATGATGTTGCCAGCTATACGTTTTTGAAACAGTGATGTTGCCAGGGATACATTTTTTTTAAACAATGATGTTGCCAACTATACGTTTTTGAAACAGTGATGTTGCCAGGGATACATTTTTTTTAAACAATGATGTTGCCAGCTATACGTTTTTGAAACAGTGATGTTGCCAGGGATACATTTTTTTTAAACAATGATGTTGCCAACTATACGTTTTTGAAACAGTGATGTTGCCAGGGATACATTTTTTTTAAACAATGATGTTGCCAGCTATACGTTTTTGAAACAGTGATGTTGCCAGGGATACATTTTTTTTAAACAATGATGTTGCCAACTATACGTTTTTGAAACAGTGATGTTGCCAGGGATACATTTTTTTTAAACAATGATGTTGCCAGCTATACGTTTTTGAAACAGTGATGTTGCCAGGGATACATTTTTTTTAAACAATGATGTTGCCAACTATACGTTTTTGAAACAGTGATGTTGCCAGGGATACATTTTTTTTAAACAATGATGTTGCCAGCTATACGTTTTTGAAACAGTGATGTTGCCAGGGATACATTTTTTTTAAACAATGATGTTGCCAGCTATACGTTTTTGAAACAGTGATGTTGCCAGGGATACATTTTTTTTAAACAATGATGTTGCCAACTATACGTTTTTGAAACAGTGATGTTGCCAGGGATACATTTTTTTTAAACAATGATGTTGCCAGCTATACGTTTTTGAAACAGTGATGTTGCCAGGGATACATTTTTTTTAAACAATGATGTTGCCAGCTATACGTTTTTGAAACAGTGATGTTGCCAGGGATACATTTTTTTTAAACAATGATGTTGCCAACTATACGTTTTTGAAACAGTGATGTTGCCAGGGATACATTTTTTTTAAACAATGATGTTGCCAGCTATACGTTTTTGAAACAGTGATGTTGCCAGGGATACATTTTTTTTAAACAATGATGTTGCCAACTATACGTTTTTGAAACAGTGATGTTGCCAGGGATACATTTTTTTTAAACAATGATGTTGCCAGCTATACGTTTTTGAAACAGTGATGTTGCCAGGGATACATTTTTTTTAAACAATGATGTTGCCAGCTATACGTTTTTGAAACAGTGATGTTGCCAGGGATACATTTTTTTTAAACAATGATGTTGCCAACTATACGTTTTTGAAACAGTGATGTTGCCAGGGATACATTTTTTTTAAACAATGATGTTGCCAGCTATACGTTTTTGAAACAGTGATGTTGCCAGGGATACATTTTTTTTAAACAATGATGTTGCCAACTATACGTTTTTGAAACAGTGATGTTGCCAGGGATACATTTTTTTTAAACAATGATGTTGCCAGCTATACGTTTTTGAAACAGTGATGTTGCCAGGGATACATTTTTTTTAAACAATGATGTTGCCAGCTATACGTTTTTGAAACAGTGATGTTGCCAGGGATACATTTTTTTTAAACAATGATGTTGCCAGCTATACGTTTTTGAAACAGTGATGTTGCCAGGGATACATTTTTTTTAAACAATGATGTTGCCAGCTATACGTTTTTGAAACAGTGATGTTGCCAGGGATACATTTTTTTTAAACAATGATGTTGCCAACTATACGTTTTTGAAACAGTGATGTTGCCAGGGATACATTTTTTTTAAACAATGATGTTGCCAGCTATACGTTTTTGAAACAGTGATGTTGCCAGGGATACATTTTTTTTAAACAATGATGTTGCCAACTATACGTTTTTGAAACAGTGATGTTGCCAGGGATACATTTTTTTTAAACAATGATGTTGCCAGCTATACGTTTTTGAAACAGTGATGTTGCCAGGGATACATTTTTTTTAAACAATGATGTTGCCAGCTATACGTTTTTGAAACAGTGATGTTGCCAGGGATACATTTTTTTTAAACAATGATGTTGCCAACTATACGTTTTTGAAACAGTGATGTTGCCAGGGATACATTTTTTTTAAACAATGATGTTGCCAGCTATACGTTTTTGAAACAGTGATGTTGCCAGGGATACATTTTTTTTAAACAATGATGTTGCCAACTATACGTTTTTGAAACAGTGATGTTGCCAGGGATACATTTTTTTTAAACAATGATGTTGCCAGCTATACGTTTTTGAAACAGTGATGTTGCCAGGGATACATTTTTTTTAAACAATGATGTTGCCAACTATACGTTTTTGAAACAGTGATGTTGCCAGGGATACATTTTTTTTAAACAATGATGTTGCCAGCTATACGTTTTTGAAACAGTGATGTTGCCAGGGATACATTTTTTTTAAACAATGATGTTGCCAGCTATACGTTTTTGAAACAGTGATGTTGCCAGGGATACATTTTTTTTAAACAATGATGTTGCCAACTATACGTTTTTGAAACAGTGATGTTGCCAGGGATACATTTTTTTTAAACAATGATGTTGCCAGCTATACGTTTTTGAAACAGTGATGTTGCCAGGGATACATTTTTTTTAAACAATGATGTTGCCAACTATACGTTTTTGAAACAGTGATGTTGCCAGGGATACATTTTTTTTAAACAATGATGTTGCCAGCTATACGTTTTTGAAACAGTGATGTTGCCAGGGATACATTTTTTTTAAACAATGATGTTGCCAGCTATACGTTTTTGAAACAGTGATGTTGCCAGGGATACATTTTTTTTAAACAATGATGTTGCCAGCTATACGTTTTTGAAACAGTGATGTTGCCAGGGATACATTTTTTTTAAACAATGATGTTGCCAGCTATACGTTTTTGAAACAGTGATGTTGCCAGGGATACATTTTTTTTAAACAATGATGTTGCCAACTATACGTTTTTGAAACAGTGATGTTGCCAGGGATACATTTTTTTTAAACAATGATGTTGCCAGCTATACGTTTTTGAAACAGTGATGTTGCCAGGGATACATTTTTTTTAAACAATGATGTTGCCAACTATACGTTTTTGAAACAGTGATGTTGCCAGGGATACATTTTTTTTAAACAATGATGTTGCCAGCTATACGTTTTTGAAACAGTGATGTTGCCAGGGATACATTTTTTTTAAACAATGATGTTGCCAGCTATACGTTTTTGAAACAGTGATGTTGCCAGGGATACATTTTTTTTAAACAATGATGTTGCCAACTATACGTTTTTGAAACAGTGATGTTGCCAGGGATACATTTTTTTTAAACAATGATGTTGCCAGCTATACGTTTTTGAAACAGTGATGTTGCCAGGGATACATTTTTTTTAAACAATGATGTTGCCAACTATACGTTTTTGAAACAGTGATGTTGCCAGGGATACATTTTTTTTAAACAATGATGTTGCCAGCTATACGTTTTTGAAACAGTGATGTTGCCAGGGATACATTTTTTTTAAACAATGATGTTGCCAGCTATACGTTTTTGAAACAGTGATGTTGCCAGGGATACATTTTTTTTAAACAATGATGTTGCCAACTATACGTTTTTGAAACAGTGATGTTGCCAGGGATACATTTTTTTTAAACAATGATGTTGCCAGCTATACGTTTTTGAAACAGTGATGTTGCCAGGGATACATTTTTTTTAAACAATGATGTTGCCAACTATACGTTTTTGAAACAGTGATGTTGCCAGGGATACATTTTTTTTAAACAATGATGTTGCCAGCTATACGTTTTTGAAACAGTGATGTTGCCAGGGATACATTTTTTTTAAACAATGATGTTGCCAACTATACGTTTTTGAAACAGTGATGTTGCCAGGGATACATTTTTTTTAAACAATGATGTTGCCAACTATACGTTTTTGAAACAGTGATGTTGCCAGGGATACATTTTTTTTAAACAATGATGTTGCCAGCTATACGTTTTTGAAACAGTGATGTTGCCAGGGATACATTTTTTTTAAACAATGATGTTGCCAACTATACGTTTTTGAAACAGTGATGTTGCCAGGGATACATTTTTTTTAAACAATGATGTTGCCAGCTATACGTTTTTGAAACAGTGATGTTGCCAGGGATACATTTTTTTTAAACAATGATGTTGCCAACTATACGTTTTTGAAACAGTGATGTTGCCAGGGATACATTTTTTTTAAACAATGATGTTGCCAGCTATACGTTTTTGAAACAGTGATGTTGCCAGGGATACATTTTTTTTAAACAATGATGTTGCCAACTATACGTTTTTGAAACAGTGATGTTGCCAGGGATACATTTTTTTTAAACAATGATGTTGCCAGCTATACGTTTTTGAAACAGTGATGTTGCCAACTATATGTTTTTGAAACAGTGATGTTGCCAACTATACGTTTTTGATATATCTAGTAAATATTGGATCTGGCATTAAATAACCCATAGTGGTTGATATGCCATAAAACCCCAAACAAACAAACAAACAAACAAAAATAGTATTCGATATTTCCACTCAATAATGACTGAAAGATTTTGACGATAAAATATTGATGTATGAGACATATTTTGATAATTTATCATTTCCAGTGAATTTTTAGAGGCGCCTATATAAAAAGGATCTGGCCAACTAAATAAGAATTAACCAAACGCACGAGAAACTCATTATAAATATTTTTACATCGCAAAGAAAAAAATGTTGAAAGCCTATCTCTAAAGCCTTAACAGGATTGAAGAACGATTTTCTCTCATTTAACAAATTAGTATACATTCTGTATAAATTTTGAACGTTGACGCTTTTCTGTTTAAATTTTTCTAGAATTCTGAGTTATTCAACAAAGCAGTTACTTTCACTCAGGTTGAATAAGACTGACAAATTTTATTTTTTCGTCGATTGAAATAAACGTATTCCCCATATGTGGTGATTTGGGCTTTTATTATGTATTAATTTTTGCTCTATAAATACATTGAGCTCTTTTGGGGGATCAGTTTTAATATTTTGATTCACTTACATTATATAAAAACGGATCTGTTATCATTACTATATATATATATATATATATATATATATATATATATATATATATATATAATTTTTAAATAATTTTTAAAGATATTAAATAACATTTACACGTGTATTTACATATTAGTAACATTTAATGTATATATATATATATATTAAACGTGACTAATATGTAAATACACGAGAAATGTTATTTTATTTCTTTAAAATTTTTTCTAAATTATATATATATATATATATATATATACATATATATATATATATACATATATATATATATATATATATATATATATATATATATATATATATATATATATATATATTAAATGTTACTAATATGTAAATACACGTGTAAATGTTATTTAATATCTTTAAGAATTCGTATCAATATATCCGTGAGTTGATTTTCACGGATCATAAACAGAATTTATATAATGAAATGTCAATATATATGCACACGTTTGAGCACATTTTTGTCTTTAAACATTTCAACTGTAATAGGCAAATTTCGGTTAACTGCAGAAAAGTTCCTACTTACACTAAAACGAAGTTATTTTCATTACTGTGACAGAACACAGAAAATCCCAACTAAAACTAACATTCTATCCTGCGTCATGACTCATCAAACTGCGTGTGAATTATCAGCTGTTTTTATTTCTGCTCTGACTTGTCTAAAAAGGTCCATCGCTATTCCTATAGGTTAGGCTTTTATCACTCACCATATCGATTATCCAATGATAACGAAGCACTTCTGTTGTATCACTTGTTTTAATTAACACTTTCTCATGGTTTAGGGCGTGTAACTTTGAATGAATTTAACGTAAATCTTCATGACTTTTTAAAATTAATTTGAATTAAAGCTTCGCAATTTGATAAGCGAGTATCCTGATGGGCAGAATTTAATCGAATGAACGCCTGAATAGATTTAGTTGCAATTCGTTCGGTCCTTACGCACCATCTTAGCAGATTGAAGATTGAGAGATGTTCCAGACAGCTTCCTTTCTGTTTGAAATTTTTACAACAATTACTGTTATTATGCAACCGGTGGTATAACGAGTAAAAATATGTTACATCATTCCATTCACTCTTATGATTTTATATCAAAACGATATAGCAGGGACAGCAGTATTTACAGAATGAAGGCACTGTAAATAATTTGACACTAGAAATTCATTGCAGATCATTTTCCTACAAAGTGTTTATATAGCCGTTATTACACGTAGGATTTATTATAAAATACATAAAAACATTAATTTACTTATTGCCTACAGAGTAAATTCTGGTGCTAGAAAAATGAAATAATTCAGATTGCATATTAGTATAGACTATGGGGAAAAAGGAATACAAGCGTTACACACCTTGCAAGACACACCGGTAGAGAATTATGAAATGTTTTTTGCAGAAATACCTGTTACGGATTGTCATAAGTATACACCATGTTAGCACATTGTGTGACGAAAATATGAAATTGTGCGTCAATAACATAAAATATGAAAAAGACGATTTTTAAAAGCTTTTCACCCCATGCAAGGCGGGAGTGCCACTAGCACGCAAGGGGTTACAGAGAGTGGGAGCAAGAGTAAAGAGGCGTTGTATAGGAGATGAAGAAGAGAAGGATGGGGAATAGATCAAGGCATCTGGAGATGTCGATTAACATTGCATTTGAATAGTTGGAGATTATAACTATCTGGCAAGCAATTAAGAGGAAGAGAGTTCCACAGACGGGAAGTGCGAGACATGAAGCTATTGGACTAGAAGAGTCGACTATATTTAACCGATTCGTCAGTCAAAGGTTGGGACTGAGATGCCAACATGGTAGCATGTTTAAATTCATGCAGTTTAGGAACTAGCGAAAGTAGCTCATTGGAGCAGTTACCGTGAAAGTATTTGTAGAAAAGACAGTGGGAGGCGACGACACGTCTGTGAGAGAGCGACGTCCGTGGCCATGCAAAATCAAAATTGTTTCCTTCCATTACAAACAAGACAGCATAAATCAAAATAAACTTGAGCGAGAGAAACACACTGTCAAAGAAAAGTAATATTACCATGTGGTTGTAAAAATAAACCGCTAAATTCGTGAACACATGTAAACAAATGCATTAGTATTTTATATTGTAACTCGAAAGGCTTCAATGATTGAAAATGGGATAGGAAAAGAAACAATACTTCACTTGGAAATGGGCCTTCACGTAGCGCTGTTCACTTTGAATAAAGCATTTCTTGGGCTTTGCGGTTTAGTAACTAGATGCGGATTTGAATTTGGTGAAATCACAAGTAATACGTTTGGATTTGGAGTTGTTCACTCCTTCTACGGGATCAGGAATTTATTCCGGGAGCAAAAATATGTCATAAAAGCAATAATATTCGACTCCATCTCGCGAGTTTTACGAACATCTTAAATAGGCCTCGCAGGGTTCACATGACGACAGATTTAAAGAGAGCGATTGGTTGGTGGTTATTTCATGTTTAACCTGAGTATTTTCAGAACAGCTGAGTGTTGATTGGCTAAGAGAGTTCTGATGTCATTAACTCTAAGGACGTCAGAGTGAGTCACATAGGTATACCACCGAAAAATGTAGAAGGGGGAGGGCAGCAAAATTCCTTCAATAGAAGCTTTGAGTCACATTTTCTGAACGTGGAAATTCCACAACAGTTTTGAAATCAATAATTTTTATTTATTTGAAACCAATGTACGAAAACAAAACTTTGGTTTACACTACCCACTAGCTTCAAAGATTAATTTTAGCTTTAGACTAAAAATTAGTGATAATGAGATATAATTTAATGATATCCATCGAATCTAGTGATTTCTGTTTTAAAATTTTATCTTTTGGCATTAAATCTACGTTCTGTACTTAAAATACAGAAACACCAGGAATTAATCCAAGCGCTGTTCGTCCTGGGTATGACGATAAACTACATCCAACAGCACGGCCTCTGATCAGGAGGCTTTGAGGAGCGTCGAACCACCTCTTAATTGCTGGTGTTCCCAGGTCCACCCTGACCCGGGGTGGTAGCACCTGTTAGGGTCTCAGCTATGGGCAAATAGTAAATCACAAAACTGAGGTAAAAACATTATGAAAGTGTAAAAATAGGTTTTAATACCAGAAATACTTTGTGAAAAATTATTACCAGAAATAAATTTTTGAAGAAAAAAATATTACCAGCAATACGATTTAAAAAAAAAAATATTACCAGCAATACAATTTTAAGGAAAAAAATATTACCAGCAATACAAATTTGAGGGAAAAAAATTACCAGAAATAGATTTTTGAAAAAACTAAAATTTTACGAGGAAAAAAAAAGTTGTCGGCATTAAATAACCCATTGAGGTTAATATGCTGTAAAACAAACCAAACCATACATTTTTAAGGAAAAATATTAGCAGTAATAAAAATCTTACCGGCATTAAATAACCCATTGAGGTTGATATGCCTTAAAACAGACCATACCAAACCAAAATGAGAAAGAATTCCTTTATTAAACATGGATTTAGGGATTTATATTTATATGTTTAGTGTAAATGCATTGAAATTAAATTTTCCAGTAAACAATACACGCTAAATGGCTTTACGAGTGACATTCACTGGACATGTTTTGTATTTTGTTTTTATGATAGAATACATTCTATCGGGAAGAAAGTAATGGCGAGTGAAAGATTTTGGATATTATACGTAGAATGCTGATGCAATAATAATTGAAGACCACGAAGAAAATATTTGTAAGAGTTTACGAATTACTGTAAACGTTACCGACATAATACAATCTATGACGATATATTTAGCTTTCCTTGGGTGTCTTTCAAGTTCGATAACTTGCAATGAATTTTCAGCAAAAGTGTTTATTTCTTCCAGGGAAATGTATATTTCTCATAATTTCCTTTTTGTCATCTGCATCATTCTTAGGGATTTTAGCACTCGTACTTGTCACCTTTCTACTTGAAGAACTGCTCTTCTTTTTCACTTTGATGCTGTAGTCTTGTACTGCCTGACTCAGGGATCAAAGTCACGAATTTTGTTTTTAGATAGAGGTTAGCGTAGCCGTGTTTTATATGTATATGATCCGACTGAAAACAACAGATGAGAATAACTTTCTGGACGAATTAAAGGCTTTTGCACAAAATTCGTCATTGAATGCAACTGACACCTGTAAAAGCTATATAGATGCGCCGTAATTTTAAGACAAAAATAATAAAGATTACTACCTAAAAAAACATTGTACGCTAGCAGCATGGCTCGGCGTTGCCCGTGTTTGATTCAAAAATCGTACGACTCATACAGCAATTGCTATCACTTGACTTAAAATATTTTTTGCCCTTCCTTGCATTTAAAGGAGTGCGGTTTGCCATGCTGATGCTGCTACATGCCTTACATCGTGCCTGTCTCACACTGCGAATTTTTTATAAGCTCTATACTAAACATTAAATCTGTTACGAAAAAAGAATTAACAAAATGAACACAAAACGACCAGATGTAAAAAAGGACTGGAAAAACCGAATGAAAAAAGAATGTTAACAACAAATACATTTTCACACCCAACCCAGTTCTGCGGAATCAGAATCAACGTTGAGTTTAAGCAAGCGGATGAGCCAATTGGAGGAACGTGCCATGCAGATTTAGATTTTTCCACTTGTGACGAATGCAGCCATCGATTTTTTGCATGCTAGCATGTTAGTTAACATTCTTGTCAGTCAGTTGTTGACTCTCAGGCTGGCCAATAGAATGTTCCTGCCTATTCGTGGCAACCAGCTACAGACTCTCACTCTGGCCAGCAGAACATGGCCGCAAACTACATGAAAACTACCGTAGAAGCATGAAAAAACCGATTATTTCCACTATCGATGGGAGTTGGGAAAGGCAAAGTCGGTCTTGGCCTTCCCACTAACTTGGAGCATGTGCATGAAAATTACGGCCGTGCATTCGTTACACACACACACATCCTGCCTTTTATAGATAAAGATATTCAAATTCACTCAACGACACTGGTTACAAATGAACAACTATCACATGGACGAAACAGTCCGAGGTTTCTATTAAGCCTAGTTTAGTCTGTCATAAATGTCCACTTACAAGGCACCAACTAAGGTTCGAACTCACTATAATTTCTAATAGTCTATGAGGACAATCTTGTTAAACATTACTCAAGGAATAAGACGATTATTTTGTGCTGAAATTGATAGTTATATTTCTAGTTCCTCTCTTAGGTCACATGACTAGATTACGCAAAAACCAATCAAAGCACTGCTGAAATAGTTATTCATATTTGGATGTATAGAAACAAAAACAAATTGTACATTTGAATGAAACGTTTTTATCGAATTTTGGGATAGATTACAAACAGATTGACCAAGACTATTCTTGTTTCTCAGCATCTGACTGACATTTCAATCTTGATATGGGAACATCTCTTTACATCATGATTACCTTATGATATTTCTTGTCATATACTTCGAGACCATTCTTAATTATTACAAAATATAGAATGAGTAGATTTTTAACATTCTTACGATTCCTCGATGTTTATTTATTTATTTACTTTGTAATTAATGAAAGCAAAGGGTTTCTGCCGAACTTGCTCAACCTGATGGTGATGAAAGGGTTTGTTCCATATTATTCTTTTTAACTTTTCGAGATATTAAGCACAACGGCAGCAACAACACAACAGAGAAATGCGTATAGATTCGAATTTCTGTCATAGTAATGACGAAAGTTCGAACCAACACGAATCTTTCACTGCTTATCCAAGTGTGAATGACATTTTAGGCACTTTATTTATCATTTATTAATCGAAGCTAAGTATAATACGAAAACTAATGTTGACAGAAGAATATTTTGAGTAATTTTCATTATTGATATTTATTAAGCTGAGTATAGAAAAGCACGATGCCAAATGCTGGACAGGAAGATTGCTTTATTGTTGGTTTATAAATTTAGGCGTGTTTACTTGCCTTTTAAATCAGTATTTGATTTAAAAAGTAATACTTTCACACTCAGAATATTCGTATAGTATTCCTCTTTTCATTTTACCTTGTATATACATGAAAAGTTGGGCACTTCGTTGTGGTGTAATAATTTACAAGGTTGTCTCGCTAAATCAACTCCAACTACGTAGTTTGTTTGGTACTCACTAGGCGCTCCATACTTAAGAACTAGTACCACAACCAAGCTATAATGAGTAAATCGCTATACAAGTAAATCCCGGTAACGGAAATAGAAGAAACACAATCATTCTTCTTACATTTAATTTTGTTTCATTCTTGGCTAAGAATTTGAAATTCTCTGGTTCACAATAATTGTACAATGATAAAAAAATAGTCAAAACTTCGACTCTACTGTGATGGGTGATGTACTTGCGTTTTTTTTCTTCTTAAGCATTCCACCCCTAGCAAGGAGGGAAGCCACTAGGACGCAAGGGGTTACAGAGAGTTGGAGCTAGAGCAAAGAGGAGTGATAGAGGAGAGGATGAAGAGAAGGATAGGGGATAGATCAGGGCATCTGTAGATGTCGATTGACATTACATTTGAATAGTTGAAGATTATAGCTATGAGGAAAACAATAAATGGGAAGGGAGTTCCACGGGCGAGAAGTGCGAGACATGAAGCTATTGGAGTAGAAGAGACGGCTACATTTAACAGTTTCGACAATGAAAGGGTGAGAGCGAGATGCCATCCTAGTTGAACACTTAAATTCATGAAGTCTGGGAACCAGCGAAAGCAGCTCATCTTTCCTATTGGAGCCTGAGGTCGGTTCCTAGATTTGCGCAACCATTACAACTATTTCTCTTTATACCAGAATTAGTTCGGCTAACTAAATATCTGTACTAATGTTATTAAATATAACTTGACTTGTATCGGTTTTCACCCTGGTCGAGTTGAACCGGCTTCCTCCCGAGCAAGTACAGCATCTCGGACCATCGCTGTCCACGCCAGCCGATCCTGAGCCAGGTCACACGAAATGGCGAGCCACTCGCGATTCCATCGTCGAAGACCAACTACTTGTGAACCCGATAGTACTGCTAGGTCACCCTTGATCGTGCTAGCCCACGTCGTCAGCTGCCCACCGACACGTCTTCGCCAGCCAGGAAGAGAAGGAGGGAGAAGTACATCGCGGATGAGCTCTCCCTCCGGGCGTCAAGCTGCGTGCCCGAACCATCGGAGACGACGCTGGAGCAGGACGGGTGGAAGAGGACGGAGACTCAGGCGACGACGCAGAGTGGTTGTGGGCACACGATCGATCCAGAGGCATCGCAGAATGCTGCGAAGGCAATCGTGGTCGAACACTTCATTCCTTCGTAGGTCAACCGCTCTAAGTGGCCACGTTTCTCGCAGCCATAGAGAAGGATAGTCCGAACAATAGCCTGATAGATGCGCCCCTTCGTAGCCGCGGAAATCTCTCGTCGCCCCCATAGTGACCGCTTGAGATGCACAAATGCTGACCTTGCAGCTCCTATACGGCGTTCGACCTCAGCAGCTGCCTGCGCGGATGGTATAATGGTTGAACCGAGATAAACGAAAGACTGCACGTCCTCCAGATTGACCCCGGTAACAAAATTAAAATTCCCCCATAAAGTAATAGTTTGTCGTGAATGGGATTTCTCAGAGCAATAGAAGGTAATTATTAATCATATCGCCAAAATATAAACCAAAATAATTAGTAAAAACAGACAAAAAATTCATTCAGAAAATGTCATTCACTCATTTTTTATTCGTATTATTTCCGTTCAACAGCTTGTATCACTTAATATACAGGGGTTGGACTAAATAATTGGAACAGGTGCAAATTCCACTCCTATATTTCAAAGACCTATTATATTAAGAAATTTAACTAAAATTTTCGTAATTGCACCTTATATCTATTGTAAATATATTTATTTATCTAATTTAAGGTATTTATCTTATTTATTTTTAGAATTTACTAAAATTTAAGCTAAATGCTTGACTTCTCTGAGTTCGAAAAAGGGCAAATTGTTGGAACTCGCATTGCAGAAGCCTCGATCACTAAGGTTGCTGAACTGTTTGGTTTTTCAAGAGCTACCATATCAAGAACTATGACGCAATTCGAGCAACAGGGCAAAACCTCTAGCAACCTTAGCAATTTGGGCCAGACTTGCAAAATTACTGACAGGGACCGACGTGCATTTAAATGCAATGTGGCAAAAAATCATCGAGTTACTGCGGCCAAAGTGACTGCTGAGTTGAATAATCATCTGAATAGTCCAGTTTCTACTAAAACTGTTCGTCATGTGCTCCATAAGGCTGGATATCATGGAAGAGCTGCCGTAAGGAAAACTCTTCTCTTCACTCGCAATATTCAGAAGTGGTTGAAGTGGTGAAGAGATTACAATGCCTGGTCTGCAGACCAATGGAAGCAAGTCATATTCTCAGACAAGTCCAGTTTTTCTCTTTTCCCAACGTCAGGGCCAGTTTATGTGTAGAAGTAGCCCAAAGAAGCTTACAACCCTGACTGCCTTCTTCTAATAGTGAAGCATGGAGGTGGATCAATGATAATTTGGGCCACCATATCATGGAAATGACTTCGTCCAGTAGTTTCCCTGCATGGTAGAATCAACAGCAAAGAATACCTGAACATTTTGGGAGATCATGTTCATCCAATGGCCCAGATTTTATTCCCTGATGGTGACAGCATCTTCCAAGACGATAATGCTCCAATACATACTGCTCAAGTGGTAAAAATTGGTATGAAGAGCATGAAAGTGAGCTAGAACACATGGAGTGGCCTCCCTACTCTCCAGATATCAATATTATTGAACATTTGTGGTGCATTTTGGAGCGACAAGTTAAGAGCCGCTATCCTCCACCGTCGTGTCTTAAAGAGCTGTAGCAGGCGTTAATGGAAGAATGGCTGCAAATTCCTCTGGATGAAGTCAGGAAGCTGTATGATTCTATTCCTAGACGTATCAAAGTTGTATGTGAGGCTAAAGGAGGACCAATCCATATTAAATAAATTTTCTTTGAATTTAACAAGTGTTTCAATTATTTTGTCCAACCCCTGTATAAATGTCTTTTTTGTTTTTACTTTACGCATATGAACACGCCTTCATATATCATTTCAGAAACACCTTTTGATATGCAGAATGATGCAGAGTGAATCCTCAGAGATCACGTTAAACATTCCTTTTATATGGCACACACCGTTACTTGCACACATCGTTAAAATATATCCAATAAACACGGCTTGTTTAGGGAAAGAAAGTGCTGGTGGCATGACGTTTATCGGTGTACAAAAGGGAAGCATTGAGCCGATTACAAGCTTCAGCCTGTTGCGCTAACTTTCTCGCTGATACCATTGGCGAAGGTACGAATTTATCTGTTCTCCCTCTAGTCAAGTAACAGGATAGTATGTGCTTTCTAGATTTGATTGGCCATCACTGTAAGAAAAGAAAAAAAAACTTTGAATATCTCCCAGGAAGGAAACATGAAACCAAACCCCTATCATTTCAAAGAAGTCACAGATAATAAAAATGAAGAATCTCCAGAGAGGCCTGATAGTTTTTGTCCTGAAGAGACGGAACATTTAAAGATATAAATAAACGTATTCACATGGAGATATGCATTATAATGAATTTCTATATTTAATTTAGAAATATACATGAATGTCGTCCAAATGCTAATAATATTCGCATTTCCATTTCGAGATTATTAAGTTTCCAGTTTGAAACATGAAATGGAAAGGCACACTTTACTCTTGGCAATAGTTGCAAATCCAAGCAACTTGGACATGGTCCGCTTTTCGAAAGTAACCTGGTGAACTAGAGTAATCATTTAGGAAACCAATATGATATACCCTGTGATGGTACTGGGGTTTGTGAGTAACGTAGCCCATTTTATACTACTCTATACTTTACCCGCTGTACCTCATCGTAAATGACGCTGGCGATATTAAGGGGCTCGTCATTCTTACGAAGACTTGGGCCGAAGAGCGGACCGTACGTGTTTCATTACAATCCTACTCTTTCTCATATCACTGCATGACCAAGGAATGTGCTTGACCGACGTTTTCACGACGTAACTTTGTTGATTTGAATCTGTTGGATGTCTTCTGGGTCGTCATCGAAAGAATCCGAACAGTTTCACCACAATACCAAGCATCCGTCTAAGGCTGCTGACGTAGACTGGTGTCGAAGGCTGCCGTCGAAAGCTACTGTCGAAGGCTACTGTCGAAGGCTGCTGTCGAAGGCTGCTGTCGAAGTCTGCTTTCGAAGACTGCCGTCGAAGGCTGCTGTCGTAGGCTGCCATCGAAGGCTGCCATTTTATGCTGCTATCGTAGTCGTGATAGCCAACACTTGATTTTGGCATGCAGTCATTTCTGAAGTCACATCAAATCCTTTTAGTCAGGGTGAGAGATACGAAGACAGTACACAGGGTGTTCACAGAGAGTTATACGAGAGTCCAGCGAGAGAGATAATTAGGGCTTCTTTCTATTAACCCGCATTCCTGGACTACTAATCTTCACTTCAAGTCTGTATTCTTACGTTTAATACACTTATTTTTCTATCTCAATTACTGGCGTTGTTTATTTATTTGTTCAGGATTCCATTCCCGGAATCCACAACAATAACATATAGCGCACCCCCCCCCCCCCGACAACATGATGCCAGATGTCCGCCTTGTGTAGTGTGGACGAATACACTATAAGATTTGTTCCCTAGTTGCACATTATAGCCACAAACAATTATCACTCTCGTGACTATTTGACAGTCGGCATAAGCCTCTAGCAAGAAGTTTGGAGACGTCCACGACGGTGTTATGGGATAAGTGGAAACCTGACTAAAGGCATGTACTCCACTTATCTTGCTACAATGAAACGATTTCAAACGGTCCAAGTAAAATATTCCTGCTCTGATATTGACTATAGCTCACCAAAGCTTTCTATCCCTTGTAAACCGTAGCATTTTTTCACCTCTTACGATTACTCCCGCTCTACCTTCCGCCATCCATTCACACAAACTTCCCCATCTCTATTGCCCTCAATATCCCTTTACCAAACCCACCTTTCCAATCATATGTTCAAGTAATATCTGCTGTGTCTTCCTGATTCTGAGTATAAGTGTTCTGTTTGTTGTCATTCTCTTTAAGATTTTGTCGCTCTTACTCGATCCGTTAATGTAATTCTCAGCATCCTTCTGTAGAACTACATTCGCTGTTTATTCTAGTTTTCTCCTCATTTGTGAAAAAGATTGTTCAGCATTCATAGAAGATGATTGATATCACATAGCAATACGGCTTTTCGTTGTTTCTACCGAGATGTTTCTGTTTCTCAGTATGTGAGATTTTGTCATGATATTAAGCGACTTGATAAAATCAGCTTCGTGTTTCTACACCACATCATTGATGGGAAGCGAATTTAGATGATAATTCATCTTTGTTCAACCAATTCCCTTTTTAGTGACATTTTGCCACTGCAGCCCCACAAAAGCTAGGATTGGTTTGAAGCTTTTTTCTCGATTAACATCTACTAGCAGCATAAGCCGGCGTTGCCCGTGTCGTACGACTCATACAGCAATCGCAATCACTTGACTTAAAATATTTTTGCCCTTCCTTGCCTTTAAAGGAGTTCCCTTTGCCTTGCTAATGTTGCTACATGCCTTACTTCTTGTCTATCTCACACTGCGAATTTTTCTAATCTCTACACTAAACATTAAATCTGTTACGAAAAAAGAACTAAACAAAATGAACACAAAACGATCAGCTTTAAAAAAGGATTCGTAACTGGAAAAACCGAATGAAAAAAGAATGTTCACAACAAATACTTTTTCACACCCAACCCACTTCTGCGGAATCAGAATCAACATTGAGTTTAAGCAAGCGAATGAGCCAATTGGAGTAAAGTGCCATGCAGATTTAAATTTTTCCCACTTGTGACGAATGCAGCTATCGGGTTTTTTTTGCGTGCTAGCATGCTAGTTAAAATTCGTGTCAGTCAGTTGTTGGCTCTCACGCTGGCCGATACAATATTCCAGCCTATTCGTAACAACCAGCTATAGGCTCTCACTCTGGCCAGTAGAAAATGGCCGCAAAGTACATGAAAACTACCGTAGAAGCACGAAAAAATCGATTATTTCTACTATCGATGGGAGTTGGGAAATGCATAGTCGGTATTGGCCTTCCCACTAACTTGGAGCATGTGCATGTAAATTTTGGTGCAAGTCCGTCGAAAATTGCAGCCGTGCATTCGTTACACACACACACACACACACACACACACACACACAAACACACACACACACACACACATCCTACCTTTTATAGATAGAGATTAGAAAAGTCTTATTTTAGCGCCAAACATTAGTGAAGAAATATTTATGTAGAATTGTAATTGTTCGTGGGAAAACGTTCGATATTCTTGTCTTATACATATTTGCAAATGAATTTATGCAACACGAACATGTCAGTGTCATGAGCAATTCTAATGATGTCAGTATATGAGATTTCCCAGGAGAGCAGTTTTTGGTATTAAGCTAAAACACAAGTGGTTAAAGAAATTTGAAAATAATTATAACAAAAATTTTGACTACACATTTGGCTTACCTCATCAGTGGGGCAACTGCGTATTTTATGCCGACGCTTGTGAACAGTATTCAAGAACAGCAGAAAATTAAAATTTGATATGCTAACTTTTTAGGAAGGATCTGTTAGCGAAACAATTTATCTTAGCCTCCATTTTCTTTTCTTTTTATGGTGCTCAACAGAGCTTTGTAAATATTAATATAATTGCGAAAATAAATTATTAGTGAGTTACCCTATACAAAAGGCTAATATATTTGTCAATTTACCATCAGTTCCATTGTTCGGTTTTCAAACTCTGCGAGAAGAAAATGTTCCGAATAATGGCAAGCCTTTTGTTAGATACTTATAAATTCTATAAATATCAATGGGACTGCCTCTTAATTGTGTTAACTTTGTATTTCTTAGGTCGGTGTTCGAGCTCAAGTAAAATAACGAGGAAATCGAATTGCAGATTTCAATATGTGTCCCTTTCTACTCATAAGATTACCAATATATTTTCTTACCTCCATATTGATTTATGAAGTAAATCTTACGAAATAGGAAGTTCAATAACACATTCTCTTGATTTTTTTAATATTTATTCCTTAAGTATTATGCTCCTTCAGAAAGTAGCCGATCATGGCTCTCCACATTTTCAATTTATGGAAAATCAAAGACCGAGATGGGGGAAAGATGAATGGTTTCTTATCACCTTTTCTGAAGTTTGAATTCGGAATAGCCTTTCTTGTAGATTGGTTCCCAAACAAGACTGAAAGAATGATCTGATATTTAATTCATAGTTGAAGGCCGGGAAATAGATTAATGGTTTTTCACAGGGTCATTCACTACGTCACATCCGGAAATTGAACTTGGGCCACAGATTATATTTCCGGCGATATTAACCAATAATTCACCCACTCGTTTTCTTTTTCGTTATTTTAATTTATAATAAATTTAAAAAAATATTTTTTGTCTGACTGGTGGTCTGCTTAACTAACGGTTATCTATCGACTTGTTTTATACTTGTCTAAATTCAGGGTGACTATGAATAAGAATACATATCTTATTATTTTCTAACATTTTTAAATTATAATATATTAAAGTTTCGTAGAAAAACAACATTTTAAATCCCTTTAAATAATGTATTTAGTTTCGCTTGATTGAGGAAATCAATTTAAAACTATATTTTTTAATCGCAATTACGTAAGTTAATACTTGTATATAGATACACACAAACATACTCCGACTTGGATATGACGATAAACTACATCCGCGTCCTGGGTAAGACGATATACTACGTCCAGCAGCAAGCCCTCTGATTAAGAGGTTTTGAGGGGCGTGGAACCACCTCTTAATTTCTGGTGTTTCCAGGTCCACTCTGACCCGGGGTGATAGCACCTGTTAGGGCCCCAGCTATGGACAAATAGTTAACACCCAGATTTATGTAAAAATAGGTCTTAATACCAGAAATATTTTGTAATAAAAAATTATTACCAGCAACAATTTTTGAAGAAAAAATTACTATCAGGAATACTTTTTAAAAAATACCAGCAATACAAACAGCTATACATTGTAAAAAAATTTTGTCGGCATTAAATAACTCATTGAGGTTTATATTCCATATAACAAACCAAACAAACATACTGAAATACATTTACTCGCCCACATACGTACGCAGAGATATGTTCTCGAGCTTAGATAGCGAACACACAGAGGAATAAATAAACACTCTGAAAGAGTGGACAAAAATTGCACAAAACTCAAAATTAATAAATGTAAAAACCAAAAGATGTATGAGATTGTGTCCTAGAAAATAATGAACTCCATAAGTAAAGAACCGTTGCACGTTAAAGCTTACAACTATATCATTCCGAAACGGATTCAAAATGATATTTTTCATGAATTAAATGACATTAAATGCATGATTTTTAAAGAAACATGTAATGAGAAAATGAAATTAACCGATTGTTTCTCTGTTTTCATATATTTTTTAAATTTTCATTTTTTATTTCTAGTTTTTTTTTTCAAGAATAAACAAGAAGGCATTTGTTCTCTGCTGCAATTAGTGTAATATTGTTTCAATACTCAGCAGTAAATTCATAGAATTCACTCAATTTCACACGAGACGCAATTTAATTCTCTTGTAATTGTAAAGATTTTTATTCAGAAAAATTGAAAATCGAATGTTCAAAGATCAGTATTAATAGCGGCAGTTGACACTGGCACAAGATTACAAATGAAGGATACTGTGTGTTGATCAAACTCACCGAGGCGTATGGCATATGTTTCTGTATATGTATTAAAATTAATCTAAAAAATTCAATGACGTATTCGTTTCTGTATTGTTATTGACAAATATGCATTTATATAATTTGTAACGTTTATCCGAACGGAATGTTAACCTTGAAAAATTAAATTTCTCTCTTAATGAATTCTAAAATAAATCTCTTTATGATAATCATTAAAGTACATTAATTAAGTCCAAAAGTCAAATGTTGCGAATGATTGTTTTAGAGTAATTGGAAAATGCCGATTTGTCTTTACTATCAGCATCGGAAATGCTCGTTTTATCTCGGCTCGAACACTGACTTCTGGAACCGATAAGAAATATGAAACTGATTCAAATGATAGCAAGATAAGTATAAAAAATATGAATTATAAACTTAATTTCTTTAATGGCTCTTTATATCCGACAGAAAATCACATTGAAAATGGCAGAAGAGAAAGTGGCAAGGAAAAGAAATATCTACATTTCGAAAAATCCCAAAGTTTTCTGGCGACAAACCACAAATATATTTGTTATATATATATATATATATATATATATATATATATATATATATATATATATATATATATATAATGAGAATATGTATATATACAACGCTGGTCCGACTTTCTTCAAAACTTTAACACGAAGTCGGCGTATATATATATATATATAAATAAATATATATATGTATGTATATAACTATCTCTATCTATAAAAGGCAGGATGTGTTTGTGTGTTTAACGAATGACGGCCGCAATTTACATGCGCATGCTCCAAGTTAGCGGGAAGGCCAAAACCGACTTTGCATTTCCCAACTCCCATCGATAGTTGAAATAATCGGTTTTTTCATGCTTCTACGGCAGTTTTCATGTAGTTTGTGGCCATTTTCTACTGACCAGAGTGGGAGCCTATAGCTGACTGCCAGGAATAGGCAGGAAGATTGTATTGGCCAGCGTGAGAGCCAACAGCTGATTGACACGAATTCGTCACAAGTGGGAAAAATTTAAATCTGCATGCCACTTTACTCCAATTGGCTCATTGGCTTGCTTAAACTCAACGTTGATTCTGATTCCGCAGAAGTGGGTTGGGTGTGAAAAAGTATTTGTTCTTACCATTCTTTTTTCATTCGGTTTTTCCAGTTACGAGTCCTTTTTTTAAAGCTGATCGTTTTGTGTTCCTTTTGTTTAGTTCTTTTTTCGTAACAGATTTAATGTTTAGTATAGAGCTTAGAAAAAATTCGAAAAATAAAATATTGATGCCATTAGTTTGGAGAAAAACGCGCACAATGACAGTGGATAACACTAAGATACTTTCAGGCGAAGGTTTGA